>CM021106.1:506301015-506565133 GCA_007115665.2 Sequoiadendron giganteum | reverse complement strand
GATCATCCTGTTGCCAACTCATTCTTGCGTAGTCTACTCGAGAAGGTACTCATCATAACTGGAGAAGACTTGTTGAAGAATATCCACATCAGGCCCATCAATCCAACTGTCCTCAAATTTAATTCTTGTCAACTCTACAGAGGCAAATCCCTTCATATCTTTTAAATTCGTCAAATCTCTCCTTACAACTTTCACTTCTTCTTTAACATCCATTAGTCTATCTAATAACAAATCCTCTCCATCATCCTCTTTCTGCATAACCTCTTGAAACCTATTGTCCCATTTCTCCATTAATTGATTCAGAGGCATGCCCTCCTTAACCGGTATATCCACATTAACTAGAATAGCTACAATAGCTTTTAGTTCATCAAGCTGCTCATTTAAGTCCTTACTAGCATCTTGAATTTCATTCCTATGCTTGTATATAAAATAAAATCTAAACCGGATTATTCTTGAGGCTTTTTCCAAGAAATATGCATTGTCTTCCTCAAGGATTGATTGCTCAAGAAGAGTTGACTTTGGCAATTTATTTATCTCCTTTATTTTCTGGACATACCCCCTATATTCCTCCTCCTTGTCTAAAGCTTTAGTGTGGTGACTCATTTCCTCTATTAACTCCAACGCTGTCTTATGAATTTCAAAACTGCTTACCAACACCTCACCCACTTCCTGGTTAAGCTTATCTATCCATCTATCCATCGTCCCAGACTTACTCTTCATTTGCACCAGATCCTCAACTTCTCTTTTGCTGAGTAATACTGGTGTTTCCAAGGAAACAACTTGTTGTGACCTGGGGGTGGAAACATCTCTTAAGAAAGTATGCAGCTGATCCAATTGAGCCTTAAGCTCATCCTTCCTTTGTTTGTCTTTAATCATTCTGGATTTTGTGGATGAAGCTACAAGATCAATCAGATTCATTTGTTGATTCCTTGTAGGCTTCCCTAAATTGACCATGCCCAATTGATAATCAGTTATTTGCACATCCCCTTTGTCCTTGTCCACCACCAAAATTGCACATTCTACAATGATCTCCCCTGTCTCAGTGAGCCTTGTGGAATGAAGAACTCTGACATTCTTCTTGGGTTTCTCCTTTTCTATCTCCTTCATCATTTCTTCCCAATTAAGAGGTTGTGGTGGAGCTATTTGTTTCTTTTCAATATCCAGCTTTAACCAGGTAGGAGTACTAGGAGTGGTAGCCATTACTGCAGAGGAAGAGGCAACATTTGTAGGAGATAGTGGCTGCAATAGATTAACTTTAGGTTGAGAATCAACCTCCTGCACATTTTTCCATTTTTTTTCTGCATTTTCTTGTGCAACATTCTCAACCTTTCCCTATCCTTCTTCTCTTGTAGCCTTTTATTCTCTTGTTCCTTTTTTCAGTCATTCTTCCTCTAACCTCTTCTCTTCAAGCAGTTTATCTATTTCTCCTCCCAAGTCCATGAGCTTGTCCCACACTCCCTTCTCCTTTTGTTGTTGTTTAGCAAGCTCTTCAACATCCTTTTCTTTCTGCAAGTGTTCTGCTTCCTCTCTTTTCTTATAGGCCTCTTCAATCATTTTAAACTTAGCCTCAAGGGACTCCCTTTCTCTTCTTTGCTTGGCCTTCTCCTCCTTCAGCTCATGAATCTTTTGCAACATCTCTCATCTGTCATTTTCTTCCTTTACCTTGAGCACATGCTCCTTTTTCTGCTGCTGCTTGATCAATTCATTAGGTTTTTGCTTGGTCTGTAACTGCTGTTGCTGGAGTATTGCATCAACTTATGCCTTTGTATCCTTTTCTTTATGTTTTTCCAAAGCTTGAGCATGTGCCTTGGAATCTAATTCCTTATGTTTTTCCAAAGCTTCAAGTTGTGCTTTGGCATTTGATGCTTTCTTAGCTTCTTCAAATAGTGCCCATTGATCCTTTGTTGTCAAAAAATGCTCAGTTTCATCATGAGGCATCTCCTCTTGTGTCTCCTTATCCGACAGAGTACCTTCAGAGTCCGTTTCTATATCATGAATTTCCATCTCAACTTCCTTTCCCTTTAAAGTCTCAGCTTCCATATGAAGGGTTCCCTTAGGCACTTCTTCACTTGCCTGCTCTATAGGAGGGAGTTGAGTAGGCAACTCACCCATAACTGATCATAATGGCTCCATATTTTATTATGTCCATCAGCTTCTCCCAACACCCCCACTCTGTTTAACCCTGGAAAAATGCCTCTCCTTGCTGCTGCATAAATGACATAAGAGGTCATAAAGAAACTCTTGGTTTCTCTCACTCTAACCATTTGAGTGTGTATGCTTTCAGACACAATCAGGGGCTAATCAAACTATTCCCTACCATCCAAGATTGTCTGAATGAATGGAAACATCCATTAGTTGAAGTGAAAAGAATCCCTCTTTCCAAAGACTCTGGATAACATCATTATTATGTCCCGAACCTCCTTGTAGAACTCCACCCTTTTAGGCTGATCTGGAAGCTTGATTAGAGACTTCTTCTCAGTCCTCATCCATTTTTTTATTCAAATGAGCTTTGTTGGCTTCCCTATGGTTACTATAAATTTTCAAAGCCCCCGCCTCATTGAGCTAGCTAGGATTCCTTGGATTGGGGACATTGAACATAAATTGGAACATTTGGGGAGTCAAATCAATGATGACATTGCCTTGTGAATCCACACACTTTCTAGTAGCCGAATTATAGTCTTCAATTGTTGTCATTATTAGTTTAGGGCATTGAATTGACAAAGGAAAAACAATGATACGAGCCAATCCTGATTCAACTACCCTTTGGGTCCTCTCTGTCACCTCTTCAACAAATATTTTGGAGTACAACTCCTCATAATGGAACAAACCCAAATTTGTATCAGTTATGTTTGCCCAATCGGACTCCACCTTGCTAGCAGTGATGACAAGACCTTGATGATTATACCTCAAGGTATAAGGGAGTTGTTCAGGTTTAACCTTTTTAGGCTTAATTGCTGGTTTTGAAGTTTTTGTAGGTTGACTGCTTTGAGAATCCTCACCCGATGCTCGTTACATTCTTTAGTTTCTGCAACAAAAACCCCAAATTAGATTTACAAGAAATATAATAAAAACCCGGTTAGAGATCTTACCCTTCATACACACCGGAGGCGGGACCAGGTAGAAGACATCCCTAAAAAGCCTTTTTTAAAACACTACCGGGGTTGGGACCAGAATGGGCATTGAAATCACAAAAAACCATATGGCAAGGTCGAAGGCAAAGTCAGAATAGTATTCAGGATTGGAATTGGGATGGAAATTGATTTGGGTACAATGAAGAAATTTCAAACCTATGCCCTGTTCCGCTTCCGGTTCCGACTGTGTGCACAACAATTTGCAAAATTTATAACTTATCGGAAGTAGACTCAGAGACCGATCCAACATCCATTACAGACCAAGGTTTGAGACTGAAATCAATTCTGGATCCGACCCCAGTTTAAAACAACCATGACATCACTAGAAACTTCAACCGGGTAACGAATGACATCATAATCTAAAAATGAGGTTACCTAACAAAATATAGGGGATTAATAATAATAGTACGAGACTGTCCCCATATGACCAAGAGGAAACCTAGCAACTAGGGCATCATTTTCTAATTTAAAGAGAGCCGCACATAAAAACCCTAGTTTATAAAAACCCTTCGACTCAAATAATTAGAGCACAAACTTAACCCTATTCGAAACCAATGAGCCGATACACAAAAGAAGCGGTAGGTAAACAAACGAATCAAAGAACACCATAAAGATAATGTAGCAGACGATCGACACCCCCAAAAACCTAGGGAACCACGGTATGGGCATGAGAAAAATGTGAAAACGACCGCGAAAAAACAAATAAGAAAACGACAAATAGTAAAATAAAAGACAAACCGAAAACAAGAAAAACAAAGCAGAACAAAAGAGAAGACATGCAAAACAAATAAAAAGGATTCGAAAGAAAACAAAGAGCTACGAACCCACACAAAGAATAAGAAACTTAACAAAACACAACAAACAGAAAATGAAGAAAAAAAACCCTACCTCCAAACGCAATCCAACAGGTTGGTCCTTGATGTGAATTTGTGCAAAAATGCCTCACTTTCGATTGAATCGCGTTACCAAATGCTCCACCGCAGCTCTGGTTCAATTTTACTTGTTAAACAGTGATAATAACCAGAGAGTTAACCTTAATTAAGGTTAAAATTGAACCTCATACGTGGGAGGTTCCTGTAATTAATGCCATTAATGCGGCAGGTCGGATGCGGAATCGTGACGGGAACAAGCTCAAGACTATTGCGCGACTGAAGTAAAGATAAACAACAAAAGGAAAGGCGAGACCAGAAATGGAATGGAAACCTATTTGGAAACTTTGTCCAAGTTTTGAGTTTGGTTTTGGATCCGGTTCTAGTTCCGACAACAAAGAAGAAAAGGAAAGAAAGAACAAAAAGAGAAACACCAAGATCAAAACAAGAAAACCCATCACCGATCTCAAGTCCAAACAAATAAACAAAAGGGGGAGGTGGAGGCGAGATGGAAATAAGTTCGAGACTATATACAAATCCCGCAATTAATATCCATTCCGACTCCGGTATGGAAAAACAACAAAGACAAAACCAAAAAGACCAACAAAGAGACAAGCGATACCAGGATCAAAATTGAATCCTCAAAACTAGTTTCAAACTAGATTCCATTCTGGTTCCGGTTCCACCAGAACAAAAAAGAAAACAAAGCTTTGGAAGAAGAAAAACTCCAAACTTTGTTGAAAAACAACCAAGGACAAAAAATGAAAAGGGGGACCCATTTTGACCAAGGCAAAAGATGGGGTGGTTATGCAAGGCATAACGAATCTAACCTCGTTTAGGCGATCCCTTACTGTGTTTGAGTGGTTTCGTATTGCCCAAACTAAGTACCAAATCTTTCCAACTTAGTTTAGGTAGCCTCGTATTATGTTTGGGTGGTCTCATTTTTTCCGATACTGTCATTAAACCTTCTTGGTAAGATATATGTTAGATCATGAATGAAGATATATCTTTCTAATCTTATATTTTCAAATGCCTTCTCAAATACATTTAAGAAAAAGTTCATTTTCACCATAGCTTCAATAATTTATTAATATTTTATAATAGATTAAAATTGAAATAAAGAACCATTTGAAGAAATGGGTGATTATACCATGAAATGTTTTTAGCTCCACTTCAATTTCCATGAGGATACATCTCTAGTCCCTTAGCATGTGTACCTTACCATAATTTTCCATCAGCCTCAAGAAATATAATGCAACAGCTAGTTGATCATATCTCAACCTTCAATAATGCTTGTGGTATACTATTTGTTTCACATAAAGATGTTGTAGTTACAATTTTTGTTGAAATTTTGGTTGGAGTAGTAGCTAAATGGTTTCATTAGCTTGCTCCAAGTTGCATTTTAAATTGGAAATCATGAGGGAATTTTTTTTATCATTCTTCAAATTAGTTGAGGATGATCATTTTAATTTTTCCCAACTCTCAAATGTGAAGAAGGATAGCATTGAGCCTATGAGTGACTTTGTCACATGATTAAACCAACTTTTTGTAAGAATTTGTAATTCTTTATGGCCTTCTCCACAAATAGTTTTTAGTTTCTTCACTAATTTCCTTCCATCAAAAATCATTTTTTAAAATAAAAACTTATGGAGTTGATGAATTGAAGAATCTTAAGAGTAAGAAGTTAAGCTCAAGGATAACATGATCACTATTAGTGAATTTAGAAAAGGATCCATCAATATTAGTGTCTCGATTTTGTAGCTCCTCCCTTACAACAAGTAGCGACTAATAGGACAAACACGAAGAATCAATTTTAGAAAAATGGTCCATCTTTGTAGTATCAAGGAAATATTCAAAAGAGCAACAAAAATGATCATTTTAGGCTACCTCCTCTACCTAAAGGCTTGCCTTGTAGGAACCTCCTAATGCTAGCACAAAAAAAAAATTATTTTCACAACATAAGCAACCATAATTCTAATCATTGTCCCAAGTTGTATCGCATGATGTAGCTCATGACCACTTTTATGTTAAATTATCAAAGTTTTATAGGTAAAATTCAAAATATTCAAGTTGAGGATGATGACAACTCTATGTTAGGATAAAATCAATATAGACTAGTATGTGTAGGAAAGGTGAATACATCTAGTAATTTTACATGTTCATGGAATCAAGTAGATGTGAAAGAGAAAATAACTAAGAAGGGGAGAGTTCAAGAAGAACATCAAGGGAGGTTATCAATAGTGACTTGCCTAAAAGAGCCTATTTTTATTCCTTCATTAGTAAATCAAGAGAGTTATTTTCTATTCCATCTCATAGGACTTGTCAATTTTTTATGGAGAGGAACAAGATTTTGTGTTGGAAGAAACTACATATCATTTTTTTGCTGGAGAAGAAAATGTATTTCAAGCATCCACAATGTATGATGAGGCTATATACATTTTCAATGAGAAAGAAGGTATTTATTATGCTAAAAATAAACAAACACTAAAGGAATTCCTCTTTTCTTTTGAGAGATTATTTGAAGAACCTACACAAGCCAAAATTAGTAAAAATGTCATGGATTCAAATCCAATAGTGTCTATAAACATTCAATAAAATAGTGAAGTGGTATAATTTGATGAAGCACAATATACTCTTTGTAGGGATAATAGTGTTTCAAATTCAAGTAGTAAGTCAAAATTAGAGTTGGGAGATTCCTTTCCACTCCTATACATTTTCTTATAGCACCTTAAGATTAGTTTTGAAGTAAAATAAAAAAATAGAGTTCTAGGTAATTAATTTTAACTCCTCTTTACTATTGTCCTTAATAACTTTGTATAAAAAACAAAAAACTAGGAGATAAACATTCAATGATTAGTGATGAGTTGAGGGAACATGTGGATTTATATGAAAAGGAAGAAATTTTACCAAATATTTATGTTAAAAAAAATTCCTCTTTATCACAAGATAGTAATTTGTAATTAATAAGGTCTACTACTAGGTGACAAGGTTTACTTCTAGAGATGGATTTTTTCTACATGTTTATTTTGAGGAAGTCCTAATGTTTGAACAAGAAATGTATACATTAGATCTTTCTTCTTTTGTTCCTAAAGTTGATGGATGAAAAAGTTTGATACTGGTGGATAATATGTTCCTTCAACATATATACTTTGACAAAGAAATAATGCTTAAAGATTCAAACTTGCATGGGCTATCATGCAAATATTCAAATGATATATATAATGAAGAAGTATAGTAAGCATAAAAACATAATTGACACCAATTTTGGATATGGAGAGCCAAGAATAGGGGACACATATTTCTCCAACATCTTCAACCTTATTTGGAGGATAATGATTTAACCAAGTTTAGGATTATTTTCCAAAGAGAAGCAAATCACATATGTAAAAATTATTATTCCAATAGATGTGTTACAACTACACTAGCTTTCTAGGTTCCTTGAAAAGGAGGCACACCATATCCACCCTTAGTAAGAGTTTTTCTTTGAGGACGAATACTATTTGGGGCCACTTGGAATTAATAATTTCATTCTCAAGTTCTTATTTCTTGATTGTTATTACCCACCCAAACCTTGGAAATTCATATTTTAAAAAAAGGTTTTTAGGATATGAGTTATTATAGTTAGAACCTTGACTTTAATGGAGGGGTTGTTACTTTACACTACTCATTAATAACATCATATAGAAAGTGTGTTTCATTCTATTGGTTGGGAGGTAGGTAATCTTGTTTCCTTTGTTTGTGATATAATATTTTCCCTTTCATGTAATGTGTTTTTTAATAAATTTTGTTAGGTTAGGTGTTTGTTTACTATGACTCTAATGCTTATAGATGAGACATTGGATGAGATGGGAAATGATGGAAAAATTAAACAAAGTAAAACATGAAATGTTAAGTAAAATTTTAAACCTTTTAAGTGATTGTGCCAATCCAAAATGGTTATTTAAGTGGCGAGGACATGATGAAACCATGTTAACTCTAGGAAGGAATAAGATATTTAAAATATTACACATTTTGTGAGGCTTTGAGACACAAAAACTCCAACAAAGTATTAGGAAAGTGACAAATAGATAAGTGGTTAACACCAAGTATAAATAGGTAACTAAAGGGATAATATATGGGGGAATTTTGAGAGGGAATGCTAAGAAAAAAATGTTCCTAGAATGATGAACACATTGGAAAATTGTGCCCAAATAAAGTTAGTTCAAATACACAAAGTATGTTACATTTTTTTATGGTGATACCAAGTTGAAACCCCCCTTCACACTTAAATCATCAAATTCAATTCCCTAGTTCCTAAGTGGTAGATTAAATAAAAAATCATGATGCCACCTTGTTTTAGTTGACATGTGTCAAAGAGAAATTAGACTTAAAAAAATAAAGAAGTCCATTTCAAACTATTTGAAGGTTTTTCTTTCCTCTTTTCTATAGATGGGGATTGGGTTTCTTTCAAAATAACTTTTATTATTATTTGAGACCTAAAATCCACCTCTGAAGAGTTGCAAATAAGTGCTTCGAGCAAATAGACTATAATGATTTTTGGTTGGACTTATGATAGAGAAATTATCATTCAATCCATGAAGCCAACTATTTGTGTTTTGTTTAGTAATTGAATGTATGTAAGTTGATGTTAAGCCAATACTACAAAGCTTATGTGGACGTTGTTGATTTTGTGTTCAAGATTTTGAGAATTAAATTGAATGGAGTAACTATGCTAAGCTTTGATTGATGTTCATTATTCATTAAATAACAATTTTCTGTATTACTTTAAAAATTAATATTTTGGAATCATGCCATTTCATCCATTCAATCATTTCATGTCAGTGTAAAATATTGTTCTCATTTTTAGCTAATAGTTGTCATTCATTTGGGGTTATTTTATTAAATATTTGTTTCCAACCAAATACTAGTATCTACTTTAACTAATAGGAGGTTGTGTTTGAAGTGTGTTTATCCTCCTTAATTTGAACATCTTATTGTAGGGATTGATTTTTTATAGTCTAATTGTACATCTAAGGATAACAATATAGTTAGGTATTTATTTTTAATGCAAAACATCCATTAAAATCTTGTAGAATGTGCATATTTATAAACTTTGTTAATTTTAGCTTTAGTTAGACCTTATGGGACTTTCTCTTATAATATGAAGAGTGGTTCTATTATACACACTATTTTATTTGTTTTATTGAAATAAACAAATGTAAATAGTAGCAAAGCACCTTAAAAAAACACATTACATTAAGGAAAAAATATTACAACATGAAAAATAATAGAATGGAAAGGGGAATCATAACATAAACAAAAAAAGAAGACTCTATGACCTTAAGGGCTGAAATGTTTCAAAAAATCACCTGCAATAAGACAAGGGTAGTTGTGTACCATCCATTTGGGCAAGACAACATGTATCACCTCCATAAGTCAACATGTATCATCTCCACAAATGAGACAATTTTGAAAGGTCCAAGCCAAAAGGAATCATTTTTTTTATGCATTCCTTTGGGCTCATGATATTTTTCCCATAATAGGACTTGATCATGTTAGAAAAATATCTTTATTGATATTTCTTATCAAAACATTTCTTTACTTGTGATTTTTGTTTTGTGATTTTGTCAACTTTCTCTCCTAAATTTTATTCAAGCTTTAGGAGATAGAGAATCCATTTTTTAGTTGGATCATGGAATTGACTATCCTCAATAGTTGAGGCTAATTATAATGCTAAAAATTTGAGGGTGATAGATAATATTTCCTCCATCCCATACATGATGAAAAAGGGGAAGTACCAATCACTCTCTTCAACATGATTTTGTCAGCCCAAAGTGCATAAAATAATTTCATGTGCTATGTCCTTTATTTTCTACCACCAACTTGCATATAATAACTTGGAAATGTTTTTATTTAAATATTATTCTTGCATATTTTATTGTGGATAGTAATTAGAAGAGTGAGAGGAGTATTCCATATTCATAACAAAAGTTCAAGATATCCTTTGATGAAATACTAGAAGCATTGTTAATAAATTTTTTTTCTTAGTATGATAAATAAAGACATATTTTTTTTTTGAAGATATAAAATACCTTATATTTCACTCTTTTAGTGGGAATGGCCTCCACCCACTTCATAAAATAATCCTTTGGATTGAACACATAAATATTCCCTTGTCTTGAATTTAGATTTGTTGACCCTATAAAAATGATAACCCTCATTGAAATGGAGCATTAATTAGCATAGACTTTAGGGGTATAACTACCATCTTCAATCTCCCAACAAAATTTTGATAGGAATGACATTGTTGAACATATTTATATGTATATTTAAGCAAAGTAGTGTTAGGAAAGGTGTCTTAACCTTGCTTCTTAATGTTAAAATATAAATTTTGAGCTATTGAAGTCATTTTTGGCCTTGATAATTATTTAAATGGGATTTAACAAGCTAAAGTGGTTTATGGTGACATGGACCTCTTTGAGATCATTAATTAAAATATAGGCTCAATCAAGTTCTTAGATAAAAAAAAATAGCATCTAAAAGATAGGCTTCCACTTCAAGAATGTAAGAGCATCTATGAATCATAAGAGAGTTATAAGAGGGAGTTACACATGTTGACCGAGAACACTCGCTAACCTATTACATATCGTTTTGACTATCATAAAAAATATTTGGAGGTCTGAGTGAGACAAATTAGATCAAAGTATAAATATGACATGTTATGGCATATTCTTATAGGACTTCACTTGACATTTGGGTATTGGAGTTTGAATAGAGGATTTGAGAACTACTTTTGGGTGGTATTAGTTGGTGGTTTTATGTATTGGTTTCTCTATTTAATAGGCGATTTGGATGGAGTTTACATAGTGTATTTTATAAGTATTTTTATGTTTCTAGTATTACTATATATTTGAGTGTTTGTGTTGTCTGGACTATGAAGGCTCCTTGCCTGGATTGTATTGTAATCAATATAATTGTTAATTAATAAATTGGTTTATAGTTTTGAGTCCAAGTTTTTTGCTAAAATATTTTTCCAAGATGCGTCATTATGTTATGGTGAATTATTTTATTGCATTGTTTTTCCTACAAATTATTTTTCATCATGTTTTCCATTTATCTCTCTTCTTATATTAGCATAAGAAATGTTTTTGCACCTTAGCTTCCTTTAATTTGGTATTAGAGACTAATCAAATTGGGTCTTAAGTGGTAAGAACAATTTACTTTGTAGTAATCATGGTTTGAATGGAAGCATGTGCAAAGAAGATATTTAATTTAGAAAGATGGTAAGAACATCTTAACTAAAGATGGAATAATTTAGTGGAAATAACTTTGAGTTATCAAAGCTCAAGATGAAGGATTTATTTATAGGTAAATATCTATGGTTTGTATTAGCTAGATCCAAACCAAATACAATGTCACCATATGATCAGGTAGTGTTGGACAAAAATATGAGAAGTTCTAAGGCTTTTATTTGAATATTTTGTTATTGAATGTTTATGAAGAACCCACTACAAAAATCCCTTTAGGAAAAGTTGGGGAAATTATACTAGGCTAAATCTCTAGAATTAATATATTTCTTTTATAGAAGCTATACAATTTGAAGATGGGTGATGAAAATTCTATTGTTAAGGTCTTGAAAATGCTCAACATGATTATAATTTAGTTAAAATTTGTGGGAATTAATATACAAAGGAAAACTAATGCATGAACCTTTTTTGTTCTTTGTTAGACTCGTGGGATAACTTGGTAATGGCTATTGGAAGCACCATCTCTAGTGCTTGATGATATTATGGTTTCTCTGGGAATTGAAACTATTGAATCCACTAAGGAAACCTTAGTTTTTTGTGGATAGTCTAAAGAAAAGGGAAATAAGGACAAGGGTAGATCTAAATATCATGGGGGATCTAAGTCTCTTAGAAAGTCCAAGGTAAAATTTTGGAATTGTGGCAAGAAAAGAAACTCAAAAAATTGTGAGGAGAAAAAGAAGAAAAAGGTAAAAAATGATTATTTTTGTGAAGAATATTCTTAAGATAATGTAGAATATGCCTTTAGAATGGTCTTGGTAATGCATGCATGTGAGGAGGTATGAATGATGAACTCTAGTAGATATTATTTACATATGACTCCCCATCAGGAGTGGTTTTTAAATTATGATAAGTTTAATGATGGGATGGTATACCTTAAGGAAAAATCATATCTTAGCTTATTTCTCTATGGGGGAGTAAATATTTGATTCTTTGATGGAAGGATCAAAGGGATTACTATAGTCTTGCACGTCCATGGTTTGACAAAAAAAATAATTTTTTGAGTAAAATCAATGATGTGAATGTGTAAGTAGCCTTTGACTAATGGAGGTTGTAAAATAGTTTGAGGAGCTATGGTTATTGCAAAGGGGGTTTGCGTTGGTACTCTTTTGTCTTGATCCATAACCTTGCAGTTCAATAGTTCTTCAGTACATGTGATGAAGCGATCTATGATGTCTACACCTTAGTCATTAGAACTTGCAATGAATATATTGATTGTATTTAATTTTGATTCTTGTAGATTTTGATTACCTCAAAATTCTCTTAAATTGAAGAGAAATTTACCATCAATAATATTATGTTATGGAATTAGTACATGGGCTATTGGTGAGAAAGGTCTTCAGACTTTAAAAATAAAAATCTTATAGTGGTAATTATTGATTGTTCTCTTGAGTTTAATTTTTGTGAACATGCATCTATGAAAAGTAAAATCATGTTCAATTTTATTATAGTTCTCATAAATATTTTTGGTCAATGGATGTCATTAATTTTTATGTATTTGACCATGTAGATGATCCTTATCAAATTCTTTATATAATGTATTTATTTATCAATAATTATTTTGGAAGGACATGGGTATATTTTTTTTATAAGTAAATATGAGTTCTTTATTTGGTTTAAGGAATTTATGGATCTTTAGAAAAACTAGAGTGGTAGAATGATTAAGGTTTTGAGGATTGATAATAGTGGCAAATATTTTTTTGCAAAGTTCTATATATTTATAAGAATAATGACATTGAAAGACTTAAAATAACTCCATACACCCCTTAGTAGAATATATTTGTAGAATGTATGAACATGGCATTTATGGAGAGGGATAAGAGTATATTTTTTGGGTTTATATTAGAACAAAATTTATAGGAAAATGTAGTTTATATTGTATTTTACCTAATCGATGTCTCCTACATTAGTGTTTATAGAGAAAATTTTCATGGAGGTATGGATGGAAAATAATCTCACTTTAGCATATTTGTATATTTGGTTGCAAGATATATACTCATGTTCCTAGGGAGAAGAACCCAAATATTAACAATAAAATTGTGTAATGTGTCTTCATTGATTGTGGCCTTGGTGTGAAAGGGTACAAGATTTGTGATCATGTGGTCAAAAAAGTTATATAGTTAAACTTTGATTTCTAGAGAGGTCAAAGTTCTACTATAGTTGAGTAGAAAAAGGAGGATGGGAAATCATTTGTGTAGCTACAAATACATATTAAGAAGGCTATATAAGGTGTTGAATCAAAGGTTAATGTTGGACCTATTGGTGTTTCCAATTGATTCCTCAATATCCTCTAAATATTAGCAATGCCTTATGCTCAAGGACATCAAGAGCTTGGCCAATGAACATGAAAATCACTTTTAAGAACAATTTCCTCTACACTTTAGGCTCTAAAAAACCTAGGCAGGTTCCCCTTATGGTATCTCTAAAATATATACATTATGATAGAAAAATGATTCCTAGAAAATAATTTCAAGGATTTACAAAATATAACAGGAAAATATCCAATGTTATAAAATTTCAAATTCTTGCATGAGAAGTTAAAATAATTAAAATAATTTATGATTGGATTATGATTTATCATTTTGAATTTGTATTGGGGTTTGAGAAGGATTACTTTTGGTTCCTATTCAAGGCTACATAGTACAATTGAATCATATAAACTTCTCCTTGCAACTTAACACATTTTGATAGTCAATTGAATGTTAATACCTTGCCATAACATGACCTACTAAGGACTTACAATGTGATCTTACTTAACAATCCATTTATAATGACACTATCCTCTACATTTTCATGAAACAAATTACTCCATTTATTAAATAGAAGCTATCAATGAAAACACATAATGCAAGTGATTTGCAATAAAGAACTCAATAATATTTGATAATTCTATTCATGGAGGAAAATGTATTACAAATTTGGAGATGATGACACATTTAAGCATGCTTTTATATATTCCTCAATAAAAGTATATATTGATGTTACATAGTATTCTTTATAAACCTTGATAATATGCCTTAAGACATAATACAAACTAAAATACCCACCAAAAATTACAATTCCTCGAATTCCCTATTTTAGAAAACTAGCTCCTTCTTATAAAGAAAGAATAAGCATGTAGGCTCAAGGAGAAAATTGGCACTTGTCATATTTTATGTGTGACAACCCAAAAATCCATTGAAACTTAATGGTTTAACAACCTACTAACAAAAAATATTCCCCTTTTTGTAGTAGAAGCCAAAATAATGTTACTGAAGCAGTTGAAAAGCAAGCGACCTTAACTATTGATAAAGAAAAAAAATATGACCATGCTAGGACTAGGTAGATGACTTACCCATTATAATTTTTCAGCCATGAACCATATATCTCTTTTATAGGCCATTGGAACTCAAGAAATGTTTCCACCTTATTCACATGAGCATTATACCTTGCATCCAAAATTATTTTAGTTTCATTGATGAAACTATCAAGGATTGAGTACTCTAATTTAACCAATTTATCTAGGTGTTCAACAAAATTGAGCTAGGTTCAACATTTTCCAAAATTGAAGAACCCAAAGATGGTAAATTATTATCAAATTCTACTTCCATTGACCAAATTCTTTGATATTTCCATCATCATCCAATCTCTTGGGCATCCAAGCCTCCTACATTTCTTCAAATGAATTCAACTTACTCTTGATTTGAATCTCCAATTTTGTTTGGTAATTTGAGATATCATCTAATAGCCCCATCATCTCATAAGTGATTTCCAATTATGTAGGCGCATTAGGGTAAAAGTTAGCCTACACATGCCTTTCTCCCATTTTTGAAACTCTAGAGATCTATGTTCCTAATATTTCATTCATATAATCTTCATTGTGCAAGTAATTGGTGTATGCATTTCTCAAATTGTTGTAACTTGCCTATGTATCATCCAATTTTTTAAAGATGCTTGTACATCTATGACCCAACAAGCCATGAACAAGGTTGATCACCTTTTACTTGCCTTCTGGTGGAACCCTCATACAAAATTTCATGTTCCACTGATATGAGAGAAAACATTTTCCTGGGTGTCAGTTTGGTCGATTGAGACTAGGGTTTACAGTTTTATATAAGGAGTTTTTTACATTAAAAGATTTTGGCCTTTGCCTTAAACCCTTGTTCTTTGGTCTATTTGTCTTTTGATCCACTATCACCTATCTCCCAGTCACTTAAAAACAACCTGAGTCATTTAAATCCATCTTATAACCGGCCCCATATGTTTAGGATCTCCTGCACCCGTCATTGATTCTTTTCATGCGCCTAGGTCCTTGAAATTTATTTATTTTATAAGGTTATTTTATTGGCCTTGTTTGGCCTTTGCATCCTTTGCTAAATTTTTTATCGAGTCTTTTGAGACCTTATCATGCATTTTCCTAAGATATTCCCTCTTCTAATACATCCTATTTGCACGTGCAAATTTTCAATCACTTAAGTGAGCGCTCATCACTGAAGATACTTTCTCTGTCGGGCTCTTTACCACATGATGAACACCTGAAAGTGTTGTTTTAATTAAACTTTTTATGAACTCAAAGACTTAATTATATTATTAATTAACTATTATGGCGGTAGATTATATGTTTTAATATTTTCTTGTTTCATATTATACTTGACTAATTAGAAGATATATTGATGTGGTATTTTGCATTAAATGTGTTTCTTTTAGTGATGTTAATAATGAAATGATTGTGCAAATCAAAATATTTGTTGTCATGTGTGCAATCTATTCTTGAGGATTTCATGTAGGTACTTAAAAGCTTACTATTGAGTTGGATTTGTTAAACTTTTTGTTTAACATGGTGTTAATTACGCTCCTAAAAGCTCCAGATGGATTACTGCTTTGCTATGATTTTGGATTGGCTCCCTTTGCCGATTTGGAAACTGCTGCTCTAGCTGTGATAAAGCGAGATTCTCTTGGATATTTTCAATTAGACTTTCATTTAGTTTTGCACTCTATAATTTGGCGGCTAGCGCTAGGAATTTGAATTCAAAAATAAGGGATATTCTTATAAATATCTGTGCTTAGGTTTAATTTGAGTTGGTCGATCTTTTGTTGAATATTGTAATTTTTGGTACTCTGTATTTTTGTTTTACTCGCCTATTTTGGCCAATTGGAATGCAAGTAAGAAGTTGATTTGAATATTTGTGTTAAAGGTCCCACCAGAGGAAGAATAGGGCCCACTCAACTGAAGGAGGTGACCATGTTTCATGTTCTTTGATTTAGTTAAATCCTGTTTTGCTATGATTGGTTTGAACTTAGCACTTTAATTCTTGTTGATCGATGTTCAGTAATTGTATTTACTTAGGTTAAATTACTGTGGTTTGGATTAATTAAAGACGTTTTACTATAGATCAGAGTTTCATCACTTACTGTAGAATTCATCACTGTTAGTAGAAATTAGATTAAGTACTTATTTTCAGATGCATGTAGTTGTAATTAAATTGATAATGATGACTGTTGTAAAGGTTGAACCGAAGCTCAATTGCAATATGTTCATGGGAATTAGGGTACGGTCCCATGGAGGGGGGCTTCCTTAAAATTCTCAGCGTATGTTGCTTAGCTTTTTTAGGAATATTTTAAAGTTCTTGGTCCCATGGATTTAATCTTACAATTCTGCTTAAAATTTTAAGCTCCAAAATTTGAGGAATGAATTGTAGTGCTTCTATAAAAAATAATAAATAAATAAAAATTCTCTCATTTTTATTTTCTAATAAAAATTTAAAATTTTAGATGAGAGACAAGTGGCATAAAAAAATCCTAAGCTGTAGGGGCAATTTCTAGCCCCACCCCAATTTCACCAGCTGAAAGATTCATTTCTAAAAGGTAGGGGCTCCTATTTTTCTAGAGGAGATTCCAATTAATTGCATAGCACAATTTTTTTTTTTTTCCATGGGACCTCCTCTTCCATGAAAATAGAAGCCCAAGCCCCCCCATGGGACCATACAGTTAGTATTCCTTCTTTTTTAGATTTAAAGTTTAATTTCTTGCAACGTAAATAGATTCACTATTTTCTAGATTAAAGTTCATTATCTGCAAGCATAAATAGATTTCTTCTTCAAGTAATTTTAATGCTGCATTTTAGACTTAGAGTTAATTTGAGTTATTTCATAGATATTTCCATGAACTAGTTACAGTTAAGTGAGGTTAAGTCTAAGCTAAGTCATTAGGATCAATATAGGCCTAGATAAGCATTAGTTAGTCGATAAGATAGAATTAGCCTTTAGAAATTAGTTGTTGTGTTCTACTCCTAAGAGCTCCTCAAGGAGATTGACCAAAATCAAAGTCACTGTTTACATTGCAAAACCCCCCAATTTTTTGGAGTCCTTATTGTATATTGCTCTGAGACACACCCGGTTCGATAAATAAGAAATTAAATGATGCAATTTGTGACATCAACGACCTTTCCCATCATTTTTGGTGCCATTACTAGGGAGCATTAAAGATCTGGATTTCAAGTTTGAAGCCTTAATGTTGATAAGGAAGACATTTTAGTTTGTGGATGAGACGCGCTAGAGACCATCTAGGAAGGTTTCTTCCCCGAAATATTGATTTTGATCAGTAACAACAAATTTTACAACATGAGATTGAAAATCAAGGAAATAATTAGGAGCATTTTCAAGAAGAAGAAATGGGTTACCAAGCAGGAAATGATCCCCCACCAAATAGGACATTTCCTTATCCTATTAATCTGAACAAAGAATTAGATGAGCCTCCTATGAAGAATATTTCACCTTTAGTTTTACCTACTTTTAGGGGAAAGACTTCTAAGGATCCTGACCAATTTCTCTTCGAGTTTAAAGTTTTGTGTGAAACCTATGATTATACAGATGATAACCAACAACTGAAACTATTTCCTTCTACCGTAAAGGAGTCAGCTTTACAGTGGTTCATGGGTTTAGGTGTAGGTTCAATATTAACTTGGCATGAGATGGAAACTGAGTTCTTGGATAAATACCAAGATTACTACCAAGTGAGGGATATCAAAGAGGAATTGTTCCGAATGAGACAAATGGAAGATGAAATTCTGGAGGATTATGCTGACATATTTCAGTTTGTGCACAAGAGATGTGGTAATGGGTTGGACAATGAAATTAGTAAGACAATTTTCTTAAAGGGAATTGATGATGAGTCTAGAGAATCCTTAAATCTTATGGGAAAAGGAGATATTAATAAGTTATCTTTGGAAGCTATTGTTGAAATATGCATAAACTACTCTAGGACTAGAGTAGGGTCTAGAGGCTCCCGAAGAAACAAAGCTCTCAACACTAATGTATCTCAAGTGATGGAAGAAATTACAAATTTGAAGACCGATTAGCTTCTTCATCGTAATATGCAAGTAGATAAAAAAGACCATTGAACCTTTATCCATTTATTGTTCCAAGTGTAGAGGGAAGCATCTTTTGAGAGAGTGTCCATTGAATCAAGTTGATATTTGTGATATCTGTGAGAAACGTCATGTGACAAGTTCTTGTAGCCTTTTATCTGAGATTAAGAATCATTTGAAGAAACCACTTGTTGTGGAGGAAGAACTTGACTATGTTGGACATAGATCTCAAAATAATGATATAATCCTAATTAGGGGTAGTATGGTCCTAGACCTAATTAGAATCAAAACCCTTGGCTGAATGCAAATCAATGGAATCATCCCTTTCAACCACAACCTCCACCTACATTCTGGGGTCAACCTGAATGGATGAATCCCTAGTGGAACCAACCTCAATGGCAAGAAAATTATCCACAATGGAATTAGAATCAATCACAATGGCAACAAAACCAAATGTAATTTAAGCCATGGAAAAATCAAGGACCGAGACGTCCTTGGGGACAATCACCACAATTAACATAGGGTTCTAATCCTACTAATGAGCAAATGAACTAGCCTCAAATGCCAACACAACCTGTTTCAAATCTTAAAAATAATCACTTTGATGCAAATCCGCATACCTTGAACATCATTGATGCTAATGATATTCAATTGAGAAGCATAAATGTGTCATCCATACCAATCGTTAAAGACTGGGAGGGTAAGAAAAGTGAAAAAGAGAGTTTAAAGGGGAATTATAACTCTGATAATGAGCAAGAAGTTAATCAGAAACCCTACCCAGAGCATCTCAAGATAGAACAAATTAATCCTAACATCTCCCAACCGAACTATATGAATGTGGTTGACTCTCAACTTCTACGAGAATTGAAAAAGATTAACATTGAGATACCATTGTTATAGGCTATTAAAGATATACTAGAAATAAATCAGTTAGTTAAGTCTCTCTATATAAAAAATTTGGGTAGGAAGAAAAAATTACCTCCTACCATTCAAATAGGGACTAAAGTCAATGATGTATTGTCAGGAAGGTTACTTCCTCAGAATTATAATGATCCTGGTAGCCCTGTAATAACTTTGAGTATAGGAGGAATTGAGATAACCTTGTCACATTTCTATGACAAGGGATGTGGAATATTTTTTTCTAGCAGAAGTGTGTCGCTCATCATCAAAGTTTGGACATAACTTTGAGGCACTACTGCGATGAGCGACGGGGACCATGATGTACTGTGAGTTGGTGGATAGCTACATGGCAATTGCTCAAGATTCCATCATCATTTTAAAGCATCATTGAAAAAAGCATGTAGTGATGGTCAAGGAGGATCGTTGATCATGTTTTAAATCTAGAGGATCAATGGCTTGGGTTTAAACTGGAACAACTACTTGTCAGTTCGCTCGTGCGAGGAATCCACCAACCATTAATGGTGAATGCACTTCAATTCTGAGGAATTAAGAGGGTTGTTGAGTATTTTCTTTCACAATTGCGGATGTCACGAGCAAAGGAACCAACTAAATGAAGAATTGAAGAAAGAAATGCTCCTACCAAGGAAAATTTCAAAGAACAATGAGCTAATTTCTCAGGTAATTTAATTTCTTGGCCTCTGTAGGTAGTTTGTGCATTGAGGTAATTGGGAATTGGGTAAGTGGCTAGGGTTTTCCTTCAAAATTTATCATTATCTTTTTCTCAAAGGGAATTGAGGTTATTACTTGTGGGGTTTGGGGTAAGAAGGGTGGAATTTTTATTCTTATTTAGAGCCCTATGAATTTAAAGAGTCTGAGGTGTAATTCCCTATTTATTTGAAAAACCCTAGTTCTATTGTGTAGTAAAAATGAGCGAATCTAGTGGGTCTAAAGCTAAACCTGAAAGAAAGCCTACTCAGAAACAAGTTAAAAGACCCAAACCCTAGGATAACTAGCTCAAACCTAAATCAATAGAAAATTATAAAAATAAAAGAACTATGAATAAGGATCATCCTAGGTTTATGGAGGAACCCCCTAAGGACTCAACTACAGAGGTAAAGAAGAAGGTGGGAAAGAGAAAAATAGGTGAAGGTGCCCTGAACACCCATTTTGACAATTTTTCCTCCAAGATTAGTGATATTGGAGTACCATAGAGTGGTTGGGATTCATTTTACTATGCTTTCAAAAGAAGAAATTTTGACTTCCCCTCATGCAATTTATGGACCTGTGACATAGGCAAGTTGGTATTCCCAAATGTATTTGTGGAGGTAGACTTGATACTCAAATTGTCCAAGTGTTATGATCCGTTAGATAGAACAATCAAGAGATTTCCTAATTTTGTTCCTATGCTGGAAATCTCAGCAAGCCAGATAATGGAAGCTTTTCAGTTGAATCCATCTACCTCTAAGTCTGTCAATTTCTGCAAGTTGTATAATGAATACGATCATAATAGGTTCAAGTACAGGAAGAGTGTCTTACCTATACATAGGAGGCATGAGTTGAAGAATAATTACTTCAAAATACCTATTATGCATTATGTCAAGTTCTACATAGGATTTATGACATTAAGATGGATATTTCCCTAATGACCTTTGCAATTGATATTCAACAAAAGTATCAAAACAAGGCTTCAAATTATGCTTTTTGCATTGCTGAGCATTTACATGAGGACCTAGTGAAATTGAAAGATGCAACAGCTCCATTGTCTTGCAAAAATTATTCTTTGTTGATGCACTTGATGCTATGGAAGAGAAAAAAGGTGATAAGGAACTACATTAAAATAAGAGAAAGAGATGACATGGACAATGAGGTTTCGGTGCAAATGTGGACACATATTTGGGACATGCATTGTCCACAATCTGATTACAATATGTTTTGCAATGTTTTCAAGTTCAAGGTGTTGGAACAGTTGGGTTTGAAACCCATAAATATAATTTAACAAGGTGTCAAGGAGATGTTGATACCCTCGGAGTATGAAGAGGACACTAAACCAAAGTTCAATTGGGGAGACTAGTATCTTCATACCAATTACACAATAATTAGAATTTATGGAACGCCAATGCCACCTCACAAGTTGCTAATATATTTTGTGAATAGACAAGCCTTTATGGAAACAATATGGCAATTGGATGCCATGGACAAGGAGCACTTCAGAAAAATAAGAAAGACATCCCTTGTGAATCCTGATTGTGAGTTTGCATATTTCAGTTGCACCTCAAAGGAGGTTATTGAAAGTTTTGTCTCTCTTCTAAACAATTATAGACTGAATCAAGAAGTCACTAGGTTTCTTGACCCTAAGGGAGTGATATCAGCTGAGAGAAGAGCTAGAGGTTTGTCAAGAAAACCCCATGTGTTTATTTTTCAAGAGGATGTAATTAGGAATTTTTCCACTAATGAAGAAGTTAATGCAAGATAGAATGCATGGATAAGGATATGTGCAATTGAAGAGAAGATGCTAACGAAAAACCCTTTCTATTTTAGCCCCTATTCAGAGGTAGAGGATAAATTAATGCTTGGTGATTTTAGTGATAGGAAATTCTTTGAGAAAGTCAAGCATGCTAATATTGAGGCCAAAGTGGCCAAGGAAAACCATGATACTCAGTTGAGGAACCAACTGACTCAATCCTATGCTCCAAGAATCCCTATGCGAATAAAAGAGAGAGGTGGGCAACCTGCAGTCACTCCATTAGTGGTTTATTCATCAAGTGAACATATTGGTGAGGCTCAAATTCTGGAGTTGTTTGGAGAACATATTCCCATGGAGCAGGAGGTGGATCAATATTTCCTTGAGGATAGGGATGATGCCTTGAATATAGTGGTTCCCCCTATCAGGGTTGTAAAGCGGGTATACAATGAGGCCAAGGATGATGATGTCAGAATAAAGGCTTGTACATAATTTATGTGTGATGATGCTTTTGTCAAGACCAAAGAATTCAGAGACTTTGTCATCCATGTCAAAGGTTTTGACATTAAAAAAAGGATTGGAGAATTGAAAGAGAAAGTTGACCCCTCCTTACAAGAAGAAGTTGAAAATGAGGAGGATAAAATAATACAAGAGATTGCTAGCATGTCACTTGAAGAGGCAAAAACATTGATGAAAGGGAGTGGGACACTCCTATTTCCTGAATGTGACATATCATCTGCTATTGCATTAGATGCAATTAGAAAGGATCTTGATGCCTTTGTCTCTGAGGAGGTTTTTGATAATAAGGTCTTTGGCCCAGTCCTTAGCCCAAAGCTACATGCACTTGCCATTTGGTCTATGGCATGAAACAGGGTAAAGCCTGATGTTATAGAATATGTGGAAAAGGAGATTGGAGCAGTGGTTATCAAGAGGGAAATAGAAATGACTACTACAACTGTACAATTGGAAATGCATGTTGCAATGTTAACAGTAGATACTACTCAGCTTATGAAGGCTAACTTTAAGAGATTGATGGATAGGTACAACAAGCTAATGGATGAACATAATAAGGTGCTTGCTACATCATAGAGGGGTTTTCCATCTCCAACAAGTTATACCTAAGAAATGTCTACATAGGATAGAGAGACTCTGTCTCTCAGAATTCAAAATTTGAATCGAGATTTGAAATTAGAAAAGGATAATACAAAGAAGGCCAAATTGGAGACAATTAAAGTACCAGATGACATCTTTGAGGATGCATTGATACATAGAGTGACCAAATGGTCAATAGAGCTGATGATGTGTGGGCATCCTACAAGAACATCCGTGAGGCTAACATCAAGCATTTGCAGGTCCAGAGGGCCTTTCAAACTAAGTGGAGTAAATGGAGTACTAGGGTTGGAACACTGAAGGAGTGATGTCCAAAATGTAGGAAGATCCTGAAGCTCCTACTCATGTTCCTAAAATATTGCAAGCCATTGGTTTGATTAATGAGATAACAAATTTCCATGGGAAGTTAGGAATGCAGCTTCAAAATAAATTGAGAATATTTAGGGCTATGGAATAACACAATATGGCTAAGATACTAGATGACAAGGGTGATTTGATGGAGGTTTTCAAATAGAAGCATGAAATGGAAGAATGGCTACCATGAGCTAAGACAATGTTAACTGTAATTGATTACTCCATGTTGAACCCACATATTGATAATATGTTTGTAGTTGATATGAGAATAGATGTATTTGTTAAAGAATCAAAAGCATTAATTGATGCAAGGTACACTCAACATAGTTCCAAAGTGCAAACCTTGTTGTACATGAGATGGTCCAGTGAAGATGAGTATCACACATAGTTGGAGAAGTTCACTGAATGAGCTTGTGTTAAGAAGGGGAAGACAATCAAGGTGAATAACAGACAAGAGAGAAGCAATGCATAGCTTGGAAATAGTACAGATTAGGATTTTTTTGAAGTACTATAAAATTTTGTTCTCTCATATCGTAAAGATTGGTGGCACAAGTGCTGACTTGGATCGGTCATTTGTTACTCTTTTTGTTGCTTATTTATTCTTTATGGTTTTGTCGACTGGGTGTGCATGTGGTTAACACTTTTTGCCTATGAGGAAGATATTTTGGTTCTATTACAACAAGTAAAAGATGCCTTTTGGAAGGCGGGTGTATCTTCTTTAGCAAATAGAAATGAATTTTGTATTATACGCTTTCCCCCTTTTCAATGATGCAAATGTAACCTTCTGGGGGGAATCTTGAAATTGAAATTGAAATGTATGTCAAATTAAAATGTGACCTTAATTGTAATTTGTCTTGATGCTTGTTGCTCTCATATGTCTATAAATGAGAATTCATGGCCAATTACATAGGTCTTTTGATGGTTAAACAATTTTGAGCTCATGTATGTTTAATTTTGATAACTTCAAGCATAGAGAAATAGATTAGTGTTAAGTCTTAGGAATGTATTCAGATTTGTAATAGGCTTAATTGTTCTACAATAGCAAAGATATATAAATGATAACTACAAGTTCCTGGATTAATTTCTCTCATCTATAATTTTGTCTTTCGAATTATGAATAAAGGAATCAAGGTTCATTTATTCGTCTTTAGTCACTCTGATTGAATGTGTGATTTCATCTTTTGCTTTAGTTCAAAGAGCTAAGTAAGTTCTTAAATGAGATCATAGATTTGTAAGTGAAATTCAAGGATTGTTAAGAAGTTTCTAATTCTGGACATATCGATTTGTGTGTTACAAAGTAATATGAAATAGTCTTCCAATACTTGTTTCCATTTGCTAATATATTACAGTTTATTACATATGTGAATCTATTACCCTCAGATAAGGAACTGGTCCATTTATTTGGTCATCTTTGATGTTTCTGAGTTTCTTGTACCTAACAAAGAACATAAATATTTACAAACTATTTTTGGCATACTTGTAATTGTAGTATAGTAGTATGAAGTATTGCTCATTCCTAGTTGTAGGTAAAATTCATTAAAGGTTCTGCCAAATCCTTAAGGATTTTTTGTCTATTTACGTCCAACAGGAATGTATTTTTTTTTTTAATTTTAGTGATAAAATGGCACGAGAGTATCATATGAACATTGCCAGGATCACCCTCCTTGTTTTCACAGAGCCCAAAGAGTAGAGGTCTAGCCTAGAAAGATAGTATTTGTTTGTTGGCCAATCATCACCAATGTTTATCATTGAATTGTGGCTAGTTCATAGATAGTGAATGAGACTAAGTTTGGTTCTAAAAAAATAATGAATAGATTGGTGACTCTGCTG
This sequence comes from Sequoiadendron giganteum, assembly GCA_007115665.2. Taxonomy (NCBI): domain Eukaryota; kingdom Viridiplantae; phylum Streptophyta; class Pinopsida; order Cupressales; family Cupressaceae; genus Sequoiadendron; species Sequoiadendron giganteum. The sequence continues at coordinate 506,539,850 of CM021106.1, read as the reverse complement.
GGGAAATTGCTAGTCCAATATCTCTAGGTAGATTTGGTACAGTCATATTCAAATGTTTTAAGTGTTCTTCACTGTTTGGAGAACAATTGGTTCAATTTTTGATTATATAAGTCAAGTCTAGTTTTATGCTTCAAAGTTTGGTTCGTTCTTCTAGCTTGTGCTGGGTTATGTTCAAAGTCTTCTCTAATATTGCAAGTGCAACCCCAAAGTGTGATAAACTTTTGTTTCCCAGTATCCTGGGTGGCGACTCTAAAGTCTCTCGTGCCAGTATGAGAATAAATTCCAAAAGAGAAAGTGAGAAAGAGAATTCTGAGATACAATTTGGCCCCATGAGGAAGACCACAAGTTACATAAAGAAGCATCCTGAACAGAAGATGGATTCTAAGCATTCTAAAGACAAGCAACCCACTTGGGTGAAGAAACATGTTGAATCAAGTAAGTCAACTAAACTTCCCATTGATGCATCTCTTACTTTTAATAATGAGGTAGATAGTGCAAATATTCATGAAGAGGCATATGAAGTGGAGGTGCCTAAGGTAGATCAGGGGAGTTTTCCTTTTGAGGAAGTATTTGACAATGAACTTGATGTGTCAAGAGAAGAAGATAGGTGTGAATTTTGGGAGAAAAATAAGTTCTCAGAACCCTTAACTCCTAGGGTTGGGTCTATTTTTAATGGTGGAAATTTTAAACCAAGAGGAGAATTTGCTAATGTAGAATTGCACCAATCTCTTGAGGAAGAACTAGCTAATCCTTCCTTTTTTACCCCTAAGCCAAGTGAGCCCAGAGATATCTTGGAAGATGAAGAAGATATAGATAAAGATATGCAAGACTTGGAAGAAGAAGAGCTTAGGCTTAAGGAAGAAGAAGAATGTAGGCTTAGGGAGTTGGAAGAAAGAATGAAAAATGAGTTGAAAGAGAAGGAAGACAAAATTAAAGCTAAAATGCTTCAGAGAGATGCTCGAAAACAAAAAATAGAAAAGATGAAAGAAGAAGCGAAGTAAAAGGCATTTCAGAATAATGTTTCTAGTTTTTCTGCTAAGATAACCCCTGACCACCTAAGGTGACCATTCAAATGGGAACCTATGCTGCAAACACCTATACTACATCTATTGCAACTACCAAAGCCTTTGATCTGTTTGCTGCTACTAATAAATTACAACATGTAGATCATGGGAAGAAGCCAATTGACCCACTTAAGAAAACTACCTTTAATAATTTCAATACCAACACCAATACAAGCACCCACACTTCATCCAAAAATCCTTTCACCAAAAATGTTAAGGTTTATCGTACTCCATTGACTGCACCCCCAGACCCTGAGATCTTGAGATTGCAGTTGGAAAATGAAAAGTTGTTTCAAGAATTAAAGAAAACTAAAATGTAAGCTTCAAATACAAAAATAGCTAGGAAGATCTCTTTCCTTAAGGTATCCATACCTGATTCAGAAGCTTCAAGCTCTGGGCATATAGATAGTGAATCAAAAAAGAAGTTTGAGGGACACACTACTAGTGGGGGTGATGGTGGAGATCAGGGTGGTGGAGGTGGAGGAAATAATAAAAAATAAGAATTCCTATTCCAAGGATGGAGATGGAGGTGATGGAAAGAAGGGAGGTGGTAGTAATGGTGGAGATGGAAAGGGCAAGCACAAGGATCAACATGATGACCAGAAGGAAGATGAGCATAGAAATTCTCATAGAGACTGAACTACTAGGAGACTGATGCAAGTTGAGAGATATCAACAATTGTGCTTCACTAGAATTCCTAGTTATCCTAACCCATTTCTTGAATATTTTAGGCCTGCTTTAGTCAATTTTTTTGGGTAACAATGCCTTAAGTGGTGAAGCAGAGGATTTTATGATGAATTTATTCATGCAGTCACTTTTGAGGATGCTAAAGAATGGTATAGGATTTTACCTGCTAAGAGTATTGGCTCTTGGGAAGATTTTAAGAGGCTATTCATAGAACTGTATGGTGATAAGACTAATTCAAGGTTCCTTCTGAATTAGTTTAATAATATTGTTAAGAGTTCTAATGAGGGTGTGTCTGATTTCAATGTGAGAATTCAGAAGTCTATGAATCGGTTACCTCCTCATTTGAGATTAAATGACAATGTATGTCTAGTGAACTATTGCAATGCCTTTGATGCAAAGATGAGCTATCGCTTGCTAGATAAGAACCCCCAGACATTGAGAGAGGCTTACAAGATGGTTGTCCATATTGATAGTAGTAGTAGAGAAATTGGTAAGGTTGGGAGAAGAGATGATGTGAAGGTCCTCAAGAATCCAAAGAGAGAGGATAAGAATTCTAGTGCTAAAGGAGGTTCTCTCGAGGATAAGATTGACAATTTTACTAGTACCATGAAGGATCTAAGAAATAGAATTGCAAGGCAAGAAAAGGGTCTATTAAATGAGAAGTCCTACTATCATAAGAATGAGAGACCCCCTCACTTGCAAGATCATCCATATAATACAAACTGGCATAATGGGAAGCCCATTCCTAACAACCAGAGAAATGTTCAAAACAAGGTTCCTCTGGATCCTTTGCAGAAGAACTCAACTAGTTTTGTTGATGAGAACCCTTGGTGCATGGTGTGCCAGATGCCACATTCTCCTCACCAGTGTGTAGTTTCACATATGGTTGAAATTGAAGAAGATGTACCTGAAGATTGTGATCTTTCTAATGAGGATGATGTTGACATAAATATGATTACAGATGGTTCTAATTTTGCTGGCAATGAATGTTGTTTTGATATGGAATCTCATGAGATAGATGTGGATGACCAAAGGCATATCACCAGTACATATCACCAACAAGTCCTCTCTGATGAAGATGATGATAGTGATAATGAAGTATACAACCTAGAAGCATTTGAGAATAAGTGTCCCTGAGGAGACCCTCAGATGAGGAGATTGCAAGATATATAGTGGCTTTGGCTACACAAGCCAAAGGTTCACATCATGTAAGGAACAAAGTAGTGGGTGGGGACCAAGGTATCCCTACTAGTCTCTTTATCAAGGAGAAGAATGTGAGGGGAAAAGTGCAAAAATATGATGGCAAAGAGGAAGGATCTAAGGCTAAAGATAGTAAGGGAGACAAAATTTGGGCCAAGAAAGTGGATAAACCAGAGACAGATGGAGAACTCAAGTCCCCTACTATGAAGAAAAAGGCACTGAAGCAGTATTCTGAAGCTACAAGAAAAGATTCCAAGCCCAAATTTGAAACAACGAAGGATCAACAGAAGGAGAGAAATACAGAAAAAGGTACGATCTTAGTTGAATTACCTAAATACACCCCTGTTGATATGTTTCAATTGCTTAGCTAAGTAAAAAAAATTATTCCTTTGTTTGAGATGATGAGAATTGATTAACACAAACAAAAGGGAGTATCCCTTATCCATGGTGCTACTATAGCCTGTAATGAGTTAGTGGTGTCTGCTCAACCCAAAGTGAGTGAAAAGGAGAAGAAATATAAAAAAGTCGAGGGGGTAATCATTGAGATTCCTCATATCTTTCTAGGGAATTCAGTGACTGCTTGCCCTATAAAGATAGACCCATTCTTCCTCACACTGATTGTTGAGGGAAGTTTTTTGAAAAAATGTATTATTGATTTTGGAGCATCCAATAATATAATGTCGGTCAAGATCATGGAGGCACAGGGACTAAAAGTTGATAGTACCCATATCAAATGTTATCCTATGGATTCAAGGGAAGTACCTATGACTAGTGTTATCAATGAGCTCCCTTATAGACTAGCTTCTTATGTAGAGAAGAAATTTAAGATGAGTGTGGTGGTGGTAGATATCCCACCCAATTATGGAATGTTGTTGTCTAGAAAGTGGATTGCTTCCATGGGAGGTAGCATGCAGTGTGACATGTCTTCTGCTACTTTTCCTATTGATGGTAAGAATGTCCAAGTGGTCAGAGAACCAAAAGTACCACATATGCTGGAGCATGCTCTTGAGGATGATACAATTCTTTTTATAGACACTGACATCAGTGATTTTAAAGTGGAAGAGGTGCCAAGAGAATGTGGCAGGTGCCCTACAGCTATAGATAATGAATTTACAAGACTATTTTATAAGGGTGGACTCTGGAGGATGTACTTTGATGGGGAAAGCTCTAAAGAAGGGTCTGGTGCAGGAATATTGCTGGTGTCACCTAGTAGCAATACATACAAGTTTTCTAATACTTGGTCCTTTGTTTGCACAAACAATATGGTAGAGTATGAAGCATTGTTGCTAGGATTAAGGCTAGCTGAAAAGCATGGGATAAAGAAGTTAATGGTTATCGGTGACTCTGAGTTGGTGATATCCCAAGTAAGATCCAGATATGCATGCAAAAATAATAGACTGAAACAATACAAAAATGTTGTATGTGATTCTATTGAACAGTTTGATGCTTTTGGAATCGACAGGATGGAGAGAGGGAAAAATAGAGTAGCTAACTTGCTTGCAAATATTACATTAAGACCTAATGATATAAATTTTGCAGGTATCTCTAAAGTTGAGGTACAATCAAGGCCATCAATCCATGACAATGTGCATAATTGGAAAATATTCAATGATGATGAAGATATTCTAATTTTTTTAAAATGTGTCGATGAATATGAGAGTTAGGAAATTGATTTCGGGACTTTTGTTAAGAATATAGATGGTAAGGATACTGTCTTTGGAAATGAAGTTATTCAATTAAAGACAAATAAGATCCCCAAAGTCCTTGTAGCATTAGAAAGGATCTTTGATCATCATGACAAGAGCAAGGTTAAAACAACTGCCACCCATCTAGAGGATCTAGAAGAAGTGAATTTGAGGACTGAAAATGCCCCTAAGAAAGTATATATAGGAAAAACGATGAAACCAAAGGTCAAGGAAATTTTGATTGCCCTATTGAGAAAGTATAGACATGTCTCTTCTTGGTCCTATGATGACCTAAAATCATATAGAGAGGAATTATTCCAACATGAAATTCCTCTGAAAGAAAATGCTAAGCCTTTCAGGCAAAGCAAAGACACATAAATCCAACCTTAGCTCCTAAGATGCAAGAAGAATTGGTTAAGATAAGGGATGTTAGCATCATAAATCCTATTAGGCGTTCCTTATGGGTGTGTAATTTAGTGTCGGTTTGAAAGAAAAATGGTGATATAAGGCTATGCGTTGACTTCAAAAATTTGAACATATTATCATTGAAAGATGTTGGGAATATGATGCCATTTAATTGCATTCTAAACATATTTCATGTATCTCCTAAGTCCTTGGAATGTGTTGCACAACACTAGGATTAAGAAGAGATTAATTTGTAATGAAATAAACATTTAATTTGACATCTGTAGTTATTTCTGTGTTAGGAGCATGTGGGGAAACCTTGGAGTGATCTCCTACAAAATAAGAGAACATGGGCGCCCACATGGGAGGTGGGATCCACCTTGGTTTAGTTAATTAGTTGGTGAATTGAGTACACTTCAGAAATGCATCTCAGGTTCCTACAAAATGGGGATTTTGATTTATGCATGTTGAGGTCCTATAAAATAGGAGGTTTAGTTTAGTTTAGTTCAGTTCAATTATGTTTCAGTTATCTTTAGTTGCATGTTAGTTAATCTCAGTTGACTTGAGTTGCAAGGACAAATAAAAGGTTGATACATTTAGTTAACAGATGGAGGATCACACATGCACATTTTTTTGCATGAATCAAGGACATATGTGTTTTAGTTAACAAAGATTAACTTGGTCCCACCCTGGACGCCCAAGTTGGCATCTTTGAGTTAAAACTATTGCATAGGAAAGATATTTATGATTTTCAAATAAGTGAGACCCAGTTTGGGCATCTACTTTGAGGATGAACTTGCAGAAGATATTTTTGAAAACTACGAGGTTAACACTTCAGTGTTGGGCACCAACCATGAGGGAGACTCTTGTTTGAATTTTTCATGCATGTTTGAACTCAACTTGGCAACCGTAGGTGTGGATTTTATCAAGAGGATTTGTGATTATATAATTGATAACTCTTATGAGTTTGTAAGCAAGAATATTGTCTATTATTGCAGCAATTGTATGAGAGAGTTGTGTGAGGAAATATTGCAGGTTGTGAAGAAGATTTGTTGAAGAACAAAGAAGCACATCAAGGAGAATTGAATCAATATTATTGTAACTCATTCAAAGGTTAAATAATACAAGCAAGAACAATTCTAGTGGAGATTTTACCCGAAAAGGTTTTCTCCACGTACATGTGGTCTCCTTTCTATTCTATCTTATATTTCTTTTATCAATCTTCTATCTACTTTATACAACATTAAAATTGATCTAATTCAAGATTAATCATACATAAGAGATTATGACAAAGAATACTAAAATTGAATCTACACTTACATAGGATTTACAAATTTTAAGCTACATTTTTTACTATAGTTTTAGCTTCATTTTCAAAATTTGGTATCAAAGCTAGAGGCTGGGTAGAGTTTGGGATGCCTTTCTCTTAAAAGTTTGAAGGTTTTTTGGCTGTAGTGGGAGCTTTGAATATTGTTTCAATTGCTGATTTGAAAAATTAGTGTGTTGCAATGGGTTCTACTTATTGTTTAGATATTGAAAGGTTCAATGGATCTCGGTATGAGATGTGGAAATTAAAAATGGAAGATCTCCTTGAAGAGAGAGGTCATTGGTCAGCTATAGGTAATAAGACAAAGACACCTACATTGATGTTAGATGAGGATTGGGCTAAGCTAGATAAGAAGGAAAGAGGAACCATAATATTATGTCTTGTTGATGTTGTTCTCTTGAATATTTCAAATGAAAAGATTGCATTTGATTTGTGGAAGAGGATAGGTGATATCTATCAAACCAAAAACCTTACTAATAAGTTGTATCTGAAAAGACAGTTATATTCTTTAAAGATGAAAGACGGTGATTCTATTGCACATCATTTAAATGCTTTTAATTTGATTTTTAGTCAGTTAGCATATGTAGATGTAAAGCTAGAAGATGAAGATAAATGCATTTTGTTACTTTGTTCTTTACCAGAGTCTTGGGAAAATCTAATTGTTGCTATTAGTGGTAGTGGTGCAAATTTGAAGATGGACAATATAATTCCTACTCTCCTATCAAAGGAGATGAGGAGGAAGTCTAAAGAGGAATCCCAAGATGCCTTGTTTGTAAGAGGAAGGCTTGAGAAAAAGGAACCTAAGGGAGACAAGGAAGGAAATGGTAAGTCCAAAGGATGGTCTAAAACCCTTGGTAAGAGTAAGGTAAAGTGTTGGAACTATGGGAGACTAGGACATGTGAAGAAGGATTGTAAGAACAAGAAAGAGAGTTTTGATTCTTCTACAGATGAATCATCAGATGATAGTAATGATGCATTGGTTATTTTAGCTAATATTGTTTGTGATAACTCTTTGCTTGATGTTTCAAAGTGATCTTCATGGAGAAAAGATGGTAGTCATGATGCCATGTGTGACTTAGTACCACGGTTCAGTGGGATTTTTTGGCAGTGACGGGGATGCATCATTGGTATATTTATCTTCATGTGATTGGAGATATATTTTCTTGGTTTAGAGTGGTTATGTCATGGTTTACTCTTGTTGCATTTAGAGTCCGATATGGTACTTGTTCTCTTGATACTAGGATGTTTATGTATGTTATGATGCATGTGATCTCCTTGGAGGATATGGTTAGATCATGGATGTCATGTTTATGTTTCTAATTCATGATTGAAGCTTTGACATTGATCGTAGCAGTTCTCTTTGTATTGGGTACATTAATCATTTTCTTGATTACTTCATGATGGTGCTGTGTTGCATTTGGAGTTTGGCATGGATTGGTTGGTTACATGTCCTCATGGATACTTGGAGAAATAGGTGAGGCTTGATTTCTCTTATAGTAAGAGATATATGTTGGAATGGTTACTTGTAAGAAAATATTTTTTCAACAGTAAAGGCCGAGAAGCCTACACCTTGGTTGGACATGAGTTCAACACACTTGGTAGTTCTTTATTTGAGAGGTATTTTCCCATTATATCTTTCAAGATGTGTTATGTTTCATGATTTGATTTCTCATGGGATTGAGTTGATTCATGTTTGATTATGGAGACTCATTTAAGGATGGTTTAGCATGAGTTTATATGTTTTATCTTTCATAGATATGGATCTTGTGCTATGGATAGTTAGTTTTGGAGGATTCATTTTGAGGGATGTTATGGCATGGTTTATGGGCTGATTTCCAATTATGGGGATGGTTACCTTGAGTTTGATCTTCTTGGTTTAAATATTATGGTTTTACTTGACCTTTTGAGAGTTGTATAGTTAACAATAGATTCTTTGATTGTGTTGAGGCCATGGATGATCTTCATTTAGGAGATGGTTATCACGATGTCATGGATAGCTTGGTTACATGTTTCAGTGGGAGTTTTTGACAATGATGGTTTTGATGTTTATCTTCTTAGCATGTATAGCTCAGTATTACAGTTATGTGGGAGCTTTGGTAGGATATGGTTATCTTCATGACATTTGGAGAGGTTGTAATATTTTGGGTTTTGAGTATTAATCATTTTCTTGGAGCTTCATGATTATGTAGGTTGCATTTGAAGTTGGAATCGATTGACTGGTGGGTGCTCATGGATACTACAGATTCTTGGGAAAGGTATTGATTGAGGAAGTTGACACTTTGATCAATGCTATAGAAAAGTTATCGTGGTGCAGGAAGGCCATTGGCCTTGAGTCATGTACTTGATATATCTTAAATGATTCCTTGTTTAGAATAATTTCAATGATAATTTCAAGTGGGAGAATGTTGGGAATAGGATGCCATTTAATTGCATTCTAAACATATTTCATGTATCTCCTACGCCTTTGGAATGTGTTGCACAACACTAGGACTAGGAAGAGATTAATTTGGAATGAAATAAATATTTAATTTGACATCTATAGTTATTTATAAGTGTTAGGAGCATGTGGGGACGCATTGGAGTGAGCTCCTACAAAATAAGAGCACATAGGCACCCACATGGGAGGTGGGATCCACCTTGATTCAGTTAACTGGTTGGTGAATTGATTACACTTTAGAAATGCATCTCAGGTTCCTACAAAATAGGGATTTTGATTTATACATGTTGAGGTCCTATAAAATAGGAGGTTCAATTCAGTTCAGTTTAGTTCAGTTATGTTTCAGTTATCTTCAGTTGCATGTTAGTTAATCTCAGTTGACTTGAGTTGAATGGACAAATAACAGGTTGATACATTCAGTTAACAGATGGAGGATCATGCATGCACATTTTTTTGCATGAATTAGTGACAAATGTGTTTCAATTAACAAAGATTAACTTGGGCCCACTTTGGGCGCCCAAGCTGGCATCTTTGAGTTATAACTATTGCATGGTGTAACTGGGGGGATTTTTTCGTTAGATAGGTTAGCACATTAAAATGCAAACATATAAAACCCACAATAAGTAATGAAGTGCAAAGGAATAAACAAAAAAATGAATAGAACAATCTCACCCAAATTCTTCATCTTCCATGGATGACCTCCATTACACCTTCTAGCTTACTGAAATATGAGATTGCCCTCAGATTTTGATGAACAATCTAAGATATTGACTAGTCCTACGAAAAGTGTTGAAGGATTTCTTAAATGATTATGCAAGTACAACTAAATTCTACATGCACAATAGCTAGCAAAATGACCAAGATGAAGACAAGAGATAGAAGAAGAATTTAAGAAGTTAAGATTGTAAATGCTGAGAGATAAAATTAAGAGGTTTAAAATGAGGACAAAATTGACATTTTATAGAAAAATGCAATTTTGGATGGACAAATGAGATTAAAGATGAGAAATTGCCCTAGAATCAATGGACAAGATTGAGTGTGACAATTAGCAAGTAGGGTTAGGGTTCAATTAGAAAAGGTGAATGGTCGAGATTAAATTAAAAATAATTTAATCAACGACGGAGGTTAGTTGAGACAATAGAGGAAATAGAAGATAAGACCAATATAGAAAAAGCATTAAGTTGGAGAGAAAATCAAATCTTTTTCCATTTAAATGACCAATAGCTAATTAGATAATACAGATATTACCTAATTACAAAAGATTGTGATAAGGAGGAAAAATCATCTTTTTGAATTAAATATTGATTTTTTTAATTCAAAAATAAAGATATGGAATCCATTTAAATAAATAAAGATTTATTTGAAAAGAGGGAAAAACTGGAGAATCAAATAATTAATTTCAAATTACTTGATTTAAAAGGGAAAGTTATTATTTTGAATTAAAATTAATTTAATTCAAAAAGGTGGGACCATGTGACAGTAAATAATGAAATTAAATTATTTACTTAGAGAGAAATTAGAAAGTGGGACAATTTAAATAAATGATTTTATTTAAATTTAGAGGAAAAGTCAAATAAGACAATTAAATAATTAAAGATAATTATTTAATTATGATGAAAAGATAAGGTGGTCAATAATTAAATAAATTAAAAAAAACTTATTTAATTATAAGAGGACTTAAGATATTAATGACGTATTTAAATAAATAAATAAAATTTATTTAAATAATCATGAAGAATAAAAGATGTGAATTAATTAAATAATTAAGAATTATTTAATTAATAGCTGAATTTGGACAATAGGACATAATTAAGTATGTGAGAAGAAATGTAATAAGACGTAGAAAATGTGGTCTACAGGTCTAGGACATTTTTATGTGTCTGCATTTTGCCCCTCTTTGTCATAATGCAGCATGTCGCATTGTGACAAAGAAAATAAGTCAAAAATATGCCCCAGTGAAGAAAAAGATGAGAAAGAATGACGAGGAGGTAGAAATATGCCCCCTCGAGAGGACAGTCGGGTTCCAAAAATATGAGTGTTCCTTCGAAAATGGATGAGAAGACTAGATGACGAAGGGACAAAGATACGTTAGTGTGAAAGATATTAATGACGAAGATGCAAACTAGACGAAATGTTAAAGGGGAAACGAAGAAGAGTGGGACGAGAAAGAAACCTTCAACATTTTCCAAAGTTCTAATAGACGTTGCTCGAATCATCATTGGGCGGTAAAAATGACACAAATGGACAACAAACACCATGATATGACATAGACCAAGGTGTGCAAGGTCATCCACTTGCAAAATAGCTAGTCGCAAACAAGGAGTGTCCTAACTCATAGTAAAGGCCAAGTTGCCCAAGTATTTTTGCCAAGACAATCCACACATAGCAATCAAATAAAAGAGTCATGAGACATCATTGCTCCTCTAAATCCTTCATGGGACATCCTCGAGGAACTAGTAACGTGACTCAAAGACAAAGCCAAAACAAAGATAAGACAAAATAAGTCACAATGTCGATAGCCAATAAGAGTGTTTACCAAAATTTGATTTGTTTGAGGGTTATACAATTGACGAGGCATGGTTTCAGGAAAGACACGTCCTATATAAGGCAAATGAAAATAGTTTGACTAAATGACAATGTTTGGTTTTAGGAAGGACACATCCTGTATAAGACATATGTTTGACTATTTTGACGGTTTGACTATTTGACTATTTTGACAATTTGTTTGATTTGACTTGATGATCGTGTTGGCTTGATTTTCTTGTTGATGCATGAATTGTCTGATGTTTTGATGACTATTTATGTGTTAGACGACAATGTCTGACTTATTTGACTAACGTGACAAACCCTAAAGGACTGACCTAATGTGGCCTCGGGGGCTCATCGATTGATGGCCTTGCCTATGCCGTGCACACCTCGTAGTTTGACACAACCAATTAATTTGTCTGAAGGACAGAGGATTTGAACAATGATTTTATTATGACAAACCTAGAAGGATGAACCTAATGTCTTGGGGGTTCAAAGATGAACCTTGCCTATGTAACAAATGCGTAGAGACAACGTAGTTCAGATAGTGACATGGATTGACTGACATGACTGGCTCAAATGACATGACAGACTTGACTTTGTTTTGGGATTTTTGAGAGTTATTTTGGATGTTTTTCACGTTTTTGACATGTTTTGATTTTTTTGGGTTTTTGAAGTTTTATGATTTTTTTGGATTTATTTTTTCAAGACATTTTATGATTTTTATGACTCTTTTTTTTCAGGACTTTTTCTGATTTTTAGGTCTTTTTCAAGACTTTTTATGAATTTTGTGACAAATGCATGTGAATGATGTTGAAACACATGAATCCAAGGATAACCATGATTTTTCCGCTAGTCAATCTGAATACCAATTGACAAGTGATGATAACAATGGCAACGTTGTTTGATGTGGGAAGGACACATCCCAAAACAACATGAGGATGACAATGATATGACAAGAGGATAAAATTCTGCAACAGGGCCAGGGACAAAGCCAAGGAATGTTTTGGATAATATGCTACGTTGCCATATTGTTGCATTTGGAATGACTTGGTGAGGACTAGATGAGATGACGAGGGATCTTAGACCATTGACAAGGGAGACTAGGATGGTTGATAGGTATAAAAGGACAATGTAAGGCTTTGGTAAAAGATAGGAGACATGGATGGCTTGGACTAGGAGAATTATCATATGGCCTCCAAGGACGATGTCGCATAGTGAATAGTGAGGTTATGAAGATAATGACATGATATTCAATGAATAAGGTATGACCAAAAGATAGACATGTCAAGAGTTTTCCCAAAGCATGACCTGTGTTTGTATTTTAGTTCTTATCAAGATCAAATTCGGTGGGAAAATGGATGGAAAGTGATAGGGTTTAGATGGATAGATGAAAATTTCATAGGAAATGTCATGTGAAGGGCATGGGAGATGAGACGACTTTCCCCCAAGTGTAATGGTCCACATAGATGATTTATTCTACACATGATGCCTGTTTGCCAGGTTTTCATCATGGTACTTGTCCAAAGTGCCATAAAAATGGTTTTCACTATTGGATAAAATTTTTCTCTTTACTATTTTTGTCATTTTATTTATTTTTTATTTTTTTGGTGTCACCATGACACCTGTTTGCCAGGTTTTCATTAGGTGACATTTCTTTTTTTTTTTTCAATTTTTTTGTATTTTTGAGTTTTGTCGGATAGCCTTAATGCTTTAGATGACCACTGAATGTGTTGAAGCCTTTGACAGTGCCAATGTAGAGACTGGTGCCATGATATGCCAATAATGACCTTTCTGAAGTAGTTGCCTTGTCAAGATGATAGCGCTTGCATATAACAGTTGATCGATGTCATGGTGATCCTTGTTGATACTAGAGTTGGCCTTATTAGAATACACACATCGCGATAAAGTGCCATGAGAGTCCTTATGATAGAGATTTTCTGCCAAGATGTGACAGATTTGTGACATGGGATGTTTGGACTTTAGGCAAGATGTAGGATTATGATGGATGATGGTGGACGTGGATGGGCTGGTTGGATGTTTGGATGTAGCAATTTTTATTTTCCAAACTTTCGGTGTCGGATTAGGATAGTGTTTGGAACCAACACTTTTATATGTCTTTCTTGATGGCCATTTTGACAGAGGTGGACATGTATTATACGTGGGAGTCCTCTTGTGTTGTGGCTCCACATTTTGATTGACTTTTGTATTTGACATATTTTCTTTGCTTGATTCATTCCTTTCTTGACCTGATCCATTTTTTTTTGGGATCCACTTTAGCTTCATTTTTCCACTTGTATTTTTGATTGATTCCATGGCCTTTGACATGTCATTTTGGATTTTCTATTTCTAAGACTTGCTGGTTCCAAATGGAAGGTTTATTCATGATGGAATGATGGTCTGGGGTGTGGAGGGAAGGAGTGTTGGAAAAAATCTTATGACAAGGACTACTCATGACACTCATTTTAATGTTTGTACCTGATAAAATTTCCCCCAATATTGAGGAGGGACCACTAACATCATTAGATTTTCTGACTGATGAATAGCCAAGACCTTGATGTCTATAATCTGTCTAAACTTGTATAAGTTCTATAATTCCTTTCTCGTGTAGGCCTAGTCCTTTTCCTTGATAATGCATGTTCTAAAAAATTCTATTTGCGATGGGGTACTTGTTATTTTGGAAGAAAGATGCTAACCCATCCTTATTATGGAAATTAATGCTCAAAATATTCTCATCTATAAGAAAGCCTTCTTTGAAAAAGATAGATGATCCTAATTGATAGGATGTTGTAGCTTCACTAACATGTTGGAAATATTTTTGATTAATATCTTTGGTTTGATTTTCTGACATGTCAGATTCTAATGATTCTCTTGGTGTGTCCAAGTCGATGTCGAAACTGTCTGCATGGTCATTGTCATAGAGCCCATTGAATTCAGTTATAGCTTGATCATTTTCAAATATGTCTAGGATAGAATCTTCTTGTTCTATATGAAGATCATCTATGTGTCCCATGGTGGCAAGTGTTTCATCATGAATGGCATAAAGGTCAAGGAGTGGATCATTTTGGACTTGTTGATCAATGGTAGTGTCTTGATCAAAGATGGGTTCATTTAGAATGACATGATCGGAAATAGGGTCTTGACCAAGGATAGGTTCATCTTGAATGACATAGTTGTGGATGGAATCTTGACCAAGGATAGGTGTGTTTGGTATGCCATGATTGTCTAGGAGGAATTCTTGAATGGACATAAAGATGGGGTCATGGGATGGACTACTTTGATCTTGATATGATGGTGATGTTATGATTTCGTGCTTTGGGTTTTCCTTTTGACATGTGTCTTTAAGTATATGAAATGGGATGGGACTTTGGAGACTATGACTAGATGTGCTTTCATGACCAAATGCATTTTGAGTTGGAGTGTCTTGGAATGGATTGGTGTATGGTGGATTAAGATATGACACAGAGGCTTGGAAAGGACTAGTGGATGAAGGATTAGGATTGGATTTGGATAAACGACTAGGATATGACATGGACGAAGGACAAGGATATGACATGGATATTTGGAAAGGGTTGATGGATGGTTGGTTTCCCTTGTCAAGGTTAGGGTGAGTATGACCAATGGTGTCAAGAGACTCTTGATATGGAGGGTAGATGTATGAAGGAATAAGACTTATGAATTTTTGGTAGGAAGGGTATGTGGGTGGTTGACTATGGGTTGTGGAAAATTGGCATTTGGAATGGAGGTATAGGTTTTTGAAGTCCATGGCTAGTTGGGTTTGACCATTATTGATAAATTGGCATTCAATTCGACTAGCAAGCATGTCATAGTGACTTGAAGACATGATGGTGGATGGTGATAAGGAAAAGTGACAATGAGCACTAAAAGAAATGTCAAATGCAAAGTGGTAATGAAGACTAAAACGAATGTCTTATGTCAAATTATTTTTAGGAAAGGTTTACTAACCATTCAAAGTTTGGCCAATGTCTCAATTTGGATTGTCAAAGGACTGGTTTGAAGGACAAAGTGACAAGATGACAAGGTGAGATTTCCACACTAGAATTATGAGTTGGAAATAGCTCACAAGAGGACAATGACTAAGGATTGATTTGTTCGACTGATGACAATTTACTTTTTGAGACAGTGGTTTGACAACGTAAGGAAAGTTTTCCTATCCCAAGGTGTGCAAAATTGAGGACTTAAGACTTTTCCTATGTTGAAGATGATGGTGGATTGTAAGCTAAATGCAAACTAAAAATGCAAAGATGGATGACTTGAACAAGAGTTTTCTGGTTTTTGGACAAAGACTGCTGGAAAAAGATGTTAGGAAATTTGTTTGCAAATGCTTAGTCTCAGGTTTCCGATAGTAATAATATTTTTTGAGTTGACAGGAAAATGCGTCATTTCAGGTTTCAAATGCATTGCAATTTCAAATGCATCATTCTAAGAAGCAACTGAGTTGTAGGAAGGAAAATGCGTTGAAGAATCGTCAGTTGCATCTCAAAGTCTAACAAATGTGTTGCAGTTCAACAGATGTGTTGCAGGATTTAAGCATATGTTATGTCGAATGGAAAATGTGGTGTTTAAGATTTCAAATGCGGTGCAACAAGTCGATTGTGGCATTTGATAAAGAAAATGTGGTGTATGATAGGTAATTGTGGCGTTTAAGATGGCGAATGCGGCTCGATAGAGCAGTTGCAGCTCAGAAATAAGAAATTGTGATTCAATATGGTAGATGCGTCGCAATGTCTAGTCTTTGGAAAAAAAATGTTTTTGGCAGATTGCAAAGTGTGTTTCAGTTTTGAAGTGTTATCTCAGGTTTTCAAGAGGACGTTGACTTGTTCATTTTGTCTGAATACACTTGGCAAACACATTGTTTTGAAAATTTTATAACCAAACAAATAGAAAACATGTACAATCTCTATGGCTAAAAAAACTGTATTCTTTTGGATCCCACGTGGATTTTACTCCAACTTCATATTCTTAGTGGATGAATCCAGAAGCTTGGCCCCACGGGCTCCCCCTTATAGTGCACTCACTTCTCAAATCAACCAAGCTTACAACCCCCATGAATCTCCCATGACAGGTTGATAATCTCTACTAAAAACTGCAAAGATGTGGGTGCCTTGACAACGACCATTGTTGCACCAAAGAATAGAAAGGTTTTTGGTCACTATACAAAGTTTTTAATTTGGGCACCCATTCGAGTGGCCATACATGGGGCACAAGATTAAGCTCCGTTTAGGAGGCACTCCAGCCTGAAGAGGTTACGCTCAACAAGGTTTTAAGGAGTACTAATTGGTCCGTATGACACATCCACACTCGTAATCCTAGGCTTTCCCTTAGGATTCACATTTATATACCAGTCGGGCGTAGCTCGGCTAAAAACTTCGTTGCCGGTTTGAGTCACTTTGGGGTGAGTAATTTTTCCCACCAAAGTAGGCCCAACTTCTAAGGTAAAAAATAGCGAGCAAATATATCCGTAGTTCAATCAATCTTTGTTGATAAACAAAGAGAGAGCACACACAATATGTTCCACTCACACTTGCATGGTTGTTCTTTTTAAACCCAAATGGAAAATATGAAAGCATGATAGAGTAAATAGCTCATTAGTATTTTTGTTTGTTCAGATCGCACAAGGTGCAAGAGAATTGCATACACACTACCGAGGTTGTTACTAAACCACAAGACACATCAGACACATGTTCATTTTAATTGTTTGTAGTGTTATCAGATAGGGGTTCATTTTAACCATTTGTAGTGTGAGATAATCAAAAGTTCATTTTAAACCCATGAAACTATGTGATTGTTCATTTTTAAACTAGTGCAAATGTGTGAGTGTTCATTTTAATCCATGAGTGAAATGCATGATTATTTGCTTGATTGATTAAATTTTAGAAAAACAAACAACTCAAATAGGAGGGTTAGACTCTAGCTAGAAACACGTTGTCACACACAGATTAGTAGCCCAAAAATCCTTAATCTAGGAATAGAAAAACAAAAATCTAAAAAAAAAACAAATCAGAAAACCCTTTTTTACCAATCGCTTCGCAGTAGAGCGAATGTGTCGTTCGGGATTGCATATGCGGCTCGATATGTCAGATGTGGCATGGGTTATCAGTTGTGTCACTTGGGCAATCAAATGTGTCACAATAGGCCAGTTGTGTCGCTTTCGATGGCAGATGCAGCTCAACTGAGTGATTGCGTCTCAAGAAATAGAAAATGCATCATTTCGTACACTTGTACCTGCAAAAAAGATAAAAAAGGTCATATGAAACCTACAAAAACATGTTTGAAAAAAAAAAGAGTTGGGTTCACCAATGTGACTGGGCGTATTTTTCTGTTAGATAGGTTAGCACATTAAAATGCAAACATATAAAACCCACAATAAGTAATGAAGTGCAAAGGAATAAACAAAGAAATGAATAGAACAATCTCACCCAAATTCTTCATCCTCTATGGCTGACCTCCATTACACCTTCTAGCTTGCTGTAATATGAGATTGCCCTCAGATTTTGATGAACAATCTAAGATATTGACTAGTCCTAAGCAAAGTGTTGAAGGATTTCTTAAATGATTATGAAAGTACAACTAAATTCTACATGTATAATAGCTAGCAAAATGACCAAGATGAAGACAAGAGATAGAAGAATAATTTAAGAAGTTAAGAAGTTAAGATTGTAAATGCTGAGAGACAAAATTAAGAGGTTTAAAATGAGGACAAAATTGGAATTTTATGGAAAATACAATTTTGGCTGGATAGATGAGATTAAAGATAAGAAATTTCCCTAGAATCAATGGACAAGATTGAGTGTGACAATTAGCAAGTAGGGTTAGGGTTTAATTAGAAAAGGTGAATGGTCAAGATTGAATTTAAAATAATTTAATCAATGGTGGAGGTTAGTTGAGACAATAGAGGAAATAGAAGATAAGATCAATATAGAAAAAGCATTGAGTTGGAGAGAAAATCAAATCTTTTCCGTTAAAATGACCAATGGCTAATTAGATAATAAAGATATTACCTAATTACGAAAGATTGTGATAAGGAGGAAAAATCATCTTTTTGAATTAAATATTGATTTTTTTAATTCAAAAATCAAGATATGGAATCCATTTAAATAAATAAAGATTTATTTAAAAAGAGGAAAAAGCTGGAGAATCAAATAATTAATTTCAAATTATTTGATTTAAGATGGAAAGTTATTATTTGAATTAAAATTAATTTAATTCGAAAAGGTGGGACCATGTGACAGTAAATAATTAAATTAAATTATTTACTTAGAGAGAAATTAGAAAGTGGGACAATTTAAATAAATGATTGTATTTAAATTTAGAGGAAAAGTCAAATAAGACAATTAAATAATTAAAGATAATTATTTAATTATGATGAAAAGATAAGGTGGTCAATAATTAAATAAATTAAAAAAACTTATATAATTATAAGAGGACATAAGATATTAATGAAGTATTTAAATAAATAAATATAATTTAATTAAATAATCATGAAGAATAAAATATGTGAATTAATTAAATAATTAAGAATTATTTAATTAATAGCCGACTTTGGACAATAGGACATAATTGAGTATGTGAGAAGAAATATAATAAGATGCAGAAAATGTGGTCTATAGGTCTAGGACATTTTATGTGTCTACACATGGAAAAAATATTTATGATGTTCAATTAAGTGGGACCTAGTTTGGGCGCCTACTTTTAGGATGAGCTTGCATAAGATATTTTTGACAACTACGAGGTTAACACTTCAGTGTTGGGCGCCAACTTTGAGGGAGACTCTTGTTTGAATTTGTCATGCATGTTTGAACTCAGCTTGGCAACCCTAGGCGTGGATTTTCTCAAGAGGCTTTGTGATTATATATTTTATAACTCTTATGAGTTTGTAAGCAAGAATATTGTCTATTATTGCAGCAATTGTATGAGAGAGTTGTGTGAGAAAATATTGTAGGTTGTGAAGAATATTTTTTGAAGAACAAAGAAGCACATCAAAGAGAATTGAATCAATATTATTGTAACTCATTCAAAAGTTAAATTATACAAACAAGAACAATTATGGTGGAGTTTCTTACCCAAAAGGGTTTTCTCCACGTACATGTAGTGTCCTTTCTATTCTATATTATATTTCTTCTATCAATCTTCTGTCTACTTTCTACAACATTAAAATTGATCTAATTCAAGATTAATCATACACAAGAGATTGTGACAAAGAATACTAGAATTGAATCTACAGTTACAAAGGATTTACAAATTTTAATCTACATTTATTTACAAGACTACATTCCCAACTCCATGGGGCACCTATGTGTATGTAAGGATGCAATTTGGTTTAACAAATGCAGGTGCTACTTTAAAAGGGCTATGGATATAGTCTTTTCTGACTTTATTGAATTGTTCTTGGAAATCTACCAAGATGATTTGTCAGCCTACTCCAAGAAGGAAGAAGATCATTGCATGCACTTGGAGAGGATATTCATCAAGGCTTTAGAATATAGGATCTCACTAAATCCTAAAAAGTGTGCCTTTGGGGTAACTTAAGGAAAATTGTTGGGACATATTGTGTCCAAAGAGGGAGTGAGGATTGACCTAAAAGGGTAGCATCCATAGACAAGATTCCTCAACCAAATAATGTTAAAGAAATTCAATCGTTCTTTGGTCAAATCAATTTTTTGAGAAGGTTTGTACCAAATTTTGTAGAGATTACAAGACCTATCTCCAAGATACTGAAGAAGGGAGAAAATGCAATTTGGAGTGAGGAGCCTAGTCAAGCATTTAAGAGAATAAAATGCTATCAAGGAGGCCCCAGTCTCAAGAACTCCTGACTTTTCCAGGCCATTACAATTTTTTTCATTTGCCTCGTTCCATACTATTGTTGTTTTTTTATAGAAGACTAAGGAAGGTTTTGAACAACCAATTTATTTCTTTAGAAAATTACTTCAAGCTACAAAGTTAAAATATGATTTAGTAGAGAAGCAGGTGTATGCCCTTGTGAAGGCTATGAAGAACTTTAGGACTTATCTAGCTGGAGCCATAGTCATTTCCTATGTCTCAATTGCAACTGTGAAGGATCTCTTTACCCAACAAGAAGTCACGGGTAGAAGATGTAGGTGGATAAATAGAATTAAGGAATTTAATATTGACATCTAGATAGCCAAATTGGCGAGAGGTCAAGGACTGGCTAAATTAATGGCTGAAATGAACCTGGATGCCAATTAAATAAATTTGGAAGATGATTCCAGAAGATCATACACCTGTGATATGGAGTGTTGTAATTGGTATAAAGATGTTACTTATTACTTGCAAAGAATGCAATGCCCTGAAGGATTGATAGAAAATGAGAAAATAACTCTTAAGTTACAAGCCATTAAATATGTGATCATAAGAGGTGAGTTGTGGTGGAGAACTTGGAGGGTGTATTGTTGAAATGTTTCCATGAGACCAAGGCCTCTGAGTTGTTAAAATAAATGCATGGTGGGGTATGTGGTGGATATTACATGGCTAAAACCACTACCCACAAAGTATTGAGGGATGGATTCTTGTGGCCCACAATTTTTAAGGATGCATACAAACTAGTAAGAGCATGTGATGCATGCCAAAGTTTCTCTATGAAGCTAAGACTCTCAGGTAACTTGCCTCTTAGAGCAGTTACCATGCAAGCACCCTTTCAACAATTGGGTATTGGCTTCATTGGAGAAATAGTTGAAAATTCTAGTGGGGGTATTCATGGATTATTGTGGCCATGGACTAATTTATAAAATGGGTGGAAGCCATCCCAACAAAAAAGGAAACAATTAAAGTAGTTGAACCACCAAAAACTAAGACACAAGAAGGGAAAGAGGATTCCCCAATGAGCTCCTAGGGTTTTTCACCCTAGAAGCTAACTTTTTGGATGAATGGACTCTCTTTCACCTTGGTGGTCTTTTAGTTGTTTTTGGATGTTCATTCAAAGAAGGGTTAGGGGCTTAATGTGAGTGTGTGTGATTGTTCCCTAACTATAATGAACAGAAAATGAAAGCTAACTATGAATGTAAAACCTATGAAATGTAAAGTGCTAGAATAGACATTGAGATATGCAGACATATACAAAAAAACCTAAGAAATATACATTAAACTAAAATAGAAGGTAAGAGATGAAAGGGATGTGCACCTAGAACCTTGTGGATGCTGGAAATACTGCTGAATTTGATGTTGAGGCCGAAAGGGACACTTGTGCCAAGCTGGGCGATCTAGTCCTATTTTTGGCAAATTCCTTAAAACTGGTCTAGAGCTCGTTTCTGCCAAATGGGTGTCCAAAAATGTCAAAATCACAAAGAGGTATGTCCAGAGAGACTAGGTCACCATTCTTGGTGACTTAGTCCTCTTTAAGATTTTTGGAGTTTCTGAAGAGGAAACGAAAGCCCTAGGTTTGCACCCTGGTTCTTCATAGTTTCACGCTTCTGAAACTTTGATATTTGGGCTTGAGAGTGATTTATGGTAGATTATTTGACCTTGCATGCAAGGGTTGGTCTTCAAAAAGTCTTCAAATCCTTCAATGATCTTTAAATTACCTGAACCTGCAATCACACAAGACAAGAAAGATAAAATGTTGATTGTTAAGGATTAGGGGTTTGCCTTAGTCAAACCCCTTTTAGGTAACTAAACCAAAGTGAATAGAAAGAATGTAATAAAAACATGAAACAATGGAAGAGTAAAGTAAGTGACCTTGCCTTGATGAGAGATCTTGTGTTGTAGCAATCAACCCTTGAATGCTTCAGAAATGGTGTCTTGTTGACTTGGAGGATGAAAACCTAGCTTTCTTGAAAAGAAGAGGAGTTGAGAGAGAGAGAGGTGGAGAAGAATGAGGGTACCTAATGAGAAATTAGGGTTTTGGAGGTTATTTATACAATTTATACCCTAACTTTCCTGAAATAAATTTATACTAACCGACCTTAGGGTTTTAGAGACCTAAATCCTGAGAGATATTAACTTTAATTCAAATTTTAAGCCACATGGGACTAGGTTGCCCAAGGTGGTGACCTAGTCCACCTAGGCATCTTTAAGTGTTTTTCGGTAATTAAAATATTATTATTGTTACTTGTCGGGATTGTCTTCATAAAACACTCTAAGATAAGTCTTGTATGAGGATTAAGGGGTCATTATAGGGTTGATTAAGTGATGACAAGCCTAGGAGAGAATGAAAATGTCTTACAACACTTTACAACACTTTTTCACAAGGTTTGGAAATGGGTGAAAATAGGTTGAAAAAAGTCCAAAGTCTATAGGCAAAGGTCCAAATGAGCGAAAAGTGTCAAAGTCCTCACTTCTTGGTGACATAGTAGTCATAGACTTTTTGATGGAAAATATATTGACCATATTTGGAGTACTTGAGAAAATTGTCTCAGATAATGCAATGTGCTTCAGATTTGAGGAATTTACAAACTTTTGCTTAAAACATGGAATCTAGATGTCATACTCCTCACTGTATCACCCTCAAGGAAATGGTCAAGTAGAATCAAGCAATAAAAGCTTGATGCAAATTATCAAAAGGATTATTGAGAAGAATAAAAGAGCTTGGTATTCCAAGTTAAAGTTAGCCTTGTGGGAAGATTGGGTGACTGTTAAGAAGGCCACTAGCTATGCACCTTTTAATCTAGTATATAGCATTGTTGCTAGGCTACCACAAAATAACCTCATGCAAATGTATAAGTTTGTCCAAGAATATGATGAGGACATGTGTGACACAATGCAACATAATATTGATGCACTAATGGAAGTAGATGAAACAAGGAGGGATGCCTAGAAAAGAAGTGCCAAGTTGCAATTGCAAGTCAAGAACTTGCATGAAAAAAAAGCATCGTCAAGAAAATTTCAAGTAGGAAACCTGGTGTTGATGTGGAATGCAAGATCTGAAGATAAGGGAAAACATGGAATGTTTGAAGCATTATGGCTTAGACCTTATTTGATTAGCAACACTCATGGTGAGGATTCACATTTCCTACAAGTATTAACAGGTGAAATACTTGAGCTTCCAGTACATGGACAATTCTTGAAGTCATATTTCTCTTGAAATATGTTCTTTTCCATGTACATTGTACATTCCTATGACTATTGTATATAGGTGTGTTTGCTTTGCTTTGGTTCTCTTGCCTTGTTTGGGAAAGTCCTTGGTTTTCAGTGTCCTTGTGCTTGGTTTGCTTCAACCATGAGATCTGAAATCTTGTCATGCCTACAAGAGGCATGTGTCCCTAGTCAGAGCCACTGGTGGAACCCTCATAAAAAATTTCACATTCTACTAATCTAAGAGAAAATATTTTGTTGGGTGTCAGTTTGGTTGGCTAAAACTAGGGTTTAGGGTTTTATATAAGGAGTGTTTTACATTGAAATATTTTGGCCTTTGTCTTAAACCCTTGTTCTTTGGTCTATTTTTCTATTGACCCACTATCACCTGTATCCTGATCACTTAAAAACAACCCGATTCATTTAAATTTGTCTTATGACCGGCCTCATATGGTTAGGATCTCCTCCACCCATCGCTGATTCTTTTCGCGCACCCAGGTCCTTGAATTTTTTTATTTTATAAGGTTATTTTATTGGCCTTGTTTAGCCTTTGTATCCTTTGCTAAAATTTGTATCGAGTCTTTTGAGACCTTATCATGTGTTGTCCTAGGAGAATCCCTCTTCTAAAACATCTTATTTGCACGTAAAAAAATTTAATCACTTAAGTGATTGCTCATCGCTGAAGATACTTTCTCTATCGGGCTCATTACCACGATGATCGATGGACCTATGTTTCCTCTTTTCATCGCACATCGTTGAAAGTTGCTAATCTTTGTGATTGATTACTTTGATGATCGATATGTCTACGATCTTCATGTATCACCTATCGCCGAAAATTTCACTTCTTTTTTCCTTTCTATGATGTGCGATGGATACCGTCTTCTCTTTGTATCACATCATTGCTGAAGTATTTCAAGGTTCTTTTCAAATTATTTGATGATAAATGAGAATGATATGAAGGGAGTGGTGTGATTTACAGGTGTCTGAGTTTGGCACTATCACTGGGATTGCCCATCGTCGAAAGAATTTTCAACTCCAAGCAATTACAGCGATATGAAATGGCTTGTGAATTTATTGTGGTATAGCTAGAACATCTTCTTCACCGAAATACAAAGACAATCTTGTCACATTTTTGTGACAAGCGATGTGAAATATTCTTTCTAGCAGAAGTGTGTCACTCACCGCCGAATTTTGGACATAACTTCGAGGCACTAATGCAATGAGCAACATGGATCGTGATGTACTGTGAGTTCATGGATGGCTACGTGGCAATTGATCAGGATTCCATTTCCATTTTAAACTATCATTGAAAAAATCATGTAGTGATGGTCAAGGAGGATTGTTGATCATGTTTTAAATCTGGAGGATTAACAACTGGGGTTTAAACTAGAATGGCTACTTGTTAGTTCGCTCACGCGAGAAATCCATCAACCATTAATGGTGAATGCACTTCAATTCTGATGAATTAAGAGGGTTGTTGATTATTTTCTTTCACAATTGCATTCATCATGAGCAGAGGAACCAACTAAATGAAGAATTGAAGAAAGAAATGCTCGTACTAAGGCCAATTTCAAAGAACAATGAGCTATTTTCTCAAGTAAGTTAATTTCTTGCCCTTTGTGGGTAGTTTGTGCATTGAGTAAATTGGGAATTGGGTAAGTGGCTAGGTTTTTCCTTTAAAATTTACCATTGTCGTTTGCTCAAAGGGAATTGAGGTTATTACTCGTGGGGTTTTGGGTAAGAAGGGTGAAATTTTTATTCTTATTTAGAGCCCTATGAATTTAAAGATTTTGACGCGTGATTCCCTATTTATTTGAAAAACCCTAGTTCTGTTGCATACTAAAAATGAGCGAACCTAGTGGGTCTAAAGCTAAACCTGAAAGAAAGCCTACTCAGAAATGGGTTAAAAGACCCAAACCCTACGATGACCAGCTCAAACCTAAATCGGTAGAAAAATTTTAAAAGCAAAGAACTATGAAGAAGGATCGTCCTAGGTTTATGGAGAACCCCCTAACGACTCAGCTATAGAGGTAAAGAAGAAGGTGGGAAAGAGAAAAATAGGTGAAGGTGCCCTGACCACCCATTTTGAGGATTGTGCCTATGGGATTTGTGATATTGCGGTACCATAGAGTGGTTGAGATTTGTTTTTCTATGCTTTCAAAAGAAGAAATTTTGACAACCCCTCATGCAATTTAAGGACCTGTGACATAGGCAAGTTGGTATGCCCAAATGTATTTGTGGAGGTAGACTTGATACTCGAATTGGCCAGGTGTTATGATCCACTAGATAGAACAATCAAGAGATTTCTTGATTTGTTCATATGCTGGAAATATCAACGAGCTAGATAATGGAAGCTTTTCAATTGAATCCATCTACTTGTGAGTCTGTCAATTTTTGCAAGTTGTACAATGAATATGAGTAGAATAGGTTTGGGTACAGGAAGGGTGTCTTACTTATACATAAGAGGTATGAGTTGAAGAATAATTGTGTTCCTTTTAGCCCTCTAGAGATGGAACCATTTGACTGTGCTGAATTTGAAGATTACTTCAAAAATACCTATTATGCATTATGTCAATTTATGTACAAGAATTATTACATTAAGATGGATATTGCCCTAATGACCTTGGCAATTGATATTTAGCAAAATTATTAGAACATGGCTTGGAATTATTCTTTCTACATTGATGAGCATTTACATGAGGACCTGGTGAATTTGAAAGATGCAACTGCTTCATTATCATGCAAACATTATTTGTTGATGCACTTTCTACTATGGAAGAGAAAAAAGGTGATGAGGAACTACATAAAATTAAGAGAAAGAGATGACATGGACAATGAGTTGTCAGTGCAGATGTGGACACATATTTGGGATGTTCATTGTCCACACTCTGATTATAATATGTTTTTTAATGTTTTCAAGTTAAAGGTGTTGGAACAGTTGGGTTTGAAACCCATAAATAGAATTTCACAAGGTGTCAAGGAGATGTTGAGATCCTTGGAGTATGAAGAAGTCATTAAATAAAAGTTCAATTGGAGATATTGGTATCTTCATACCAATTACACAACAATCAAAATTTATGGAATGCTAATGCCATCTCACAAGTTGCCAATATATTTGTCGAATAGACAAGCCTTTATGGAAATAATGTGGCAATTGGATGCCATGGACAAGGAGCACTTCAAAAAGACAAGAAAGGAATCCCTTGTGAATCCTGATTATGAGTTTGCATATTTCAGCTGCACCTCAAAGGAGGGTATTGAAATTTTTGGCTCTCTTCTAAACAATTATAGATTGAATCAAAAATTCACTAGGTTTTGTGATCCCGAGGGAGTGATATCTACTGAGAGAAGAGATAGAGGGTTGTCAAGAAAACCCCATGTGTTTCTTTTTCAGGAGGATGTAATTTGGAATTTGTCCACTAATGAAGAAGTTAATGCAAGAAAGAATGTATGGAGAAGGATATGTGTAATTGAAGAGAAGATGCTAAAGGAAAACCCTTTCTATGTCAGCCCCTATTCAGAGGTAAAGGATGAATTTGTGCAAAAAAAATTAATGCTTGGTGATTTCAGTGACAGGAGATTCTTTGAGAAAGTAAATCATGTTGAGATTAAGGAAAAAGTGGCCAAGGAAAACCATGATGCTCAGTTGAGGAGCCAACAAACTCAATCCTATGCTCCAAGCATCCCTATGCAAACAAAAGAGACAGGTGGGCAACCTGTAGTCACTCCATTAGTGGCTTATTCAACAAGTGAGGATATTGGTGAGGCTCAAATTCTAGAGGTTTTTGGAGAGAATATTCCCATGTAGCAGGAGGTGGATCAATATTTCCCTAAGTATAGGGATGATGCCTTGAATATGGTGGTTCCCCTTAGCATGGTTGTAAAGTGGGTATACAATGAGGTCGAGGATGATGATGTCAGAATAAAGGCCTGTGCATAATTTATGTGTGATGATGCTTTTGTTAAGACCAAAGAATTTAGAGACTTTGTCATCCATGTAAAAGGTTCTGACATTAAAAGAAGGATTGAAGAAGTGAAAGAGAAAGTTGACCCCTCCTTACAAGAAGAAGCTGAAAAGGAGGAGGATAAAATAATACAAGAGATTGCTAGCATGTCACCTGAAAAATCAAGAACATTGGTGAAAGGGAGTGGGATACTCCTATTGCTTGGATGTGACATATCATCTGATATTGCATTAGATGCAATTATAAAGGATCTTGATGCCTCTGTCTTTGAGGAGTATTTTGATAATAAGGTCTTCGGCTTAGGTTTTAGTCCTGAGCTCCATGCACTTGCCATTTAATCTATGGCACCAAGCACGAGGAAGCCTGATGTTATAAAATATGTGGAAAAGGAGATTGGAGCAGTGGTTGTTAGGAGGGCAACAAAAATGACTACTACTACAACTAGACAATTGACAATTCATGTTGCAATGTTAATAGTAGATATTGCTCAGATTATGGAGGCTAACTATAAGAGATTGTTGGATAGGTACAAAAAACTGATGGATGAAAATAATAAGGTGCTTGCTATGGAACAAAGGGGTCTTCCATCTCCAACAAGTTTTGCCTCAGACATGTCTACACAGGACAAAGAGACTTTCTCCCTCAGAATTCAAATTTTGAATCAAGATTTGAAATTACAAAAGGAGAATACAAAGAAGGCCAAATTGGAGATAGTTAAATTAGTAGATGGAATCTTTGAGGATGTATTGAGACATAAAGTGACCAAATTGTTCAATAGAGCTAATGATGTGTGGGCAGCCTACAAGAACATCCATGAGGCTAACATCAAGCATTTGCAAGTCCAGAGGGCCTTTCAAACTCAGTGGATTAAATAGAGTACTAGGGTTGGAACACTAAAGGAGATGATGAAAAAAATGCAAGAAGATCCTAAAGCTCCTACTCATGTTCCTTAAATATTGCAAGCCATTGATTTGATTAATGATATAACGAATTTCCATGGGAAGTTAGGAATGCAACTTCAAAATAAATTGAGAATTTTTAGGGATATGGAAGAACACAGTATGCCTAAGATACTGGATGACAAGGGTGAGTTGATGGAGTTTACCAAATGGAAGCATGTGAAATGGAAGAATGGCTACCACGGGCTAAAAAAATGTTAACTGCAATTGATTACTCCATGTTGAACCTACATATTGATAATATGGCCGAAGTTGAAATGAGAATGGATGTATTTGTTAAAGAAGCTAGAGCATTAATTGATTCAAGTTACACTTAGCATAGTGCCAAATTGCAAACCTTGTTGGACATGAGATGGCCCACTGAAGATGAGCATCACACATGGTTGGAGTTCACTAAATGAGCCTGTGTTAAGAAGGGGAAGACAAACATGGTGAATAACATACAAGAGAGAAGTAATGCATAACCTAGAAATAGTACAGATTAGGCTTTTGTTGAAGTACTATAAAATATTATTCTCTCCTAACATAAAGATTAGTGGCACAAGTGTTGACTTGGATCGGTCGGTTGTTACTCTTTTTGTTTCTTATTATGCTTTATGGTTTTGTTGATTGGGCACGCACATGGTTAACACTTTTAACCTATGAGGAAGATATTTTGGTTTTGTTACAAGTAAAAGATGCCTTTTGGAAGGCAGGTGTATCTTCTTCAGCAAATAGAAATGAATTCTATCTTATATGCTTTCCCCCTTATTTCAATGATGCAAATGTAACCATCTAGGGGAGATCTTGAAATTGAAATTGAAATGTATGTCAAATGAAAATGTGACCTTAATTGTAATTTAGCTTGATTCTTGTTGCTCTCATATGTCTATAAATGAGAATTCATGGCCAATTACACAGATCTTTTATGGTTAAGCAATTTTGAGCTCATGTATGAGTAATTTTGATAACTTCAAGCACAGAGAAATAGATTAGTGTTAAGTCTTAGGAATGTATTTAGATCTATAATAGGTTTAATTGTTCTATAATAGAAAATATATATGAATGATAACTACAAGTTCCTAGATTAGTTTCTCTCCTCTGTAATTTTGGCTTTCGAATTATGAATAAAGGAATCAAGGTTCATTTATTTTTCTTCAATCACTCTGATTGAATGTGTGATTTCATCTTTTGCTTTAGTTCAAAGAGTTAAGTAAGTGCTTAAATGAGATCATATATTTGTAAGTGAAATTCAAGGATTTTTAAGAAGTTTCTAATTTTGGAAATATTGAGTTGTGTGTTACAAAGTAATATGCAATAGTCTACAAATACTTGTTTCCATTTGCTAATATATTATAGTTTATTGCATATATGAATTTGTCACCCTTAGATAAGGCATTAGTCCATTTTTTTGGTCATAATTGATATTTGTGAGCCACCTATACCTGACAAAGAACATAAATATTTAGAAACTATTTCTGACATACCTGTAAGTGCAGTATAGTAGTATGAAGTACTACTCATTCCTAGTTGTAGGTACAATTCATTAAAGGTTCTACGAAATCCTTAAGGAATTTTTGTCTATTTTGCATCCAAAAGGAATGTATCTATTTGTTTTCAATGTTAGTGATAAAATGGCATGAGAGTATCATATGAACATTGTCAAGATCACCCTCATGGGTTTCATAGAGCCCGAAGAGTAGAGGTCTAGCCTAGCAAGCTAGTACATGTTTGTTGGACAATCCTTACCAATGTTTACCATTGAATTGTGGCTAGTTCATAGATAGTGAGTGAGACTAAGTTTGGTTCTAAAAAAAAAACCAACACCTTCCTCTTTAGCTACTTTCTCTGCATCCTTAATTTGTTTCAATTGTTCCCTTAACTCTTTTATTCTTAAAGAGAATGTATCCCTATCTTGGAATGTTGTATCAATTGAACTTTATTGAGGGGTTCAAAGCTTTGAAGTGATTCTTTGAGGAGTACAAAGTAAGGATCAAACCTTATTATATTCTTGCAACAACTTTATATGGCCCTTTCATAACTTATCAAAATCATCTTGCAACTTGTTTTCCACTTCTTCACTGAGAAAATAAGTACTTACTACCAAGGATTCTCCTTGAGGAGAACCTATATCTACAAGTCTAATAATAATGAGGTTACTTGTAAACTCCTTCACATCCCTTGCAACTTGGGGCTCCCTAGTCTTTGGAGCAATTTCCCATATTACTAATGTTTCAAACCTTATGTTAAATCCAAACCCAAAATATAACTCTTTGGATTGTTCCTCATATGTTAATACTTCCTCATTATTTTCTTGCATCTTTATGGCTTCCAAATCAAATGTTGAAGCAATGTACCATCCCAAAAATAGAAGACAACCACTTTTTTCCACAATTTTTCCACCTCAGGATTAATGTTATTGACATGACATTAAAAATCCTACATTAACTTGTTAGTTATCTCTTGCATATCTTCCTGCATTACCTTCTACCTTTCTTTATTTAGATTTTTGAGGAAAATATCCATTTTGTTCTTTTTCTAGAAATCCTTAAATTCTTTGGACTTCACCAAATTTTTATTTGTCAAAGAATCAGTACATGCAAGGGATCTTATGTCACTTGCTACATTACCACCATCCCTTAAGTCAGCTATCACTTAAAATCTTGTTGAGGATCATCAATTTAGACTCTTGGTGGATAAGCGAGGGCTTGACGCACTTCCTCAATATTTGGTACATTTTCTCCTATCTCCTCCTATTTAGCATAATCAGTTGAATAATCCACCAAGGGTTGAACAACACTTGGTAATTTTGATACCAGTTTTGGAGGAACATTTGATGTTGGTGGCACTTCATGTTGTAGAATAGGTTGTTTAAATTCTTTCTATATTGGCCATAATTCTTCTCTGATTTTCCTTTGTGATGGTACATAAACCTTAGGAGTGAGAATTGCAACATTATCAAGCATAGTTTGTATTCTTATAATAGAATACTTAATATCCTTATATACTCCTTGATAATTTGGGTCACTTTTTTTCTTTGTTCTTCCCCCCTAAAAATTGTAATCCATGCATTCTTTCTTCTATGGACCTCTATATTAGAGGCACAAATCCTAATTACATCCTTACTTCTATCAAATTCATTGTAGAAGTTGGACTTCTTTACCCTTAGCCTAATTTTATCAATATAATATTCAGGGTCATAGTTCCTCTTCTTATCTACCCTCATTTTGTTGGCTTGCAACAGAGGATATATAAATTCCAACCCTTCCTTAGTAGTGATCATAAAATCAAAAAATAAAATTAATGATGGAATTAATGATACTTTCTTGTAGGTTCTCAGATTAAACTTATGTCTTATTCATCTATCACATGATCTCAAGAAATTCAATTCTATCTGGAACACTTCTTAGCAATATGTGAGGTTCAACTAGAGCACTATAAAATTTGATGACTATAGTATTAGAGTCAAGGAACCAATCAACCCAATTATGGTCTACTCTTGCCTAAAGTGCTTTATCCTTAGGTCTCAAGAAATTTCCACCCAATATAGGAAGGGAGCTCATTGAATACCAAACATTCAATGAAAACCACTAGCCCAAAAAATTATACATCATGTGATGTGTTGGCACCCCTTCAATTTATTGTGTCTCTTTTTACATTGTCCTTCTCTGCAAGTTGTTGCTTTTATTCTTGCCTCCTACATTTGGTTATGGTTTTTATTATTTTGGGAAAATACCTTTGGTTGTTGATATTTTTCTCTCGAATCTAAACCCTTTGTTATCGATACTTTATAGAGGTTCTAAGACCTCTATCAGGAACACACAAGGTTTTCAAAACCTTGTTGCGACTCAATGTTGCTTTCTAACCTCTTCATTTTATAAAATAAATGCTAAGTCTTCGGTGCATCAGTGAGTTGGATGGGTTTCAAAACCTTTATCAGGGGCCAACAAGGTCTTCACAACCTTGTTAGAGCCCAAAAGTGGTTTTAAAACTTTTGAGAGTAGTGTTTAAAGTGGGGCATCGATGTAGTAAGAAGGTTTCAAAACCTCTATAGAGAACCAACAAGGTTTTCACAACCTTGTAGGAGCTCAACAAGATTTTTAAAGATTTTGAGAAGGCAAGGGGAAGGCATGCTTATTTATGTGGTAGAGGTTTGAGGTGGTTTTGTAACCACCTAATATTGTCAAAATTGATTTGTTTTCTGCCTCTATTTTTTGATAGATAAAGGATATGCAATTAGGGAAGTAACGATGCAAAAGCGTAAAGTTTAGTTTTGGTAGAGATTGGGGATGGTTCCCAAACCACTTCAAGTTCTCGAATGTGGTTTGATGGTTGACTAGTTTCGCCAACACTAAGGAGAAGATTAATTTTTTGGCTAGGTGTTGTTTTATCAACCTATGGAGCAGGTTCCAAAACCTTTTTCAACCCCCGACAAGGTTTTCACAACTTTGTAGGTAGTCGGTGAGCCTTTTATAACTTTGTAGATTGCAAATGAAATGACTCAAGGGGCTTATGTTTCAAAGTTTCTAAGTTGTTCTACAACCATAGGTGGTAGTCGATGAGGCTTCTAGAACCCGTCTAACCTTTGAAAAATAGATCAATGAAGGAGAAGTTCTCATGTGGTGGAGAATTGAGGTGGTTTCGTAACCACCTAGGTTTGTCAACATATGTATTTTTTCCAATGCCAAGTGATGTCACATGTGAGGAGAAAATTCCAAAGGGACAAAAGGGGCCTATAGTAATCATTGGGGAGTAGGTTTGAGTTTTGAACCTTCTCCATAGTGTTGGAAAACACTCATTGCATCAAAGTGTACAAATGAAAGCTTGTGATAAGGAAAAAAATTATATAGATCTCGTGTTATAAAATGCATTTTAAAAGGGTCTTGAGAGCCAAACATAGTGGCACTGCATTTACTCACCCACCTACTCTCTATCCTTTGTTGAACACTATTAATGATCAAAGGTTATGCCTATAGGTGGGAGATGGATTCCCATACTCTAAAGGTACATTAAGACATGATTTGTTTGAGTTTAAAGTACAAAAATGATGGAAACCCCTAACATGAAGAGATGGACACCCCTTGAAGCTACAAAAAACATAGATTTTAAGGACCCACATGCAATTTTACAGATTTCCCATTTGAGGTGGCTCGTAGGAGTATATACTTATTGAGTTTCATTTTTCAAAGGATGGGAAAATTAGTTTGGAGAGGATTAGAACAAAAAGCAACTTTAGAAAGCTAGGGTTTCTATTTTAGTGAAGGGAAAGATAAGTTTCATTATATTTTGATAATTTGGGTTCATCCCAAATATGTAATGGACATGTGTAATATAATATCAAAATAATAAATTCAAACTGTAGTATCAATATTTTTTTAGTGTCTCCATTGGCATTATATTCATTTCTGGATGTGTGTGTGGGTGTGATCAATTGGCTAGTTAGATGACTATGAAAAACCTTGCAAGTATTTTGCATGGTGTCTTTTCATAAATAGTAAAATAAATATTTAGGTTTATCTATGGATTAATAAGTAAAATCTTCTAATATTTTGTAAATATAGTTATTTCATTAAATTCATGCGTAGAATTTATATTTCTTATGTATTTGGAGAGACATAGTTTTTGGTGGAATCTTCATTAAGGTTTGACATTGAGATTTAAATTGTCACATGTTTGAATGGGTTCATGAATCTATTGTCCTAGGGTTATAGGCACCAATCTAATATAAATTTCACTTATCATCACCCCAACAAACTAAAACAATTCATTATAATTACTTTCTT
This sequence comes from Sequoiadendron giganteum, assembly GCA_007115665.2. NCBI lineage: Eukaryota > Viridiplantae > Streptophyta > Pinopsida > Cupressales > Cupressaceae > Sequoiadendron > Sequoiadendron giganteum. The sequence continues at coordinate 506,505,785 of CM021106.1, read as the reverse complement.
TCAATTGTGGTATGTTAGTTTTTCTCCAACTTTCACACATAGAGGAATTCTAACTGTAGGAGTAGATATATCCATTTCATTAAACCTCATGCCTGATAAGTTTTCTATTGTAAGAGGCGTGGCCTTGTTTTTCAAACTAACATGGGTATATTGTGACACCAGTATAGGGATGCACTATGTAACAAGTATAGTTTATAGCAAGGCAATTATTCATCCATGTATTATCAATTAGTTCAGCACCTTAGGGCAGCTCCCCTTGGTCTTGTAGGACCAGAAGTGAGGGAGGTCTTACCTACCTTAGTATTGATCCCAAGTTACCAAACCTAAATATAGGTTTCATGATACTCTTCCCAAGTTTGGCATCTCTTACACTTGGGAGATTATCAATTCTTAGATATTTGGGGCTCACAACTCAAATCACCAACATGATGATGACACTATTCATCAAGGAGACTATGGAGGTGCACATTCTCCATGCCATTGCTAGTCTCACATACTAGAAAATGATTAGGTAGAAATACCATTGAGTTATAGTGCTCCTACCTCCCACCTATGCTATAGTTGTTATCATTTTTTTCTCTAGACAAGACTATTATCCACATAGTGTAGAGGGTGCCACCACCCATGAGGTCATTCACTATCATTATAGATGTATTAGGAGCATACAAGATGATCAAGTGATACAGGGTGGTGAGGAAAATAGTATGGTGATCAATGATGACCTATTACACAATTTGTTTGGTGACCATGTATGAGTATTTATAATATATTTTTTATACTCTCTACTTTAAATTTTAACATGTAAATTGATTTATAATTGTAGAATTGAATTAACATTATGCATTTATTATAGATTTAATGGTTGGATATCATAGGTTGGTGCATCATTGACCATACCATTAACACCATCTAGCATGCCTATTGATGGTGTTAGTTGTGACAATGGTTTCATTGAGGTATGTTGTAGCATGTTTTTTTTAAATTATTTTACAAGATCTAATGTTATTATTTATGTATACATGGGTTTCTTAGTTAATATATTATTGTTTTTTTAGTTGATGAGTTCAATTGTTGGGCATCTTTGTTTACAATGAAAATTGGATTTTAATATTGTTGTATAAATTCCATCCTTGATGTGTCTAACATAGGTATGAGTATGGATGCCTGCATTTAAATATTATTATTTTCTCTTAATTGACATAATTAGGTGTTTGGAAATATATATATATATATATAACTTTTGTTATGCTATAGATGGATACAGACACTCTTGTTTGAGGATAAATCTCTATTGATGATGTTGAGTGTCACAAGCAAGAATAGATAGACTATGATTTTGTTGTAAGCGTGTTTATTATTTTTATGTCATTTTAAAATAATATTTTTTATTTAGAAAATTCAGTAAAATATTTAATTTTATAATTTCTAAATGTAGGTTGAGTTGCTAAATAGTGAAGGATGTAGGAGATTAAAATGACACAAGACACCAACCAATTTCAGGGATTGAGGTTCACTTTATGGTTAGGCAAAGAGAGGCAAAATGATTCATTAATAGTCCTTGCTTCATAGATAAAGACATTTTGTATGCCTTTATGACACATTCATAACAATTTGTATGGCTAATGAATCAAATACAATAAATAAGTAACGATGAAGCCATTGTCGGGTGCAGTGTTTAGGGTTGCAATGGCTCTTTCATTACAAAGTTGTAGGGAGGAGGAGAGGTGTGTCAGGCATAAATCGCCAGGTGCAGAGCACAGTGGAAGTAGGGGTGAGTAGGGCGCCAGAGGGAAGGATGGGAGAAGCAAGTCAAAGAAAGACCGTGTGGAGCCTCTCCTCCAAATGACGGGAGCGACAACTAAGGCTGCTAAAACTGATAAACCGTTGGTCCTCTTGTAGGAGGAGCTGGAGGAAGAGAAATAAATTTCTATGTGACTACTTCTAGAGTTGGGAGGAGAAGTATGCACTATCCCTGAAGCCCTGACATCTAGCTTTTAACGCTGTCTCATAGACCTTTGATAAAGCTTCTCTACGGGTAAGACTCCCAAACTTTCCTCTCCATTTTTGGTTTGAGTCTTGCTTAGAGGTTGTTGGAAACTCTTTAGGGGATTTTTTGATGGTTGATGAGGGCTCCTCAAATCTTATGCACTCCACCTATGCATGGATTTTAGTGGAGATGGATGTTTCAAAGGTACTCCCTGATAAGGTTTCAATAAAAACCTCCAAAGGATGTTGGGTAAAATCCTTGGACTATGAAGGGGTACCTTTTCTTTGTAGGAGATGTTTCCAGACTAGACATATTGCTACAAAATTTATAAAACCCAGATGGTCAAAACCAACAACTTGGTGGAAAAATATCTCACATAATCATTATGCGGTTGAGAAGCAAAGAGGAAGCAAGGAAGCATAGGTCAAGAACAAGTCCTAGATAGTGGGTAACTCTGAACTGCCCGAGTCTCCAAATCGGGTGGGGGGGATGGGTAATACAAAGATACTCACCTTGAAAGGTGTTGGGGAAGGAAGAGCAAAGAAAGTTGAAGTTGAGCAAAAAAATCAGGGTGCTAAAACTTTGGAGTGTAGGGAGAAATCAGGCATGAAGAAGCTATAGAAAAAAGGGGAATGTAACGGTGAGGTAGATGGGCAGAATCAATAGACAATGGTTAAATAACATGAAGTTCCATGGCAACAACATGATGTTTTTGATGAGGGGTTGAATGCGACGAAAAAATTGAAGGAAGGGGGCCTTGTTGATATGAAGAATTATTATGACTGGCAAAAGGAGGCTACAAAGATGGAGGATCGCTGGCAAGTCGTGAAGGGGAGGAAAGATAAGAATTTCAAGAAGAGAAGTTTCGCTATGGTCCTTCGGTCGCAGACCAAAGAAAGACCAAGCTGCTCTTCTAAGGTTTAAACCTATTAATAGGTATTTTTTGGGGTTATGTGGTTGAAATTGTTACTTTGTGGTGTTTGTTGTACTTAGGTGGGAATCTTCTGTTTTAAAATGGATATTTTGATGTAATCTTTTTTAATTTCCAATAATAAAAAAAACCCTTATTACTGATAAAAAAATTAAATAAAAATTGTATGGCTATATATTGATGACAAATCATAGTTTGACAAACAATATTGACCCCATGTCACTATATATGAAATTTTGAAAAAAATTACTCCAAAATAATGATTTTAAGAAAAATATTAAAATAACACCAAAAAGAGGAAGAATAGGAAACCTCTACGCATTTAAAAAACTTCAAATGCCTACCTTAGGATAGAGAGAAAGTGTGTGAATGGAAAGTAGCTTGACAATGTAGTTAGGACCATGGATTGGTCTTTTCACTTCCATAGATAACCAATCAAGGAATAGAGTTTGGATAGTGTGTGTTTTTAAACTCTGTGTGTGTCTAAAATTTAAAAACAACAATATAATATTGATATAAATGTTAAAATCTTGGGAAGAACACCCTAGTGTGCGTAAGTGATAATATAAGGAGATGGAGCTCTCAAAGTGCCAAAAAAGTGTTGTGACACCAAATATACCTACACCAATAACAATAATCGTAGGAACGAAAAAAAATTGAACAATGTCACTTGCAACACTAAGAATGGAGATGACAATCACTACGATCACAAGGTATGTCCCCAATGATGGCAAGAGCTCATAGAAGACAATGTTAAGATTTTTTATTTTTTTTCAAATGCTCAAGAGAGTAGAAAATATGATGTAGATTGTTGTATTCACTTTGAAAGCCAAGAAAATGCAAGATAAAGAGATTGATAGCTTGAGAGATTCAAAAGATGAGTTGATAGAGAAGATGAAGAGTCATGCAAAGCGAACTAGTTGTGAAAATTGTAGGGTATGATATTTCCATCATTACATATGTCACAATCATGTATTTACAACAAATTGTATGATCAAGATTTATTTGATGATAGTCCTTTAAATCTCTAACATTAATGTATGTAGTTCATCTAGTGCTCCTCACTAAGGGAACACTTATCAGTGTCATTATAAAAAAAGTAATTGAAATTATCAATACAAATAAGAAAAATATTTTTAAAAAAAATAACACTGTAGTTATTAAAATTTAAATTAAGAAAAAAATAATAATTAGTGTATGCACGCAAAAATGGTCTGAGCATCACATTAATTAAATATTGGCTATTTGATTAATATTCTTAATTCCTCTACTACTATAAATAAATTGCAAAAAATTATTTATATGGTTCATATTCTAATTCTTCTTTTCCAAATTCTCCTTCTTTCTAAAATTAATTAAAAGTGACAAAGTAATCAATTTGTTATTTAATTGATTTTCCCTCTTCCATTTAAATTTGAATTTTTAAATTCAAATTGGCATATTCTTCTAAAATTGGTTAAAATGCACAAAGGAATTTATTTGTCATTTTACTAATTTACCCTCTCCTATTAAATTGAATTTTTAATTCAATTTAAGCATATTTATACAACTTTCTTCTAACCACCTCCAACTCACCTGCCACCTCATCATGTGTCTCACAAATGAATTTTTATAAATTGGAAAATATGAAATATCTCCAAATTTGTAACCAATTTTGAACAAACTGAGACACATGGCTCCTCCTTCTCTGTGATTCCTTTTAACACTTGGAAATTTGTCTTGTGGAAGGGAACCATCTCCCTAATTCACTCCAACCTCCTGATGCTCTGTCATTGATGTTGCAGGATCACAATCTTGACCGTCTGTTGTTGCCACATCACCTTGAGGCTTGAAAAATCTATAAATAGAGCCCTTTGCTACAACATTTCATAGAAGAAGATTTAGACAAGTTTATGCTGCTAAATTTTAGTGCATTTGTGAGAGAATTAGAGAGCATTTTAGTTTAGTTTGCATTTTTAGCTCATTTTAGTGTTATAATGGCATTTTTATTTTCATAGTTTAGTTATTTCCATCCTTCCATTTAGAATTTACATTTGATCATCATCATCATTTCAAAATTTAGATTTTAGCACCATTCCATCCTAAGATCATTTAGCTTTTATGCATCAAGCTATTGAAAAATCCAAAAATCATAGGCATGTAGATTCATTGTAGCATCTCATTTCTTGAGTTGTCAATATTTGGAGGTTAATGTGCAGCAATAATAAGATCTGAGAGCATAATTTGCAAGATTCCTTGGGATTAGAGAAGCATGGGATGAGTTAGAAGGATAAGCTATATTTTCATTTAATGTTACTTTTTATTTCCTTTTAAGTAATGCATTCCATGAAGGTGTGTTATACTAACATTGTAGGACATACTTTACGACACACATAAATTGGCGCCCGCCGTGGGGCCTAGCCCCATGGTTTAATAAATTTTGTGTTGAGTTTTATTTTGCAGGTTCCGTCAAAATAATCGAAACAACGCATACAAAATTTTTTGCAGCGCATCTGACTCCTATTTCAGTGCATCCAGTTACCTATTTCGGCGCATCTGGCTATTCTTTCAGTGCATCTAGCTCCTGTTCCAGCACATATGGTGTTTCCTTCAGCGCATTCAAATTTTGTCTCAGCGCATCAGGGATTTTAAATTTAATTCTGCATATTTTTCAATGTCAACGCATTAGGATCATATTTTAGCGCATTTAGTTGTTCTTTCGGCGCATCCAGTAGTTTAGTGCATTCAATTTGATTTTTAATGCATCTGGTTGTTGTAATGGCACATTCGATTTTTACTATCATTTTTCTAGATTCCCAAAACTGATTTTGTGTCTTTCTATTTTCAGGTACCTCTTTCGCAGTCAAAGACCTTGCTAAAACACCTAAAAGACCATTGTCAAAGAAAGATAAACATTGAAACTACTAATAGTTGTCTGCAGGGTTACATCTAGTTGTTATTTTCCTTTGGCTAAAATAGGAATGTAGCATAACTAGGAAAGGTTAAATTTACAACCATGTCTACTATGCTTGGAATGGTAGGTGAGTATGCTCTCCCCTTAATTGGGTGATCAAAAAGCTAGACCCATTCAATTTCTTTCCATTTTTAACCTTAGAGGGCCTGCCTCCTCGCTTCAAAAGGAGGGAATGACCCAACCGGTAACACACTCTAAGCCGAGTGACTTCCGGCCGGGATATAAATGCGGGTGCTCAAGGAAAGTTTGAGTATCACGATCACCATTCCGACAAGAAGGCCAACAATGGTCTCTTACCAAATGGATGGTGCCCCACGAACGGAAATCTTGTTGTAGTTTGTCTAGTTTGCCCTATCTATACTTTGGTGCAACAACGGTCGTTGTGAAGGCACCCACATTTTCGCATTTTTTAGTAGAAATGATCAACTTTCCATGGGAGATTTATGGGAGTTGGAATCTTGGTTGGCCTGAGAAGTGAGTACATTGTAGGAGGGAGCCCGTGCAACCAAGCTTCTGAATTCATTCGCTAAGAATATGCGATTGGAGTAAAATCCGTGTGGGATCCAAAAGAATACAGTCTTACACAACCTAGGAAAAGTACTTGTTTGATGTGTTTTTAAACTGATTACAAAAACAAACATCACACAAACCTATCCAATCATTGATTCAGAAGAAAATTCAGCCCAAACAGTCTAAATTCACTATCAAAAACTTGAAAATTATGTCAAACTGTTGAAAACCAGAAAACACTTTCCAGTTCGGTGCATCTGGTGCCTATTTCAGCGCGTTCATACCATTCTCCAGTGCATTCATTTACTATCTCAGCGCATCCCGCTTATATTCCTAGCATATGTTCTTGCAACACATCCATACCCTGTTTCAGCTAATTCAGACCATCCCTCAACGCATCTATACCCTATTCTGGCGCATCCAAAACTTTTTGAAGTGCATCTAAACCATTCTATAGCGCATCTAAGATTCAACGCATCCATACCCTGTTTCAACGCATCTGGTGATTTTTCAAGCAAAAACCTGAATTTGACCTACTTTCTGCCAATCAGCGTCTATTTCCAATTTTCTCCCTCAAACAACATCTTTTCATCATCCTAAAGTTTATGTTGAGGGATTGGAAATCAACCAAATTTGTCAATAAATCCCTTTCCAAAAGGATCAAGAAGCCAAAGAAACCCCTTAGCTTTAAGAAACTCTCGGAAAAGAGATGCTTCTTGTACCAAAGTAGGAAAGTCTTGCTCAATTATCGAACCTTCATCCATAGGTATCATGACTTTGATAGAGGATATACTTACGATTTTTCTCTAGAGCCTCTATCTTCACAAGCATATTACCAACGAAGAGCTCTCTCCCAAAGACACAATCATAGTCAACCCGTCTTTCATTCTCATATTCCTCAACCGACAATTCAATATTCTAACCGCCCAAATCAATTCATGCAATAAAAAGCATCATAGCCTCAAACTTGTTGAAACTTGCGTTTTCAAGTGAAAATATTTCATTTAATCATTGATCAAACATCTCAAAGTTTCTTCCTTATCACATCAAATTTCTGATTCAGTAGCTACATTTCACCATCAAGATTTATCATCCTTCAACAGGATTCGTCATCCTTTATCCCGAAACAAAGCTCGCTCAACCAAATTTTCAACCAGCCCCTTTTGGCACTCCCCAAACTTTGGTCAAACGTTTAGAAAATTTTCATCACTTGTATGCCCGTCTTAACAAGGTTGCAAAAGTGAAAACTAGATCAAAAGAAAATTGAAAACCAAACAATTGAAAACCAAGAAACCATGGTGAAAAGAGAAGAAAATCCTTTTTTCAGAACTCATTCAGATGAGGTTGAAGAGATAATAGAAGAAACAATCAAGCAAGCCCAACAAGACCCAAACTTCCACAAGTTCATGGAAAATATTTTTGAGAAAGAAGGAGAGAAATACCTTTTAATGTTAGCAAATAAAGGAGTCAAATTACCCAATGAGTTCGATATCACAAAATTGCAAAAGACTCCTAAGAAAATAGAAATGAAAATACCAACCGAAATCAGAAAAGGAACAAAGACCAATGATCCCATGGATGGTTTGAAACAACAAATACAAGCCCTTCAAAAAAAAATGCAGAACATGCAAACGAGGGCCACTAAGAGGTATTCCATACAAGACACATGTCCCTACCCATTCGATCCAAGTATTAACATGATATCATTCCCTAAACACTGTGAATTTCCCAAATATGACAAGTACAATGGGAAAACTGATCTGATAGATCATGTGAGGGAATTCCGAATGATGAGTCTTGAATTTTCTCATGAGGACACTTATCTAATGAGGTTATTCCCCCACAATTTAGAAGGACAGTGTATGCAGTGGTTTTCATAATTACCTTCGAGAATTAAAACTTTTGAAGAATTGGTTAACAATTTTATCATGCGGTATTCATATAATATCTAACATGAAATTACAATGAAAGACCTTTACAACGTGAAACAAAAGAAGGGGGAATCATTCCTCATATTCTTACAAAGGTGGAGAAGGTTATTCGCAAGGTATCCCTGACCCATACCAGAAAAAGAAAAGATAGAGGTGTTCATTGATAACTTGAACGATGACATGAGCTATAGGCTCAAATTACAATATCCTCCAACTTTTGAGAAATTGATCGAAAATGGAATCAATATTGAGGAGGCTTTGTTCAAACGAGGGATTCTGAAAATCTATAATGAAAATAATTCGTCAAATTCCCCCAACAACGATAAACCAAAGTTCTAGAAAAAAGTACAAAACTAATGACAATGATACCTCTGTTGAAACATGCAATGCTAAATCGGTTTTTAATTTGTCAGGAAGTTCTTCAAATACAGATCAAAAGACCACCCAAATTTCCAATCAAACCAATAGTCAAAATTCTAACTAGGGGAATAATCAAAACAATCAAACATCATCATCTAGGAATCTCCCTTATCAAACATCAAACAATCATAGGAAGTTTATGCCCCTGGGTCAATCACATGAATTCGCTTTGAAGGAACTTATTGTGGAAAATCTTATCACTTTACTGGACACCCAAGGTTTTCATCCCAAAGTAAAATCATCATGGTGGAATGACACTCATTATTGTGAGTTTCATCGATGTAAAGGTCACCTCACCAACAGTTGCATGCAATTGAAGCATAAAATACGAGATTTGATTGACAAAAAAATCATAAGGATCGAGGAACCTCAAACTAACACTGATCATGGGGTATTCAAGAACCCTCTACCAAATTATGACAAAGGAGAATCTTCTAACAACAATGGCAAGGGAAAGAATGTAAACTATGTTCAAGACACCGTCATCTTTAATATTTCAGTCATTGAAGATCATGCAAATGACATTGAAATCCATAACCCACTAGGTCCTGTTGCAACCACTCATCTAACCAATGACACCAATATTATTTTTGATCAAATCCCCAATATCCCGCAAGACATGGTTGTGACAGATAATCAAATAAATGTCATCAAAATCAATGGAAAACAAGATAGTGTGCCAGTAAACGTAACCACATGGGCTCAAACAAAATATGTTTTGAAAGGCAGTGCTTCCAAAACATCTGTTGCTACATCTCATCAATACAACATTGCCGATCAGCTTCAGAAAATCCCTGCACAAATATCAATACTGGAGCTTCTCAAAATCTCTCCTGCTCATAAAGAAATCCTGGAAAAGGCCCTAGTCGACACAACAGTACCAAATGATCAAGAAGTCTATGCTTTCCAATCCATGGTGGGACACCTAATTTCACCTCACTACTTGTCCTTTTCAGAGGATGATGATGTATCTCTCACGCATCCTCATAATGCAGCCCTTCATATCGAAGTCCTGATCCATAAAAGTCATGTCAAGCACATCCTTATAGACGGAGGATCTGGACTTAATATCTGTACTTTAAAAATTGTCTGGGCACTAGGTTTCTCTGACAATGCAATAGATCCAAGAAAGAAGATTACAATCAAAGCATATGATGATGAAGAAAGATTATATTACCTATTCAAGTGGGGCCAATTCAGAAAGATGTGATTTTTCAAGTCTTGGACAAGGATTTAACATATAACATACTCTTGGGTTGTCCATGAATCCATGAAATGAAGGTTGTACCCTCAACATATAATCAGTGTCTAAAGTTCCCCTGCAATGGCCAAGAAATCACTATTCATACTGATTCAAATAATCCTCAACAATGCAATGCTCTACAGGTTGTTCAGGATGTGTTTGTGCCTCATAACCATGATGCCCCTAATTCCACTTTTGATGTCTCCAAAAATTCTAGTCAAGCTAATCCTTTGTCCACATCCTCTTAGGGAGGAAATCAATTTAGTCCACCATCCAATCAGTCAAAGAAAAAGGAAGAGTCTAGCCCTTCTGTATCCACCAATTCTGAAGCCTAGCTAAATACCCTAGCCAAACAATTTGAAGAGAAAGTCCAAATCAAAGATAAAGGTGTCGATGAATACTCCATTGAAGAGTCCCTCTGCTTCTCGCAGTTAATGTCACCAAAATCCTATGGTCAACAATCGACCTCATCATCCTCCCAACCGGTCACACTATTTGATGGTCGATTCATAAAACAGAGCACTCAAGAGGAAGAATTAGATGACACAGATGTTTTGAACTGGATCTACAAAAATGAAACCGATTCCCAAGTTGCAACAACAAATGTTCAAACTACTCAGTCTGGAAAAGAATTCTCAATTTTGGAGAAGATGGGGTATGATGGACAAGGACCCATCGGATAAAGAAAATAGGGTATAATAGAACCTATCCAACCCATTATAACCAATCCAAAAGACAAAATAGGGTTAGGATACAAAGAACATCAGAAAGATGAGGGAACAAAGGAAGAACTGAAGCATAAAGTTGTTGAATGGATTCTACAGCTCCAAGCCAGTGACCACTATGAGTCTGATTCTAATAAATATGAGTGGGATTCATTGTCAGAAGAATCCTGTCATGACAAGAATGTTGATGTAATCCACAAGTACACTTCCACACTTGAGGAAGGACAAGGCTTAGGAATTAGACCACTTATATTAGAATCACACAATATTGATGGCTCGAGTGAAGGTGAGCAGACTCATAGTGAGATGGACCCCTTGGAAGAGAGTGGCATTATGGACCTCGACTTGGCCCTAGTCCTGTATGATAATGATATAGCTATTAGGGCACTTATGACTTATGACTTGAACCCATTTGATGACACCTTACCGTTATTACACCCTGAACTGATAGATTGGGACCAAACCGAGCCAATTGACGTACCCACCTTTTCGAATGATGAGGCCATTATGAAATTCCTCTGTGTCATTAATCCTTAAATAGTGCCCACCATTGAACATCATAGTGGAACTTTACAATAGGAGAGTGTCAAGTTTCCCAGCTGCAAAATAAATGAATCAAAAGAAAGATCTGATGGTGAAAACCATTTTATGGCAGTATTAGATCAAGAAAAAGTAAAATAAAAGAGCGCATCCAGCGGTGAAAACCTCATCAAGGCACCTAAGGATGGGAAATTTGACACTCTCCCAAAACACTTCCAGGGGAGATCAAAATTCCTTGATTGAACTGACACAGACCATCAATGTCGACACTATGGAAACAGTAAGAACTCTTCATCTGGTAGAATCATTAACAAAATAGGAGAAGCCCAACTTTGTCAAGTTCTTTGAGGAGCAACAAGTCAATTTTTTTTGGTCTTATGCTGACATGCTAGGGATAGATCCTGATCTCATTATGCATCATTTGTCTCTTCCTTCGGGAATCAAACTAGTTAAACATAAGTTGAGAAATATGCATCCTCATATTGCATTACTAGTGAAGGCTGAACTAAAGAAATTGTTGGATGTCAGATTCATCAGGCCCATTGACTATGTAGAGTGGATATCAAATATTGTACATGTCTTGAATCTTGATGGCAGCATAAGGATTTGCACAAACTCAGAGATCTCAATAAGGCTTGCCTGAAAGACGATTTCCCTTTTCCAAACATGGACATCATTGTGGACTTAACAACAGGACATGGCATGTTATCATTAATGGACGTCTTTTTTGGATATAACCAAATTAAGATAGCTCTTGAAGATCAAGATAAGACAACTTTCACATGTCCATGCGGAACCTTCTATTGGAACGTCATGCCCTTTGGGTTGAAAAATACAGGGGCCACATATTAGAGAGCTGTGACAACTATTTTCCATGACATGATACATACTTTCATGGAGGACTATGTAGATGATTTGTTGGAAAAATCCCACACAAGAGAGGGACATCTAGAAATATTAGACAAACTCTTCACCCGTCTAGAGAAGTTTGATGTGCGTCTCAATCCAAAGAAATGCGTATTTGGCGTAACATTAGCAAAACTGTTGGGGTATATAGTGTCAAAGAAGGGTATTGAAGTGGACCCCACAAAGTTAAAATCTATAATGGAGATGCCTCCCCCAAAAAAAATTAGTCAGCTAAGATCCCTCTAGGGTAGATCCAATCAATTAAAATATTTATCTCGCAACTAGCTGATAAGACTCATCATTTCACTCATCTCCTGCACAAGAATGTTTCTTTCCGATGGGACAAGAAATGTGAAGTAACCTTTAACCAACTCAAACAATACCTGATGAGTCCACCAATTCTAGCACTCCCAACAGAAGAGAAGCCTCTTTTATTGTACATCGTCACTACTGACTGATCATTGGGAGCTTTATTGGTGCAAGAAGATTCAATGAGGAAAGAAAGAGCAATTTATTATATTAGTAGAACCTTGAATGGATATGAAATCAATTACACCTCCATTGAGAAATCTTGTCTAGCTATAGTGTTTGCTACCCAACAATTATGACACTATGTGCTAACTCATACAGTTAAGCTCATAGCCAAGATTGATCCACTAAAGTATCTCCTAAGCAAAGCAAATCTGATAGGAAGACTGGCCAAGTGGGTAATGATACTCAGTGAATTCGACATTCAATATGTTGACAGAAAGGAAATAAAAAGGCAGGCGATCGTTGATCAACTAGTTGAGGCACCACTTCATGATGATCATCCACGATGCATTGAATTTCCAGATGCAGATGTCCTAACAGTAACAACAAAACAATGGATTTTATATTTTGATGGTTCCTTCACTCAACATGGATCAGGAGCAGGAATCCTATTCATCACTCGCCTAGGGAATACTATTCTGAAATCATATCGCCTGATGTTTCCTTGCACTAACAATACAGTTGAATATGAAGCACTCATTATTGGGATCAAGATAGTTGTGGAATGGAAAATTATAGAGCTCTAGGTTTATGGGGATTCTCAACTAGTCATTAATCAGGTCAATGATGATTACCAAACCAAGGACGATAAACTAATGCCTTATAAGAGAAAGATTGATGACTTCAAAAAGTATTTTGTTGACATCAAATTTGGTCAAATTCCAAGGAGCGACAACAAGGCTATCAATGCTATGGATACTATTGCTTCTTTGCTGCAGATTCCAGAAAGATGAGGCCACTATGAGTTCATGGTGGAGCAACTATTTACCCCCTCCTACGATGACTCCGAGTCCCACCTTATTTTCCACCTAGACAATGCCAATACCTCCCTCTACGGAAAGATCTATGCTTACCTAAAAGATAATATCCTTCCTCCCGATCTTTCTCGTAACAAAAAATGAAATTTCATCTGCCAATCTACATGTTATACCATAATAGCAAATGTCCTTTACTGTCGAGGTTTGGATGGAACTCTTTTGGGATGTCTAGAAAATGATGAGTCCGAAATAGCTTTACACGATGTCCACGAAGGTATTTGTGGAACTCATTCAAGTGGTTTAACCCTTGCCAAGAAACTCCTCCGTTTGGGATACTGGCCGACTATGGAGAGAGAAACCTTCCGATTTGTCAAAACATATAGGAAGTGTTAGATACATGGTAATCTCATTCATGCACCCGCGCAAGAATTACAGCCCTTTGCATCAACATGGCCGTTTTGTCAATGGGGGTTGGATCTTATGGGTAAAATTCACCCACCTTCATCCAATGGACACAAGTTCATCATCACAGCCACATAATACTTCACAAAGTGGGTTGAAGTCGTGCCTCTGATTACCATCACAGGGAAGCAAATTTCCTCATTCATCTTGAACTACATCATTTGCAGATATGGTATCCCTCAATCCATTGTAAATGACAATGGGAGACCTTTCAAGAATCAGGATGTACAAGAATACTGTGAAAAGTTTCATATCCAACATCGGTTTTCTACACCCTACTACCCTGAAGGGAACGACCAAGCTAAGGCCTTATATAAAACAATCCTGAAAATCCTAAAGAAAACCATCAACGATGTTGGAAGTGACTGGCATGTTCAATTAAACCCTGCTTTGTGGGTCTATCGTACAAGCATCCGAACACCCACGGGAGCCACACCCTATGCCCTCGTCTATGGATCCGAAGCATTTTTTCCAATCGAAGTTGAGATACCCTCACTTCGGGTATCCCTACAAGGTCTCATTACAAATGAGGATTACTGTGTGTCTAGATTGCAGGAACTTGAGTTGTTGGATGAACGTCGCCAACTTGCAGTAGATCACTTGAAAGTCTATCAACAAAGAATGTCCCGAAGCTACAATCACAAAGTCAAACCTAGGAAATTCCAAGTCGGTGATCTAGTACTAAAGGAAAATCATCGGAATCAAAAAGATCGAGAGAAGAAGTGGAAGTTTGAGCCAAATTGGTTGGGTCCTTTTGTTGCGGTTTTAGTCTTTGGATCGGGGGCATATCGGTTATCTACACCTGAGGGGGATCTATTTGAGGAACCAATGAACAGCCTTCACCTAAAGAAGTTCTATACCTGATGCAGCCAGTGCATATCTTAAAAAGTCTTGAAAAAAAAAAAAAACTGAAAAAGTCCTGAAAAAATCATAAAAAGAAGAAAAAGTCCAGAAAAAAAATCAATAAAAAGCAAAAAAAGTCCTGAAAAAATACAAAAATACAAAAAAAGGAAACAATAAATAAAAATGGTTGCCTTGATGAAAACCTGGCAAACAGGTGTCTTGGTAACAACAAAAAAAATCTAAAAATCTAAAAAGTGCAATAAAAACAAGTGGTGAAAACCTGGTAAACAGGCAATATTTGTGATAGGTCGGTTTCTCCATCTTTTTTGAGTGTGTTTTGACCATTCACTTCTGCCATTCCTACGCATTCATGCATATCTTATAGCGAGTTTCATGGCCATATCTGGCTAACACGATCGTCCCACTCTGGCTTGGTTCTGATTGTACATATCCATAATAAATTTGGTTTGTTCTCACTAGGGGAAAATCACCATTGAGCATAAGTAAATAGGCAAGCAATCAACAAACCATAGCGTCAAAATAACAATCGCAACAACCATTTCAAAATTTGAGCATCAAAAATAAATCAAAACAAATCAAACATCAACATCAAGCTAGATCATCTCATCACTGAAGGATCATCTTCTGAATCATGGTTGGATCACCTTAACAAAAATGTTCAAATGATGTATTGTGATTGTTGTTATCATTTCTCGGGAGTACCTCGATGATGTCACAAACTAGAGGCATTGTGATAAAAAATGATATTTTTCTTTGTCTACTGCTTGTGAGTTAATTATTACTACTGTGCAAATTTTCGGGGGACATGCTCTACAAAGTATCATTGATGACATTCTGAATTTGCATAGGAACATGATTAAATCTTGTATGTTTACACAAGTTATACTCAAGTCATCTCGGTCTAATTATACTTAGATGTTTGTGTTATCTTGCATTATCAAATCTCAACGGAAGTTGTATGGAAGTGGTACTCAGGTCATCATGGTCTATTTTTATGCCATCGATGTTTGTACTAACTTTCAACATAATAAAATGCTCAATGATGACAGTATGCACAACGAAAAAGATTGACAACATTGCATAGATATAATTGCATTTCATATTAGTTTGCAACTGCACTATAGATTTTCTAAGTTTGTCATCCTCAAGGTTGATGTTATTTCTTTTTACAAGATTTGAGTATATTTGACATAAAAAAAATATCATTCAGTTGCATTTCCATTTCATTCCATAACATACATTCATGTGCATCTGACAATTTCCAAAAATAAATCATAATACCATCACATCAAGATCATAATAAATACATCTCTTTCATTCATTTCACACATTCGCATAATAACATAATCATAATCCATCTCACACATTTGCATTCATAATAACATCATAATCCATCTCACATATTTGCATTCAAAGTCATTATCCATTTCAATATTTGCATAGAAAATACCAAAAACATGGAAAATTACATCACATATTTGCATCATAACATTCATCTCATAATATCATAGCATAAAAATCATACAACCATACATCTACATGCATTACAAATCATTCATAATAAGATCACATTTCATGTCATTTGCATCCATATCACCATCTATAATCATCCATTTGCAATTCATAATAAAACCATTTGCATCCATACATCAATATACATAAAATAATAATAAAGATCACATTTCATATCATTCGCATCCATATCATCTATCTCATTAATTCATCCATCCATAATAAAAGCATCATCATCCATACATGCATCCATAACATAATCATATCAAAACATAGCATAATCATACATAACATAAATTAAATGCATCCATCCATAATAAAACATCAATGCATAAGATCATCGACTGCCATTGCATATCATATAAACTCATGAAAATATGTCAAGTATACAATGATAAATCTGAGAAGGAAATACACCAAAAATGTGGCACAATGGTCGAGTCTATAAATCATAATGTAAAATCAGGTATGCCCGGGAGATCCTATGGTACTGCCATCTGATGTGGTTGGTCTTTGTCATGTCCCTGAGAGCCCTATCCCTGATGGTCTTGTCCTTGGTGGAGGTCCACCAGGCGGAGGCGGCTATGTGACCCCTCTGTTGGTAGTATGGGAATGGGAGCGACCGGATCTGGATCTGGTATAGCTGACTCACTCTCTTCACTGGTGGTACAACCTCATGGTACTTGCCTCTGTAGTACTCTGCCTCCTTGGTGGACTCTCGAAGCTCTTTAACAAGATCTGTGGTACCTGTACCCTATGCGGCAGTCTGTACTTTGTCGGCCACAACCATGGCCTGCTCTGCCTGCCTCCTGGCAACATCTCACTCTGTGATAAGTGTTTGGACCTGGGCATGTAATTGTACCACTTGCCCCTGGACCTGAACCTGTGCTGGAGCCTGTGCCTGAATATGTGCCTGGGCTTGGGAAAGTTGTCCCTAAAGTGTTTGGACTTGTGTCTGTAATGCTTGAATCTGCCCCTGTAACCTAGCCATATGTGCATGTTGTCTCTGTGATGGCGTCCGCACTATCAATGGTCATCCAGTCCTCTGCCTTTTGGGGATGACCCCAAAGTCTATTGCGGCACCACAAACACCACCTCCTCCATCATCCCCTCCACCACCTCCTCCATCATCGCCTCCTTCGTCTCCTCCTCTGTCTCCTCCTCTAGGCTGCACAACTAGCCCTACTCTCCTCCCCACCTCCAAAATTGGTGTTGGCTCGTCGGGATTGGAAATCCAAGGAAATGGATGCAGCTAGAAATACTATGCATAATCTAGTGTCATCTATGCATCTATAATCTCTAGATGATATGCACAAAATATCGGTTGTAATCCATAATACTCTACATAGGTTGCATCGTAATCAATGGCTGGCCCCCACTCAGGTATGTCCTTTCTACACCAGGCATAATGAACAACTCCCTACGGCATCCCCTGGATACGCCCATACTGTCGATGCACCTGACCAAACATGAACCTCTCCAGAATATATGGTGTCTAGCCTATTAGGTATCTGTTGCAAAAAGTATAAGGTAAATCTAGACCATCCTCTGCCCATGGCTCACAGTCCAAGTAAGGCTGCCATATCATCGAGTCGAGATCATCCAAAACATGTTGCCAATACTCTAACTTGCCCAGCTTATGCTGGACAAGTGGCCCTACGTATCCAAAAACATACGGTCGCCCTACTGGTCGTGCCCTATCCCCCACTGGTCGTGTAATAGCAATGTGCTCCCAGACCCAGAGCTATAGAAGTGTGCAACCGACTGACAAACTGCTCGCCCAAAGATATACAACCTGGTGAAGATCGTGATACAAGTGTGCTAGCATGCATGAACCCCAAGCATACCTAGTACCATGGGCAATCATGTTGTCAAGAATCCATCCCCAGCCCACTTTGAAGCCCTTCGACCTACAGTCAGGGTAGAGTAATCCTCCAATGAAACCAACAAGAACACAAGGTAATGCTTGTCCAGTAGCAATCAACTCCTGCCATGCAATCTCATAACCAATAAACTAGTCATCATGAAAGATCTGACATATGGCATATGTGCCTCCCTGCTCCTCGTAATCATACACAACCAGATCACCAACAATCGGTATCCTCAGTATACGGTACACATCCTCTAGGGTGACCATCATCTCTCCTATCGGTAAGTGAAATGTGTTGTGGTCGCTATGCCACCTCTCTGCGAGTGTTGTTAGTAGCCCCCAGTTAATCCGATACTAGGGCATGTCAATCAAGGAACTCAAGCCACACTGGTCTATAACGACAAGATCTGTCAGAGCTGTGGGATCATGTCCCATGTCCCTAGAAAGTGCTTGTGAACCTGAAGGTTCCCTAAGCCACCCTCCTAGAATCAAATCAAAACATCAAGTCAACAAAATCATTCAATCAGCCTATCAATCAAGCATATCATCTAATCAAATCAGCTCGTGAGAAATTCTGATCAAATCTCGAGGAGCACCTAACCTATCATTTGATTCTCATTTGTCATGAAATCGATCAATCAACATCTATCCTATTTTTTCATCATTCCTTGCCTATCATGAGGACAATCATCAATCAAACAATCAACACCAATCTATCTTGTCATCGTTCCTCGCCTATCATGAGGACGATTATCAATCAATTGATCAATCAACCTATCCTAATTTAGTGTTCCTCATCTATCATGAGGACGATCATCAACTTATCAATCAACATCATTCTATCATCGGCTGACATGATCAAAAATCATCAAAATCTAGGAGAAATTCATCAAAAACATCAATTTTGGTTGGATGCGCTAAAAAAGGGTTTTTATGCGTCAGTTTACCGAAGGCGCCGAAAGATCTGTTGGATGCACCAGAACAAAGTCCCGATGCGTCGTTTCCTAGATGCACTGCTTAATCAATCCTATGCGCGACTCTATGACATGTATGTGCTATTTACCAGATGTGCTAAGGTTTTGACCTAATGCGTTGAAGCAGAAGTTGTATGCGCTAAACTAATTGGGTTCCTAACCTAACAAGATGCGCTATTACAGGCTCCCTATGTGCTGAAGCGGGTGCCCTATGCGCTATTTTGCCTACTCTATGCACTAAAACACGAAAAAATTCAAAATTTTAAAAGGAAACTAAGGTGTGAAAATCAAAATTTAAAATTCAAAAAAGTGGTTTTGGGGTACATACCAGAGGTCCATATGCGGTCGGATGCTGGTGACAGCGAACGTGCTCGAATCGGTGTGTGTGGCGAGGAATTTTGTCCATCTTTGCTCTAGAGGCTCTCACTCTTCAAAATGCTAAGGTTACAAATGAGTTTAACTTTTACCCTTTTACCCCTTTTTAAAGGTTAATTAAGGGGTAATAATGGTGGCATTTTATTTAATTTTTCAAATGGGTCTTTTATCAACTAATCAGCAGTGTGGCGAATCTCTTCTAAATTTTAGGGAGATAAATTAGGCTATCCTTATCAAATCTATTGATCATCAGCATATCATCAAAAAAATTCAAAAATCATCAAAAAAAAACAAAAATCCCTGATTTACCTCCCGAGGGGTCATCCTTTCATCATTGTTGAAAAATCGGAGTCCGAAGTATGACGAAATTTTTTATCATCACGGTCGGAAATTTATTCTTTGAAGCAATGCGGTTGCACACATCACTTCAAATAGGGGAAAAATGTATGCACACAAAAATGGTCTGAGTATCACATTAATTAAATACTAGCTATTCGATTAATATTCTTAATTCCTCTGCTACTATAAATAAATTGTAAGATTTATTTATATAGTTCATATTCTAATTCTTCTTTTCCAAATTCACCTTCTTTCTAAAATTAATTAAAATGGCCAAATTAATCAATTTGTTATTTAATTGATTTTCCCTCTTTCTTTTAAATTTGAATTTTAAATTTCAAATTGGCATATTCTTCTAAAATTGGTTAAAATGCACAAAGGAATTTATTTGTCATTTTACTAATTTACCCTCTCTTATTAAATTCAATTTTTAATTCAATTTAAACACATTTCTACAACTTTCTTCTAACCACCTCCAACTCACCTGCCACCTCATCATGTGTCTCACAAATGAATTTTTATAAATTGGAAAATATGAAATATCTCCAACAAATTTGCAACCAATTTTGAACAAACTGAGACACATGGCTCCTCCTTCTCTGTGATTCCTTTTAACACTTGGTAATTTGTTTTGTGGAAGGGAACCATATCCCTGATTCTCTCTAACCTCCTGATGCTCTATCATTGATGTCGCAGGATCACAATCTCGATCGTCTATTGTTGCCACATCACCTTGAGGCTTGAAAAATCTATAAATAGAGCCCTTTGCTACAACATTTCATAGAGAAAGATTTAGACAAGTTTATGCTGTTGAATTTTAGTGCATTTGTGAGAGAATTAGAGAGCATTTTAGTTTAGTTTGCATTTTTAGCTCATTTTAGTGTTATAATGGCATTTTTATTTTCATAGTTTAGTTATTTCCATCCTTCCATTTAGCATTTATATTTGATCATCATCATCATTTCAGCATTTAAATTTTAGCACCATTCCATCCTAGGATCATTTAGCTTCTGTGCATCAAGTTATTGAAAAATCCAAAAAACATAGGCATGTAGATTCATTGTAGCATCCCATTTCTTGAGTTGTCAATCTTTGCAGGTTAATGTGTAGCAATAATAAGATTTGAGAGCATAATTTGCAAGATTCCTTGGGATTAGAGAGCCATGGGATGAATTAGAAGGATAAGTTGTATTTTCATTTAATGCTACTTTTGATTTCCTTTTAAGTAATGTATTCCATGAAGGTGTGTTATATTAACATTGCAGGACATACTTTACGACGCACAATTAGAATAAATAAAATTACAAAATTTTGCATATATTCATGCTTAACATCAAATTTTTGTTTATGAACAAATTGTGTATCCAAATTAAAAAATAAAAAATATATGATAATTTGAATTTTTTGGTTTAAAAATGTTTGTATTTTATTAACTATCAATTAAATTGAGAATCTATAATCCTTGGTCTTAAGAATATGGAGACATGCTTCTAATTATAAAATTTTGTTCATTTAGGTAGTTAGGAAAAACATTATTGTTGTGTATATAAAGGTAAAATGATTGGCTTTTATTTGTGGATTTGGATTATTTGAATTGTAATTATCATAAGAAACATCTAGTCTAAGTGACTTGAGTGAATTCCTTATTAAGGTGTTATTCTAACAGCTTCCATGTTAGTATATTATTTTAGAACTGGTCTTCAAACTCCAGCATCTTTTGGGACTTGTAACCTATTACATTAAGATTATTTAATTGATAGATATTACTTTCTTCATCATAAAAGTACAGCTTGCTTGTTCTCTGTATTATATATTCGAGTGATCCAAGCCTCATGGAAATATTCATTCATTTCAAGATAGTAATCAGCTAAAAGAACCAGTCAATTTCTAGTTAATGTGGGGCCAAGATAAAGTTCCTACTTTTCCTATTCCTTTTTTTTTCCTATGGAACACTGCATAATATAGATTGTAGACATTAATTCTTCCTTCTTCTTGCATAATTAAATATTTGATTATCCCTTAAGATCATATTTTCTTATTAATTAAATTATTTATTTATTTTCTCTTTATTCTTATTTGATTAATTGAATAGATTATATTTATTTAATTACCTCTCTAATTAATCATTTTTTCCCTATAATTAAATAAATTTCAATTTATTTAACTATTCATATTCCTATCTCTATAATTAAATAATAATTATTAATTGTTTAATTATTAATAATTTATTTAATTATTCAATTAAATTATTATTTATTTGTTTGATTATCCCTTAAGATCATATTTTCTTATTAATTAAATTATTTATTTATTTTCTCTTTATTCTTATTTGATTAATTGAATAGATTATATTTATTTAATTACCTCTCTAATTAATCATTTTTTCCCTATAATTAAATAAATTTCAATTTATTTAACTATTCATATTCCTATCTCTATAATTAAATAATAATTATTAATTGTTTAATTATAAATAATTTATTTATTTTTCTTCCATAATTATTTATTTAATTATTCATATTCCTATTTGTCTATAATTAAATAATTATTATTAATTGTTTAATAATTTATTAGTTTTTTCTTCTATTTATTTAATTATTTCCACCTTTCCCTCCACTATTTTAATTATTTAATATTTTGTCATTTTCCTCCATTTTTTATTAAATAATCATTTTTTTAAATTATTCACTTTCTTTCTTAGATTAAATAATTATTTAATTTACTCCAACAACTTTTTTTATGTTGTGCCAACCTCTTTATCTGTGCCATTCTTATCTCTTCATCTCATTTAATTTTCATTTTATTTAATTATTCACTTTCCCTCTTAAATTAAATAATTTTATAATTATTTAATTTACTCCAACAACCTCTTTTTATGTGCCAACCTCTTTATCCATGCTCTTCATCTCATTTAATTTTCACTCTTGATCATGTGACATTATTTTTTAATCTCCACCGTCCATCCTTAACTAAGCCCTATTTTTGCCCTAACTCTATTTCTCTTTGTTTCTAAGCAATCTCATCCATTGATCAACAACATTCTTCATCTTTCAATCCTAACCCTTCATTTGAAATTGGCTTTCTATAAAGAAGAGGTCTCCCAATATCAACACCTTTTATGCTAAAGTTATGCTGTTTGATTCATAAGCAACCACATTCAAATCTTCAACAACTCAACATATTTGATTTCTTTTGAGGTTTGCATGTGTTTTGGTTTGATTTACGCTATTTTTATGCATATTTCTATTATATCCATTTTACATGCATACATAAGTATCAACTCTTTTGTCTCACTCAATTGTGGCAGTGGAATATTATACTTGATTTTACTTTTTGCTCTAAAAATTGAATTGCAATTGGACTCATATTATCTCTAGGGATGATTGCCATTCAATTAAGGTAATGTTTTAACACATATACAAGTCCTACGATGCTTAAGAGAGTTCCTATGGTGCATTTCTTGAGAATGATGCGCACAGTGCTCACATGTAATTGATCTTTGGATGGAGAAGTTTGTTGCTGACAATTGAGTCGAAACTTCCAAGAAGTGATGTCCCTAACTAAATGTAAATCTCTTACTGAATTCTACCATGTAGCGATTACTTCTGACTTAACAGCTAGGCTTTATATACATGCCTCTAGTGTGCTGACTATGTTGTTTCTGGGACCAGAATTGCAGGTGTGAAAATGTCCTGATTGACTTATGCAGACTTTGTCCATCTTCTCAGAAATTTATATTTAACATTTTATGGCTCCTTTATGTGTGCCATGTGCATACCTAGCTTTTGCACCCACCCACGTCACTTTTTAGTGTTTCATAACTTCAAAGGTATAGTAACATATGCAGATAAATTAGGATTTGAACTGCCCTACTCTTGTAGCAAATATTTGGGGTTTGATCTCTTACATCAACGAGTGGCGATTCAAAGATAACATTACTTATGGTGTTTTTCTACAATTTACCAATGAATGAACAGATACACAAGATGATAGTATTTTCATGCATTAGATACATTTAGAAAAGAGAAGAATACATTGATTGCTTGGACATCCAGCTTATACAATTTCATAAAATTTCTGCCAAACTCAAGCAACAACCTCTTCTGCATTTGTGGAAAGTTGAGTTTGAATATGCTTAGGTACCACATCAAACTTAGCAAGTTGCATGGTATAAGATGCCCGGCCTTTGGTCATACTACGGAGTGTACTCACATACTGAAACATCTCTGCCAGCGGCACCAGTGCATCAACAACCTGCATGCCTATAACTATTAGCATGCTTCTCCAATGCAAGGCCATGTTGAAGAAAATTTCTCGAATGTGTACAACATACATGAAATTTAATGCTCTTATTTCAACAAGAAGACAAACAGAAAAGCATATTGATATTGGGGCTACAGAAATGGCAAACCTTTAGTCCTCCTGGCTTATCACCAAAGCTGTGGATCTGACCACGCCTTGAATTGAGATCACCAATAACATCTCCTAAATGATCCTCAGGTGTCACAACTTCTACTTTCATTATAGGTTCTAGCAACTTTGGACCTGCCTTTCTCATTCCTTCCCTGAAAGCACCACGAGCTGCAAGCTGGAATGCTAGTACACTGGAGTCCACATCATGATATGATCCATCAGTAAGGACAGCCCGCACATCAACAACAGGGAAGCCTGCCAGAACACCATTGTTCATACACTCTTCTAATCCCTTCATTACACCTGGTATATACTCCTTAGGCACAACTCCACCTTTAATTGCACTTTTGAATTCGTACCCAACACCAGCTTCAGTAGGTTCAAATCTTACAGTTATGTCTGCAAACTGACCTTGACCACCTGATTGTTTTTTGTGCACATATTTAACTTCTGCTGTCTTTGAAATGCTTTCTCGATAGTTCACTTGAGGTGCACCCACATTAGCCTCAACCTGAAAAAACGTAGGACATACAGTTGTAATATATTCTGGGGAAGTGAAATTAAAGAATAAAATTATTTGCTTAGGTAATGGTTTGAAAATTAGGAAAAACACATGCCTTGAATTCTCTCTTCAAACGATCAACAATGATTTCCAGATGCAACTCCCCCATTCCTTCTATAACAGTTTGGTGGCCCTCTTCATCTCTCGAGAAGTGGAAAGAAGGATCTTCCTGAGCAAGTTTGATAAGACCCATGGACATCTTATCCACATCGGCTTTTGTTTTAGGTTCAATTGCAACCTTAATAACAGGATCAGGAAAGTTCATCCTTTCCAGCACAATGGGTTTATCTGGATCACAAAGTGTCTCTCCAGTTATAGTCTCCTTCAAGCCAGCAAGTGCTACTATGTCCCCTGCCACAGCAACCTTGACTTCCTCACGGCTATTTGCATGCATTTGCAATAATCGTCCAATTCTCTCTCTCTTTCCTTTGTTGGAATTAAGCACATAAGATGCAGAATTTAGCTTGCCAGAATAAACTCGTACAAATGTAAGAGACCCCACAAATGAATCTGCCATAATTTTGAAAGCAAGTCCTGCAAATGGTTCATCATCACTTGGACGTCTTTCTAGGATCACCTCTGGATCATCTGCATCTGTCCCCTTCAATGGTGGTACGTCAAGAGGAGAAGGCAAATAATCCACAACAGCATCTAATAAAGGCTGCACACCCTTGTTCTTAAAAGCTGAACCACACAGAACTGGAACAAATTTTATGGATATGGTGCCCATTCTGATCAATTTCTTGATTGTTTTCTCATCGAGCTCCTCTCCCTCCAGATATTTCTCCATTGCCTCATCATCAAGTTCCACTATAGTTTCAAGCATTTGATTCCTATACTCCAAGGCCAGATCTAAAAGATCAGCTGGAATGTCCTCATAGCTGAACTTTGCGCCTAGTTCTTCCCCTGACCACACTATCGCTTTCATTTTGATCAAATCAACAACTCCTCGAAAGCTATCCTCTGCCCCAATTGGGATTTGCAAAACAAGAGGTTTTGCCCCTAGGTTTGTTATTATCATATCTCTAGTCCTGAAAAAGTTTGCTCCAAGTCTATCCATTTTATTAACAAAGCAAATCCTGGGAACTCCATACCTATCTGCTTGTCTCCATACAGTTTCTGACTGTGGCTCCACACCAGCCACACTGTCAAACAAACAAATAGTCCCATCAAGTACCCTAAGAGCACGCTCCACTTCCAAAGTGAAGTCCACATGACCAGGAGTATCAATAATGTTTATACGATGATTATTCCAGACAGCTGTTGTTGCAGCAGAAGTGATTGTTATGCCTCTTTCTTGCTCCTGCTCCATCCAATCCATTGTAGCAGTCCCTTCATGAACCTCCCCAATCTTGTAATTTCTGCCTGTGTAAAATAATATTCTCTCTGTTGTAGTAGTTTTTCCTGCATCTATGTGGGCCATAATTCCAATATTTCTATAATCTGAGAGTGGCACCTCGCGTTCTAATGAAATCAAAACAAAGACCATGTAAGAACACTCAAAACAGTTTACAAAAAGAAGTTAACAGAAAAAAGTTACCATCACAGATCAAAGTATGCCATTTATTAACAAAACAAACACTGAAAACTGTTCAAACTGCAATGTAACAGAGTTTCTAAAGTCAATAACAATTTTTAAAAGTACGAGTTATCACAAATGGGCTTTATAGTTTATAACAAACAAAAACCTTAGGTTCAAACTGCAAAAAATAGAGTTTCTAAGGTCAAGTGATGGTCCTGTAATCCAAATCAGGTCTCAACCTAATTTGCATTTTAAAATCCTGATCATTATTTCAAAATGGCTTAAGTTTGCATGCTTGCAAAGGTTTTCAGTATTTCTAAGGGATTAGTTATGTTGTCATAAGTCTCAAGTTTGAATAGGGGACATTTCTGCATTAAAACCCTTTTGCATTTTATTCATTTTATGTTTTAATGAGGGGTTTTAGGTCTTATGTATACATTGTAGAAGCCAAAGGGGATGTATTTTATGACAAAGCTTTAGCAAAGGCATTTAAATGCCTTTGTGAAGCTTATTTTCATGAGGTTCACGTGCAAATGGGCAAAAAGATTAAGTTTCAATTTTGATTTTTGAAGATGGGAGGGAAACTCACATGGTTTTCCTTGTTGAGGCTTCATTCACTTGTTTTTTGAGGAAAAAGCTGGAGATAGCACGAGTTCTGGAAGGAAAGTTTCAGATTTTGAGAAGGAAACCTTTGTTTGCTGCTTCTACCATCCCTAGATGGATGCCATTATTGATGTTTTCTGCATTACAGAGGAAGGTTTCAGTGTTTCTGGCATGTTTCCTGAATATCACTCAGCTATGATGAAGGATCAGTTTCCTGACTGCATTCTCAAGCATTTTCACCTTTATTTACAAGGTGGGTTGCATTCACTCCCTTTTTTTGTGTGCTTCCTTCTTCATGGAGTTGTTCTGGCTGCATTTCAGTGATTGCAAATGCAAAATGAAGTGTTCTTTTCTTCATTCTCGCATATGAAGGTGTTTCCACCTGTTTGAGGGCTTCTTGTTTTGCCACGGGTTAGGGTTTGATAAGCAATGCATTGATGTGTTTATTCATGATTGAAGCTGCCTTTAAAACTTCTGTTGAATAATGAGATGTAGCAATAGGTATTAAGAGAACTTTCAAGTCTAAAACCCTTGCAAGTGTAGTCATTGGATAGTGATTTTAAATCACTAAATTATGGAATCTAGGGTTTAAAAAATGCAGCAAAAGGAGTGGCTTGGTAACAAGGGATAGTGTCTTTGTTGTTAGCATGAAGAAGATTCATTAGCATTCAATCTCATACAATGGGCAGATTAGCATGATCACATTGCATTAGAGTTTCATTGATGATTGAAGCCATTGTGACAGGGTTGTTGAGACAGCATTGAAGATATGAATATTAATGTGGTTGAGCAGGTTAATGATGACATGATCTCAGTCCTTTTGATCGTGAATATTAATCCAAGTGATGATAGCAGTTCAAGTTTTGCATGAATCACCACTGCCATGAAGCGAGGAATGCAGTCACATACTGCTAGTCAGAGGGAGGTCAAAAGGCAGTGAACACCTATATCAAAGAGTGGTAATGAAGAGGGCAGTGACAAACTAACCCATAGGGTTTCATGAGTCTCATAACCCTAGGCAATGCTGTATAAGACATTTGACAAACATAAAGCTACAGAGACAATAGAAACATAGTAGAAGATTGACCTTAGACCACGGTGATAAGGCAGAATGCACTGATAGGAGCATTCCATGCATTTAGGTTGAGGACAAGAGAATTCATGATAACCATGTGCAGATATCTATATGGAATGCTGAGCTTAAGAATGAAGACAATGGTCTCATTCCTACAAGACAGTCACAAAAGGTAAATAAGGGTGACACCGTGACAGTGTTTAATAACAATGGTAAAGAAAAGTGCATATTTCCTTTGAAACCTAGGGCAGAGTTGATAAAGGTTGCTAGTGAAAGACAAAGAAGGCATAAATGATAATGAAAGGTGACTGAGATGATGCAGAGGTGTCAAAGCATGGTGATGAGAGTTGATACAGTCTCAGGTAGAGATGACAGTCAATGCAATAATTTTTCATCGAGGACAGTCCCTTTAGCCATTTTCAAGATCAAAAAATGGTAGATGATAATGATAAAAGAAAGTTAACAAATGACAAGGTATCAAATACAGCTGTATCTTATATCTCATAACATGGGTGAAACTTGTTATGGTAGTTCTATTGAAAGAGGGAAATCCTTTGTCAAGGCCATGGAGCTCATAAATCCTTGTTCAAAGCAAGACACAATTTTGATCTAGAGAAGAGAATGTTTACCATTCAAACCAAAGTAATCAACACCATAACCTTTGTACATTAAGGGGCAGCAACTTTGCATGGCCATAAAGAAGCACAGCAAGAAGGGGCAATCATGTGTCCTTTGTATATTTTATCCATGGCAGACCACAGATAGGTTAGGTCTCCAAATGGAAAGCCATGCAACTGGGACAGGTGTGCAGTCATGAGGTTGACAGGAGTAGTCCATTATAATGGCAGCATATTCCTCAAGCACAGAAAACCAGGGGCAGTCTCTAAGGAGTTAGAAGATTGTGCAGTATGAATGAGGAGAAGGTTTGGCAAAAGTTTGGTCAAAACCTCAAGAATCATGAGCAATGGAGAAGGACAGAGCTATCAAAGAAAGGCCATCTAAATGATCATTCAAAAGGTTGATGGACAGTGAAGAGGCATGGAAAGGAATAGCATGCAAAATAAAACAGTCAAGATATGCGATGATGCTTTGAAAGAAAAGACTAAAGACCATTTTGAAGCATACAAGAGGATTCATGAAAGTGAGTAGCATCAAAAGAAGGCAGTAAGTGTCCAAATGAGGCATACTTTCATGAATAAAGTGGCTATGAATGAAAGGACAACCACTAAAGGGTAATGCAACAGCAGGAGCAAACTACTCCAAGCAAGACACAAATGCAGCAGTAAGATTATGGAGATATCAGTCAAAGGAGTCATTCTTGTGCATTTTCTAAAAGCTATAAGGGTTTCTGGCATGTAGAGACAGACATCTAAGGGACATCGTTGAGTTCAACAGTAACAAGCTTCTAACAATGGTGGTCAAGGCAACATTGGAAAACACTGTCATGAAGTTGACCAAAGGACATCAAGGACAATCATTATTGTTGATGAAAGGTAGCTTCGGTCAGTTATAAATGATGATTGCTGAATGCATCATCATCATTTATATGTGATCAAAATTACTCTTCATATAAATATTTCTGGAAAATAAGTAATTCGAATTTATAAGCATGTATAAGATTCGAAATAATAAATGATGTTCAAATTCTGCATTGAATAAAATTGGAACTCATATAATATATCTGCCACATATATAAGGTTATATGTGTGTTAAGTTGTTAACCGAATGTTAGTCGGTTATGCTTGGAGCCTGCGCACCCAAAGGGACACGTCCCAGTGGAGACACGTCCTCTCATGAGACGCGTCTCTTGTAGAGTCGGGTCTCCATCATATATAAGGTGGTTCCCTCATTGATATGCAAACATCAAAATTTATAAATGTTCTGCAATCAGCACATTCAACATAAGAGAATTAAATCTGACTTAGAATCTTGAATATAATTCTTACACTTAGAATTATCTTAGAACCCTTAGGCTCCTAGTTTGATAGAAGATTTGATTACATTTACATGGTATCAGAGCCAAGTTGAGTGAATCCAAATCAAATCTAGATATCAGATTGCTTAAGAAAATTCGTATTTTCAAAATCAAATTCACATCACATTCTTCATAATGTCAAGTGTGATCAGATTTGAAGATCGTCTTGCAGGAGCAAACAGCTTCACATCATGGAAATTTAGAATCATGATGATTCTTAAAGAGAATAAATTAGACTCACTTGTGAGAGAAAACAAAAGGGAACCAGAGGAAGATCTTGAAAAAACTCAATGGATTGAAAAAAATGAAAAGGCCATGAAAATCTTAGTAGATGCAGTTAGGGATCATATAGTGCCCATCCTAGCAAAACATGAAATTGCATATCAAATGTTCAAATCTCTTGAGAGCACCTATGAGATCAACAACACCAGTAGGACTCTTGCATTAAAGAGGCAAATCAACAATGTCCAAATAAACAAAGGAGAAACTATTAATGCATACTTCATGAGGATCATTGAACTAAGGGATCAATTATCCATAATTGGATATCAAATTGATAGCAAAGAGTTAACTCTAATTGCACTAGGAGGCCTACCAAACTCATGGGAGTCATTTGTTCAAGGAATAAGTGCGAGATCTAAACTCCCCAAGTTTGATAGGCTAAGAACAAACTGCCTTCAAGAGGAAACAAGACTCTCAACAAAAGAAAATAAACAGAAGAACATAGATGAAGACATTCATGTGCTCAACACAACGTCTAATAAAAGGAGTAAGAAAAAATCCTACAAGAGAGGATCTTTTAAAAGAAAGAGAAATTCCAATGGAAAGGGATCTTCTAAGAAGAAAGACATCTCTCAAGTACAATGTTTTCGATGTGATCAATATGGCCACTATGCAATGAAGTGCCCTGACAGATCAAAACAACAAGCATCTTTTGCTAAAGTAGGAAAGTCAAATTTAGATCATGAATCTGAGAACTTTGTGTTCTATTCAGCCTTATCTAGTCAAGTATCTAACAACACCCACAACTGGGTAATTGATAGTGGTTCCTCTAGACATATCACAGGGTTCAGGGAGCACCTAAACACTATGACTGAAAAGACTGATGAAGAAGTAACCATTGGGGATGATTTTGCTCACCCTGTAAAAGGGGTTGGAACTTGCTCCATCAAATTGAAATTTGGTCTTTCTCTTCAACTCATTGGAGTCTTATTTGTACCTGGAATAAAGAGGAACCTAATATCCATCTCTGCCCTTGAAGACAATGGATATAGAGTTACCTTTATGGATGGGAAAGTTCTAGCATGGCCTAAAAACTCAACTATCAAGAAAGCCCAAACCATAGGTTTAAGACAAGGGTATCTTTATAAACTATGCACTGAGATTAATTAAGCCCTTACCCTTGACACTTTTGATTCAAATGAGATTTGGCATAGAAGATTAGGACACCTTCTTTTCCGTGCCCTACCGTCTGTGGAAAAACTTGTAACAGGCTTACCTAAGTTAAAACCATCTCATGAAGGAGCTTGTAAAGGTTGTGCCCTAGGAAAGAATACAAAGCGATCCTTTCACAATAGCTTGAGTAAAACCCAAAATGTGTTAGAACTGGTTCACTCTGATTTATGTGGACCCATGTTTGTACCTTCCAAGGCAGGATTTCTATACTATGTCATATTCATAGACGACTTCTCTAGGAAAACCTGGATTTATTTCCTTAAGTGTAAAGAGTCAATAGAAATCCTTAAAAGGTTCAAGGAATTCAAAGCCCTTACTGAAGACTTCTCTGGGAAGAAAATAAAAATCTTGAGGATAGACAATGGGAAAGAATACACCTCTAAAATTTTTAAAGAATTCTGCGTTAGTGCTGGAATTAAGAGGGAGTTCACAGTTGCCTACAACCCGCAACAAAATGGGGTTGCTGAAAGGAAAAATAGAACCATTGTAGAAGTTGCTAAAGCAATGTTGCTTGACCAGAACATTGAAACTTCTTTCTGGGCAAAAGCCTCTAGAACTGTTGTCTACATTCAAAATAGATGTCCTCATTCTCATCTAGATAACAAAACTCCTGAAGAAGCCTTTACCGGCATAAAACCTGATATTAGTCATTTTAGGATTTTTGGTTGCCCTGTCTATATTCATGTACCCAAAGAGAAGAGATTCAAACTAGAACCTTCTGGAAAGAAAGGGGTATTTGTGGGATATAATGAAACCTCCAAAGCCTATGTGATTTTCATACCCGGGCAGAAACAAATTGAATTGAGCAGAGATGTCATCTTTGAAGAAGACATTGCATTCAAAAGGGCAAGAAGTTCTAGTGAGATAGAAACCTATTCCCCTAGAGTACCTGAAATGGAACCTGTTCCTGAGATTCAGAGGGAGTATCTTGAGGAAATGCCAAATGAACCTCAATCTACTTCAGATGAGAATACAAATGACAACGGTAGAAAGAGGCCACTTTGGGCTAGAAAGATGATCAAAGAAGCCGAGAATCATACAGCACCCAAAGGAACGTTTAGGGAAAGTAAAAGACCCAAACGACTCTAGCTATGTTGCTCTAATGAACAACATCATAAATTCAGAACCTGTCAGTGTTACAGAAGCTTTCAAACATCAAGCATGGAAGGATGCAATGACGGAGGAATATCAGTCCATTCTAAAAAATGATGTATGGGATATAGTACCTAGACTGAAAGAGAAATTTGTTGTCTCTTCCAAATGGCTCTTCAAAATCAAGCATGCTGCTGATGGCAGTATAGAAAAACATAAAGCACGTTTTGTGGCAAGAGGTTTTGTTAGTGTTTCTTAGATCAGATTAGATAATAGATTGTTCAAAAGAAATGCAACACATAAGACAATGAACACAACAAGATACCCTGGGAAAACCCTCCTCGTGAGGGAGAAAAACCCAGCAAATGATTCTCTTATATATAAGATAACATAGAGACAAAATTCTGCTTACAACACAGCCCAACAGTGGCTAACAATGATTTTGCACTAAATACAAATGAATCTGTTCTTCCTTGAAATCAGTCTGCTGCTACAGAATTGATGATCTGCTGCTCAAGTATGAACTTCTTCTAGGAATGCGAATTTGATCTGCTGCTCAAGTATGAACTTCTTCTAGGAATGCAAATTTCTGCTCTTGGTGATAATAGCGAACTTCTGCTTCTTGAAGGATAAAGTGCGAACTTCTTCTTTTTCAGATTGCCTTTACAATGAAAATGACCTTTCATTTATACATCATAGGCGCCTCTTCATTTAAGGTCGGCCTTTCATAATAATTAATAATAAACAATTAACATAGCTTGAAAAGTCGGCTCAAGTTGAGACAAGGATAGGCGCACTATGAGGGTCGGCTCTTTATATTTAATTTGACTTTCTTGGGAAGTGCAGACCGAAGCTGCAAATAACATCAACACTCCCTCTCAGCTAGGGATGAACTTCCATCTGCACAAGACACATCAAATTAGAATGAAAAACAAGATAGAATATCACCTCAACGTGATATTAACCATTATGGCTACTCCCATAGATGGTATAAACTCATCACGGATTCCCTCACGTGATGTTGTCATGGAGTCACACACATGACATCCACCATAGCTTCTCCCAGAGGGTGGAAACAAGGGCTTTCACCTTAAATCTCTCTCAATAGAGATTTGCAATAACAAGGGCTTTCACCTCAACTCTCTCTCATCAGAGAATTGCATTATCAAGGGCTTACACCTCAACTCTCTCTCATCAGAGAATTGCATTATCAAGGGCTTGCACCTCAACTCTCTCTCAGCAGAGAGTTGCATTCTCAATCAAGGATCACTGATTACTGAGACTCTTTCTCAGTCAAGGCTGCATTCTCCACCATACCAAGTTTCTCTCGGAAGTATACAAACTTAATCCTGGCGAGAGGCTTGGTGAGAATGTCTGCCGTTTGCTCTTCAGTGCTGATATACCTCAACTGTATAGCTTTCCTTTGCACCATATCTCTAATATAGTGGTACTTGATCTCAACATGTTCTGTCATGAAACACAGGATTGACAGAAGGCTTCACACAGCTTTGATTATCTCAGTGAATGATAGTAGGCTCCATTGATTGTCCAAACAATCTTACGAAGCCACACTGCCTCACGAGCTCCCACACAAGCTGCAATATACTCTGCTTCAGTTGTACTCAAGGCCACTGAAGACTGTTTCCTGCTACCAAACTAACATACTATGTACCAGGAGATCATAGCAGTCCCCAAACTGAAGCAACAACCAGAAGTACTCTTCCGATTTGAGACACATCCTGCCCAATCAGAATCAGTAAAACCATGCAGCTCCAAATCCACATTTGAAGAATATCTCAACCCATATCCAATTGTGCCACATAAGTATCTCAGGATATGTTTAGCTGCTACAAGATGTATTTGCTTTGGTTCACACATAAATTGGCTAAGTGCACTTACTGCATAGCAGATATCAGGTCTAGTGTTAACTAGATATATCAATGAACCAATCAACTGTCTATACATCGTAGAATCCATTGGTTCTGAACTAGCTGCAGCAATAGCAATGATGGTTCTAACAGACGTATAACGAGCCACAGGAGCAAAAGTTTCTTCATAGTCAACTCCCTCCTTTTGTGAGAATCCTCTAGCCACAAATCTAGCCTTGTGTTTCTCAATGCTCCCATCAGCTGTATGCTTGATCTTGAAGAGCCATTTAGAAGACACCACAGATTTGTCTTTGGGTCTAGGAACTATATCCCAAACATCGTTCTTGAGTATGGACTGATACTGAGACTCCCTCTCGATCCTGGCTTCAAAGATTGCGAAGGAGACTTCTGGAGATGCACTCCCTCTAGTCATCAACTCAGTCCCTCTAGTGTTTACACCCTCTTGATCATTTCTTTGGTTGACATGACTTCTTCACAAGATGCCTCAAGCTTTTCATCACTTAAGTAATTCTCTTATCATCTTCTTCCCCCTAAACCTGTCCAGGAAGCAATTTTAGATAGAGATTACTAACAGTCCATAATTATCCAAAGAAATATCGAGATTAGAATCATACAAGTTATATCATGAGAGACAATAAGATCTTATGCTAGTGGACACAACACAATTCAAGAGAGTCTACTATCTCTCTTAATTACAAGATCCAATAAATAAATGATATGACTAAGAAACCAAGGAATACTTATCTTTTTAACTATTCTGATAGGTCCAAAAGCTGGACATAGTGTGATACGTTGTACTTCAGATCAATCCGTACCCTTCACAGTTTAAACACAATGACGACCTGAAAGGTACTTAGTCTTCGAGAGATATCTTCAGTCATCAATGTAGCCCAATGATTGCAAGCTATGACTCCAAGCTTGATCATTTCTCCATTCAGTATGACTTCGATATCCAATCTTTCCAGATGCAGATTGCTTGATGCTCAAGTTGTCTCAATGTTAGAGCATGAATTAATAACTACAAAACAATTTATGAACATTATTCAACCATGTAATACTTATCTCATGGATTTCAAAATCTCCTGAGTAATAGATAATTAATTCATCAATCATGACATGTCTTTCTTTCAATTTCTCAGAAGAGCTAATCTCAACAAAGCCAAAAGACAATTAACATGATCCTACTTACAGTGATCACTATTTACTGGTCACACATAATCCTAAGTAAATAATATCAAAAATGCATAACTCAACAAATTTGAATTTTAGCCTAGAATACAAAAAAAAACAAGGAGTACTTATCTCTTAAGTAATCTGAAGGGTGGACACCATATGATATGTTGCTCTTGCGCTTAGTACACAACCTTCACAGCTTGAACATAGGCCCATGACTAGAGTAGAAATTCACTAGAATCATTTTGGGGAGAGATCTCAATCATATCCGCAAATGAAGCATGCTGATTAGGCTTGGTAGGACAATCCCTCGCATAGTGACCAAATTTTTCACATGTAAAGCATTGAACACGAGAGAGGTCCCACTTCTTCTTGAATGCAGGAGCACCATCTGACCCATTATCTCGATTCCTTTTAAAGAATCCTTTCTTCCAAACTTTTCCTTTCTTAGATGAATGAGAGGCGAGAACATGTAGATCTTCATTCTTAGGACTTTGACCAATCCCCCTTGCTGTTAGTCTTGACTCCTCTTGAATGCAGTCAATCCTCAATCGATCAAACTTGGGAAGTTCAGATCTTGCACTGATTCCTTGAATGAACGCTTCCCATGAAAGCGGAAGACCATTGAGAGCAATCATGGTCAAATCCTTGTCATCAACAACATGACCAATGGTAGAGAGTTGATCTCTCAATTCGGAAATCTTCATGAAGTAGGTGATGACAAACTCTTCTTCCGCCATCTTAATGTGAAGTAGTTGTTGCTTCAAGGTTAGGACACGACTGGTGTTGTTGATTTCATACATCTCTTCCAATGTTTTGAACATCTCTCTTGCTGTATCTAACTTGAAGATAATTGGTACAATATGATCCTTGACGGAATCAACCAATGCTTTCTTTGCCCTAGTGTCTTTCTTCCTCCATTGCAGCTTCTCTTCTTCCCCTTCAGGTTCGGGAACTTTTGTTTTCACAAACTCAGCCAAATCATTTTCTTCCAAGGTCAACATGAACCTGAACCTCCATGATGTGTAGTTCGAGATCCCTTCGAGTCTATCCTCGATTTTCAGACCGTTCACCATCTTGAGAAATTTAGAATATAGACTGAAAAGAAGAGATAATGAAGATTGCAAACAACAGATCTGAATCTGATCACGATCTTTTCACACCCGCTCTGATACCATGTTAGTGTTTCTTAGATCAGATTAGATAATAGATTGTTCAAAAGAAATGCAACACATAAGACAATGAACACAACAAGATACCCTGGGAAAACCCTCCTCGTGAGGGAGAAAAACCCAGCAAATGATTCTCTTATATATAAGATAACATAGAGACAAAATTCTGCTTACAACACAGCCCAACAGTGGCTAACAATGATTTTGCACTAAATACAAATGAATCTGTTCTTCCTTGAAATCAGTCTGCTGCTACAGAATTGATGATCTGCTGCTCAAGTATGAACTTCTTCTAGGAATGCGAATTTGATCTGCTGCTCAAGTATGAACTTCTTCTAGGAATGCGAATTTCTGCTCTTGGTGATAATAGCGAACTTCTGCTTCTTGAAGGATAAAGTGCGAACTTCTTCTTTTTCAGATTGCCTTTACAATGAAAATGACCTTTCATTTATACATCATAGGCGCCTCTTCATTTAAGGTCGGCCTTTCATAATAATTAATAATAAACAATTAACATAGCTTGAAAAGTCGGCTCAAGTTGAGACAAGGATAGGCGCACTATGAGGGTCGGCTCTTTATATTTAATTTGACTTTCTTGGGAAGTGCAGACCGAAGCTGCAAATAACATCAACACTCCCTCTCAAAAGGAAGGCATTGATTATGAAAAAACATTTGCACCTGTTGCCCATTACACATCTGTGAGAGCAGTATTAGCCATTGTTGCAGCTAAAGGCTGGAAGATCCATCAAATGGATGTGAAAACTGCCTTCCTAAATGGAACCATTGAAGAGGAAGTCTATCTAGAACAGCCTGAAGGTTTTGTGATACATAAACCTGACTCACATGTGTGCAGACTAAAGAAAGCTCTCTATGGACTTAAACAGGCTCCCAGGGTCTAGTATGAAAGAATTGACAGCTACCTCTTGGGACTAGGATTTTCCAAAAATGATGCAGACCCTAATCTCTACTTCAAGGTAATCAAAGGTGATATGTTAAATAATTATTTTATATGTTGATGACCTGCTGATGACAGGAGAAGATCACCTCATTGCTCAAGGAAAGAAGGATCTAACTTCCGAATTTGACATGAAAGACTTGGGCATTCTACACTACTTCCTACGTTTGGAAGTATGGCAGAAATCAGAAGGCATTATACTAAACCAAGGAAAGTATACTATTGATATTCTGAAGAGATTTGGAATGTTGGACTGTAGACCCATGTTTACACCTATGGAAACCAACCTTCACAAACTGAAAGAAGCAGCAGCAGAATCCAAGTGTGCAGATCCAACCCTTTATAGACAAATGATTGGATCCTTGATGTATCTGGTTAACACTAGACCTGATATTTGCTATGCAATGAATGCTCTCAGCCAGTTCATGTGTGAGCCAAAGGAAATTCACCTTATGGCTGTGAAACATATTTTGAGATATCTTCAAGGCACTATTGGATATGGTCTTCTTTACAAAAATGACCAACTAGATCTTCATGGATACTCTGATTTAGATTGGGCTGGAAGTGTAACCGATCGGAAAAGCACATAAGGATGTTGCTTCAGTTTAGGATCGGCTATGATCTCCTAGATTTGCAGAAAATAGTCTTCAGTAGCACAGAGCTCAACAGAAGTTGAATACATTGCAACCTCTATGGGGGCAAGAGAAGCAGTTTGGCTTCGTAAGTTGCTTGTGGGACTCTTTGGTGAGCCCTTGAATCCTACAATCATTCATTGTGATAATCAAAGTTGCATTAAACTCTCTGTAAATCATGTCTTCATGATAGATCTAAGCACATTGAGATCCCTATCATTATGTAAGAGACATGGTGGAAAGGAAAGTGATCTAGTTGGAGTATGTTAGTACAAATGATCAAACATCAGACATTATCACCAAACCTCTCTCCCGAATCAAGGTAGAGCACTTCAAGAAGAAACTTGGTATGGTTGAAATGTAATTTGATATTATGTTGAAATTCAAATTGTTTATAAAAGTTGTACTAATATATATAAAGATGTTTAATGTGTAAACTCTTTTGTCATGTGTGTGACTCCATGACCTTATGGGCCTACTCCCCCTGTGTACATTATTGAAAGGTGACGATCTTTCTAATAATGAACACTTGTATTTGACATTGTAAAGTGACGACTCTACAATGATGAGTTGAACTATCATGATAGATATCATGTGACTTGCTATCTGTGGACATGTCATGATAGTATCTCTTGGACACTTTGATGGATATCATGGGACTTGATGTCATTTGAAGATCATTGTGATCCTTGAGAGATAATCATGGTGGATAATTATATATCCGTGGATATGCCATGAATTATGGTAGACATCATGTGACTTGATGTCAGTGCACATACCATAATGAAGAATGTCATATGACTTAACAATGTTGAGATAACATATCATATCTTTGATATCACATGTGAAGGTGATATCTCTACTTATTTGATTTGAAATATCTTCCCTAGCTAAGAGGAAGTGTTGATGAAAGGTAGCTTCAGTCAGATATAAATGATGATTGTTGATTGCATCATCATCATTTATATGTGATCAAAATTACTCTTCATATAAATATTTCTGGAAAATAAGTAATTCGAATTTATAAGCATGTATAAGATTTGAAATAATAAATGATGTTCAAATTCTGTATTGAATAAAATCGGAATTCATATAATATATTTGCCACGTATATAAGGTTATATGTGTGTTAAGTTGTTAACCGAATGTTAGTCGGTTATGCTTGGAGCCCACGCGCCCAAAGGGACACGTCCTCTCATGAGACACGTCTCTTGTAGAGGCGGGTCTCCATCATATATAAGGTGGTTCCCTCATTGATATGCAAACATCGAAATTTATAAATGTTCTGCAATCAGCACATTCAACATAAGAGAATTAAATCTGACTTAGAATCTTGAATAGAATTCTTACACTTAGAATTATCTTAGAACCCTTAGGCTCCTAGTTTGATAGAAGATTTGATTACATTTACAATTATGCAAGCTTGTGTCATGTAAAGACAGTAGGAAGGAAACAATATCATGTTTCACGTTGTAACACAGTCATAATGATTGATCATATGTATGCAGATCTATAATGTATTGGAACCAAGGAGACAGTCTAGTATGATTGAAAAGACATTACTGCTTCTCTTTCCTGATGGTGTAAAATGCAATCATAGTGTTCAGTGAATAGACACCACATTTTAAAGATTGTCGTCATAAAGGATCTTTGAGTTGGAAGGGTATGGTGACTGATGATTGTGGTTAGGCAGTGGGGTTAAATACATGAAAATACAGTGTCTCGGAGCATGATGGCAGTGCATTCTTCATGGTGTTAAAGACCACAAGTGGCAGTTTAGAGGTTTCATGGGCATCTTTTTGGTTGAGGATTACATAGCACTGTTCACACTGTAGAATGGGCACCCAAATCTAAACACAACTGTCATTTTGAGTTCTTTAAGTGACAATGTATTGTCACAATGTAGACTGTGGAAATGCAGGGGCAGTGTCTTCATGTTTGAGATAAAGAGGATACAATCTACACAAAGGATTACAGTCATAGGAGCAGTACATATGATAGTGTATAATTGCTGAGGGCAAGAGAATACTTTACAATGCCAAGGGACACTGTACAGTAGCATAAAGATAAGTGAGTTTCATTCTTCAAGACATAAACATACTGGAGCATCAAAATGAACAATCCTGAACAGCAGATGCACTATGGACAGTGCTATTTATTGTTTCAGATATATGCATATGTATGTAAGGTTTTTATAAGGTACTTCGAAGGATGACAGTATGCAAGGAATCAAGGCTATCTACTGCCATGAGCAGTCCATCATAATCATGAGAACCTTGAGCAAAGAGGCAAAGACAGCCCTGAGGAGGTTAAGACAGGGTGATTTCAGATGTCCTTAGTAATGTTGATAATTAAAACTCTAAATTTCAAACAATGAGAAAGATAAGTGACTGAGTTATCAAGGCAGATAGTGGCCAAGGGCAGTTACTTCAAGAGGTGGTCTTAGATGAAGACATAGCACTCCCATATGCAAGGAGATGTTGGCAAAGGGTAGTCTTGACTGCCATGAATAAAATTTTAGTCATTTTGGAGGACTGTGACAATGAGGGTGGAGTGAATCATAATGCCACATGAAGACACAGTCAAGTGAAGGGGGCAGTGACCTTTCGCTGTACGCAAACTTCATATTTTCTATGTATGAAGTGGTGGTAACCTTGCTTGGGTTTGCACTTTCAAAAGCTTGATGGCAGATTAAAGTCAATGGCATAGTTTGGTGAATGATGATTATGCTTCAGTCAAGAAGGGTTAAGGGTTTTCTATGATGACAGTGAGTGCTTCCTAACAAGTACCCCTGCAGATCATAATGGTGTTTCAAATGCTAGGAAAAGGTTATACTAAGCATGATAATGTGAATGGACAGTGCCTACTGGTTAGATTTCTATTATGGTGAAATCACATCTTTGCTACTTAAGCAGTCTAGCTTGCAAGGAGTTACTTAAGTGTTGGAAAACAGTGGATGCAGAGCAGTGTATAAGATATAAAGAGGCAGTCTGTAATACATTATAGATTATGAAGCACTCAAGGCAAGCAATAGGATATTTTTAAGATGTGATACCTCTTCACACCAATTGTTTTATCCTCAAAAGGTTTTATTTTGAACTATTTCTTCACATTTCACATTAGTAATCAGATGCAAAGTTGCAGATTTGAGGAGATTTTCAAGGGTATAGTTGTTTGATTTGAGGGGCAGATTGCAGAAATTTGAAGTCAAGGGCAGATTGTCTTGACAAAGCAACCTTTCTAAATCAGAAACACTGAGCAGGTTGCCTAATTTCAAGGGATTTTGGCAGTAATTTGTGGCAGGGGCAGAAATCAGAGTGCAACAAGGAAGGTTCCAATCATCTACCCTGATTTCTAGGAGAGTTTCCAATCAGCCAGTCTTCATTTGGTGGAGTTTGTAGCAGTCAGGATCAGCAATCAGCATCAATCAAGCTGAATGATTGATTTTCATTTCCAAATCAATTGAGGGTGAATTTAGAAACTTAATTTCTTTACAAAGGCATCTCTAGGCCTTCTTTTCTTTTTAGTTCTTGCTTTATTTTCATGCTCACAACAGAAAAGATTGTCCTTGTAACTCATTTTTTGAGATTCATTGTAAAAACCTTCCTTTTGATTCAATGAAATAATGACAGCAGTTCCTTCTCATTTTACTTTTGTCTCATATTGCAGATGAATTGGTAGATGAATCTATTGTGATTTGAGTTTTCAGTCCTTCATTTTTGTCCCTTTTCAAGTAATATTTTGGCAAAGGATGCATGTTTAAGTGCAGGTTATATGTTGCGTGTCCGTTTCAGCAGATTGTGGTTGTGAAACTTGTCTTTCCTTCATGCAATAGGTTGAAACCAGCACCTTCATTTGAAATATTTATGTGTTTCATGGTTTGATTTGAGCTGTGAACAAGTCAGATCTTTGTTGAGTCATATTGTGATATGGTTGCAACAGTTAAACATAAAGATTTTGGTGCATCACCTCCTAGAAGTTAATTTTCAGATTCAAGCAAATCCTTCTTCCCCTT
Source organism: Sequoiadendron giganteum (assembly GCA_007115665.2). NCBI lineage: Eukaryota > Viridiplantae > Streptophyta > Pinopsida > Cupressales > Cupressaceae > Sequoiadendron > Sequoiadendron giganteum. The sequence goes on along the minus strand of CM021106.1, from coordinate 506,463,421 downwards.
TTCTTCATCAGGTTGATAGTTTTAGGAGGTTCACCAAGGGAACCAGCCCGCTCTGGAGATTCATCCTCACTTTAAGCCACCCACAACTTGAGGATGTTTCCATGTTTCCATGTTTCATAGGATGGTTGAGTGCACACCCAACTAGGGTGCAATCCTATTTGATATCAGGTCCAAGGTAGAAGTAAATGTTATCTATCATTCAACTGATAAGAAAGATTGGCACAAGCTATTCATTATAGAAACCCCTCTGGCATGACAGCTAAGCTAAAGACAATGAATCTAATTCTGTGTATATGGTATAGTTTGTGTGGGCAATTTTAGTAGTGTTTTCAACAACAAACACAATTCAGCAAAACACAATTGCCAGAAAAACTTGGTAGTCATTCACAGCTGAAAGAATTATACGAGTGTAAAAAGGACTATCAGAGCCCAACATAGCAAGTCTAGCGTGCAGAGTAATTAGTTTTTGCAATAGTCACACAAAGCAATAAGGGCACAAGATGACCATAGCATGCTGCAATAATTAAACTAAGTTACTGCAATCCTGAGTACCTGATTTCAGAAGACAACCAAAGCATGCACCGTTCCAAATTCCAAAAAAATGGTTCAAAACTTAATCAGAATCACTGACCTTGTTGTCTACTTGTTCGAAATTGCATGGACAAGGTGTCAGGAACCCAGAAAATGGGCTGCTTGCCATCCTCACCCCACAATCACATGTATCAACACCTCTCCCCTCTACAATAATACACTCCCTAACAGTAAAATTACCCTATTTGTGCACCAACAAAACAGACTGAGAAAAATTGAACAGTAGACAATGTTTTTGGCTACTAAAATCATTCGTATACCCATAATTGAAAACTAAAATTAAAAAATAATTTAATTGAAAATTTCAAAATAACAAAAGAAGAAGAAAAAGAAGAACATCCAATAACAACAGTTAAGGGCGCTTCAAACAAATTGCAACACGTCTAGTTTGATAGTAAATGTTGATAAAAGCAAAATTTTAATTGTCAAATCTAGCAATACAACTTATCCAGAAATTTCCTGCGATAACTACCCATTAGAATTCGTTTCCTCCTATAAATACTTGGGACATCGTGTCAAACTTAATCAAAATTGAAAATATTGAAAAAAAATAAAAATGAAGTCTTTTATGGTTTAGAAGACATCAGCAAAGATGCTGGACCTCAGAACTGGGAAGAAGAATAACACTATTTCATAGTATAGTGGCACCTTCCTTCCTCTATCGTTGGCAACTGAGGGTGGAAGCATCCATTCCCTATTGTTGTGAAATGTGGGGTGGAAGCATGTCTTCCCTTATTGTTGCAAAATGTGGGACAGAATCATCCCCTCCACTCCCTTACGGTTGGAAGGTGTAAGAGGGAGGCATGCTGACTGTTAACTGTGGGGTGAAAGTATTTCTTAAGAAATTTGTTGAAAAAAAATCAAATGGGGTTGAAGCATATATCTAGAAAATTGGAACAAAATCAAAGACATTCATAATACAAAGCAATTGCAGTTAAACAAAAATGAACGAATAAATAATTTGCTATACTGACCACCATCTGCAGCCATGCACACAATGGGTATTCTCTTCGAGACATTTGAGACAGAGGCTCTCTGAATCAACCGGCTAAGATTGTGTCTCGGCCTCTGTATTGATGATGATGATGAGGGTAAAGGAAAACCTGCTAAACTTTTCAAACTATGGAAGGAATTTACTACAAAACTTTTTCTGGTTATTCTTCTGCTCCCATTATGCTTGTGGCCAAGGCAGCTGTTATTCTGTAAACTATTATGGCCAATGCCATTATTATTCTGTAAACTACTGCGAGAGAAGCACTTCCCAAGCTTGAGAGTTTCAGCCATTATTTACTGAATTTTATTTAATGAAAACCCTAAATCCTACAAAATCCTTCAGGCCCTCTTTGCTTTGCCTAAGCTGCAATGGATTGTTTGGGCCTAATTGCTTTTGTTCATTTGAGCTTACGTTTCATTTTGATTTGGATATTGTTTGGATTTATGCGTCAATGGGTGGAGGATAGTACCTACTTCTACTCCAATCATTTCCTGATCCAAAGAAACAAAACCAAAGCCGGCAAATGAACGGTTACTAGGCTACAAACGTGTAATGCAATAAACCCGGCTTAGGGGTAACCCTGCAGCCTGCTTCTCTCGAAGGGGAATGAATGAAATGTTAAAACAACGATTATCCAATCTCTCTTTACACATAGAAATGGATATACACTCTCGCGGTTTCTATCAATTGGAATTTGTTAGGTTAGAGAGTATAATTTTATATGTGCATAGAAAATACAATTTAATTTACAATATCTTATGTATAGTATAATATTTTTTATGTATACAATTTTTAAATGAGCAAGCTAATTCTTAGACAAAATTCACCTATGTATATAACATAGGATATGCCCACCATATCGCATGGAGAAAAGAGCCGCGACAGAAGAGGTGGGACCCGCGACGGAAAAAGGTTGTCGGACGAAAGGAAAGACTTGACGGTCGGACGTCTCATTTCGTTTGTCGTTTGTTGTCCCATCGTCGGGAAATCGTGTCAGCGTCGGCGGGTTTTCAAAAAAAAATTGGCGTGGATGGACAAAAAGCCAAAAACGTGGCATTCGAAACCATTATTAGCAAATATCAAAAAGCCCCGACGAAGTCCCATTTTCTCCATTTTTGGATAGCGACGTTTTGGTGGATAGCAAGCGCAAGAGTTGCAGGCAAGCGGAGCTCCTTCAGGTATGTATATTTGCTCTGTGTATGTGTCATTTTGCCATTCCGCCATGAACATTGAAGAAACGAACAACCATTCGTTGCGGGGTTTTCATTTTGTGATTTTCTATTGAGGGTTTTTTAATTTCGTCTCCTCTCGTCTGTTGGTTTTGAAATTTTGGGGTTGCCGAATGAAATAGATGACAACCCATCGTGGAAATATGAGTGAAATAACCGAATAAGGTTTACATAGACCACAAAGCATTGTGAAAATCAAAATAAGTGTAAGGTTTACAGAAACCACAAACTATTGTGAAAATCACATAAACCCCAGCACGTCGCCATTGTTCACATTCTTATTTTGAATTTTGTAGGGTTTTCGTTGGGAAACTATTTAGTTGAAATGCAGGTCTAATAATGTTTTTTTGTGTCGAGGGTTTTGAAATTTTTGTTTTATTTCCTCCCCGTATGTTGGTTTTCGAATTTTTCCATTTCCGAATGAAATAATGACAACCCATTGTAGAAATATGAGTGAAATTACGGAATAATGTTTATAGAAAGTAGAATCTGCGGGTTCTGCAATGAAATGCTATATTTCGAAAATCATGTAAAACCCAGAATGTTGCCATTGTTCACATTGTTTTTCGGAATGGATAAAAAAAGCACAAAACGTGGCATTCGAAATCATAATTTGGAAATAGCGAAAAACCCAAATGACATCTCATTTTTGTCGCCATTTTATACACTGTTGTTTTGGAAAACACACTATCTCCTAAAACTCAGACTATTGTAAAACCCACTGTTGCAGGCGTATGGCGGTCCCCGCACTACGACGTCTCGTCATGTTATGTATGTATCAATGTATGTTCTTATGTATGTTTTTCATGCGTTTTTCAATGTGCATAGGTGAATTTTGTCTAGAAGTTAGTTGAAATGCAGGTTTGATAATGTTTTTTTGTGTCAAGGGTTTTGAAATTTTTGTTTTGTTTCCTCCTCATATGTTGGTTTTTGAATTTTGCCATTTCTGAATGAAATAAGTGACAACCCATTGTAACCCATTGTAAAAATATGAGTGAAATTACTGAATATTGTATATAGAAAGCAGAATATGTGGGTTCTATAATGAAATGCTATATTTCGAAAATCATTGAAAACCCAGAATGTCGCCATTGTTCGCATTATTATTCAGAATGGATAAAAAAGCACAAAATGTGGCATTTGAAATCATAATTCGGAAATAGCAAAAAGCCCACATGACATCCCATTTTTGTCGCCATTTTATACACTGTTGTTTTGGAAAACACATTGTCTCCTAAAACTCAGACTATTGTAAAACTCGTTGTTTCAGGCGTTTGGCGAGCCCCGCACTACGACGTCTCGTCATGTTATGTATGCATCCATGTATGTTCTTATGTATGTTTTTCATGTGTTTTTCAATGTGCATAGGTGAATTTTGTCTAGGAGCTTGAAACCGACATATCCTATGTTATATACATATGTGAATTTATGCCTGAAACCAGCATATCCTATGTTATATACATACGTGAATTTTGTCCAGGAGTTAGCTTGATCCCTCCTTAACTCCTAGACAAAATTCACATATGTATATAACATAGGATATGCCCCCCATACCGCATGAAGAAAAGAGTCACGACGGAAGAGGTGGGACCAGCGACATAAAAGTTTGTTGGAAGGGAAGGAAATAGTTTAGGGCCAGACATCTCATCCCGTCTGTCGTTTGTTGCCCCATCACAGGGATAACATTTCAACGCCAATGGGTTTTCAAAATAATTGTTCGGCGTGGATGGACAAAAAGCCCAAAACATGTCATAGAAAACCATTATTTGCAAATAGCAAAACAAGGTGCCAAGACTATAATTAAATTGGAAAACGGTAGGTATTATGATACTTGCAAGGCACAGTGTTGTTATAGATGGTTTGTAGTGTTGGAAAATGCACTGTCCCATTTCAATTAGTTTGTTATGAAGAGTTTTATTTCGTTACTCCAAGAATGTAATGTAGTCCCACTTTTAAATTGTGGAACAACTCTTTGATATAGTCCAAATGTCATTTTGGTTTCTCTATGCTCTGATTGGAATATATAAAATGCTTGCATTATTTGCAGTGTTGGAAAACACACTGTCTCTTCTCACTTGTAGAGGGTTTTAGAACATTATATGCATTGGTTGTTTCTTAACACCTAGGGTTTTCCAACATGGATTCTTACTAAACAAAAACAATGTCTTCAAGGGCTTTTGTAATATAGACAGTCTCAATGTATTCAAAAGCCCTTTCAAAATTTCTAAGGACTTTTAATTTGGGCAAAAATTGCATTTAAATTTTGCATGATTGAAAAAAAAATTGCACAAAATAATTGCAATTTGGAAAACCCAATGTTGGGTTTCAATTATGTGAATGCCCTTGTTTAAATGTAAGGGGTTGTCTCATAGTGGGTTGCTTGATTCTTAACACCCATGGTTTTGCAACATGCAATGTTACAAGATAGTACGAATGTCTTCCAAATCACACATTCCATTGTTGTGTTTAAATTTTGAACCATTGAAAAAGAAAAGTGCACAAAATAATTCTAAATGGGAAACACAGTGTTGGGTTTCAATTATTTCAATCTCCCTGTTTAAATGTAAAGGGTTGTCTCATGGTGGGTTGCTTTCTTCTTAACACCCATAGTTTTGCAACATGGAATGTTACAAAATAGTATGAATGTCTTCCAAATCACACCTTCCATTATTGTGTTTAAGTTTCACTTGGTTGAAAAAATAAATGCACAAAATAATTGTGAATGGGAAACACAGTGTCGGGTTTCAGTTATTTCAATCTCCTTGTTTAAATGTAAATGGAAAGCTGAAGGTCTGAGTGCACGTGGACGACTTGGAGTAGACTACCGAACAAATCGAGGTGAGGGGTAATTTTGTCGCAAGTAGAGGGTTTTACAAGATCTTTTAATTTGAAATTTGGGAAACACAATGTGGAGTATCTCAGTTTCTTGAATGTCTTCCAAATCACACATTGCATTGTTGTGTTTAAAATTCAGTGGATTGAAAAAAAACCTACACAAAATAATTGTGAATGGGAAACACAGTGTTGGGTTTCAGCTATTTGAATCTCCTTATTTAAATGTAAAGGGTTGTCTCATGCTGGGTTGCTTGCTTCTTGACACCCATGGTTTTGCAACATGGAATGTTACAAAACAGTATGAATGTCTTCGAAATCACACATTCCATTGGTGTGTTTAAATTTCAATCGATTGAAAAAAAAACTGCACAAAATAATTGTGAATGGGAAACACAGTGTTGGGTTTCAGTTATTTCAATCTCCCTGTTTAAATGTAAAGGGTTGTCTCATGTTGGGTTGCTTGGTTCTTAACACCCACGGTTTTGCAAGATGGAATGTTACAAAACAGTATGAAAGTCTTCCAAATCACACATTTTATTGTTGTGTTTAAGTTTCAAGTATATAAAAAATTGCATGCTTCATAACACACTGCATTTTTCAACCTCCACATCATAACATACCCTAGCCCTTTCTGGTTTTCTAACCAGTATATCTAGGTGTGCACATTGGGTAGTGCATGCTGGAAAACACAATGTGTTTTGAAGCCTGCCTTTACTTCATTTTGTTTTGCAACAATTCATGTTGGAAAAGCCTTGGTGTTAAGAAAGAAGCAACCCAAATAGTGTTGTAAAACCCTCTGCAACACTATTGTATATTACCTGTCACCTCGATTTGGTCTATTTTCTCCTCCAACTTGTCCACGTGCACTGAAACCTTCAGTTTTCCCTTTCAATGTGCAGACTAGAAACACAACAAATAGTATTTTCACCTTTCTTTCTCAAAACAAAAAAGGCCCAATACCTGTAACCATAGCCGGGAAAATGTGTCAGCGCTGGTAGGTTTTCAAAATATTTTTTTGGCATGGACAAAAAGCCTAAGACATGGCATTCGAAACCATTATTCGCAAATATCAAAAAGCCCAGACAAGCTCCCATTTTCTCCATTTTTGGACAACGACATTTTGGTGGATAGCAATGGGAAGAGTTGTAGGTGTTCGGAGCTCCCTAAGGTATGTATATCTGCTCTGTGTATGTGCCATTTTTCCATTCTCCCATGAACACTGAAGAAAGGAATGGCTATTTGTTTATAGAAAATAGTATTTTCACCTTTCTTTCTTGAAACAGAAAAGGCCCAATAGCAGGAAACAAATAATATTTTCACCTTTCTTTCTTGAAACAGAAAAGGCCCATGTCATTCCCTTCCACTTTTCTTGTGCCAGACAAAATAAAACTTGTTGACAAAGCTAACCCGCCCACTTTTTTCGCTCGGCAACAAGCGAGAAAGCCCACTTGCCAACGCCATTAACTCCCACCTGACCATCGCCCGGACATTTCGTCTCATTTGCCGGTTACAGCCGTCTGGCGGGCCCCGCACTACGACTTCTCATCATGTCATGTATGTTTCCTCTCAATTGCAGAGAGTTTTACAACACTATATGGGTTGCTTGTTTCTTAACACCTTATATCGATACAGTGTGTTTTCCATCTATGCAGATAATGTGAGCATTTATTTGGTCAAACGAGATGAGGAAAATGAAATGCCATTTTGATCTCATGTTACATAAATGGGTTCTTTTTGTTTATGAGCTAGCTTTCTCCTGATTGGAACAAATGAATTGCTCCCATTATCTGCACAGTTGGAAAACACACTATCTCCTCTCTGTTGTAGAGGGTTTTACAACACTATTTGCGTTGCTTGTTTCTTAACACCTTATATCGACACAGTGTGTTTTCCAACTATGCAGATAATGACAGTATTTATTTGGTCGAATCAGGTGAAGAAAATGAAATGCCATTTTTATCTCATTACATACATAGGTGTTTTTTGTTTACGAGTTAGCTTTCTCCTGATTCCTGATTGGAACAAATGAATTTATCCAACAGAATGAACATTCTTTGCCTCACAGTTCCAACATAATGGAAAAATGACACATATGATTGTTGATATATATACTAGTGTTAGCGATAGATTAAATTGGAAATTAAATTCCCAATGTATAGTTTAATATGTTTGTTTATTGTTTATGCAAGCTGGCATTTTGCACTCAACAAAACATATAAATTGTATATTGGGGAAATTTGGAAGAAATAAAATTATTTCTAGCACCAATTGTATTTAATTTGTGAATTTAAATTATTGCTAACACTCGTCTTTCTTCCAGGTGGTTGATATAGGCCAGGAAAGAAAATTGAACAAAACAAGGGCAGGTGGATTGAGAAGGATGCTTTAGGAGATGTGAACCTTCTACAGTAAATACAAGTGATTCTGGCTACCATAGCTTGAATCGCAAGTGTAGTGGACAGTTAAATTTCCAAAATTTAATATGCATTTAGAAGTGTCGATTTGTTTGAAATTGTGAAATTTTGGGGTTTTCATTCAGCTGCCATTTTCATGTGATTCTTAAGTGTTTTGCGCTAATTTGAAATCTTTTAGCAAAAGAGTTTATATGTGGTTTGTAAGTTTTTTCGTAACAGTTCTTTTTATAATTTCGCTATTTGTCTAGAATATTTAGTAAGTTATAAATGGTTCATTTTTAACATCTGATGACAATTTTGTAGAATGTTATTTCTATATCCTATTTTTGCTCTTTTTTAGTATGTTTTGATCTGACCACCACACTGCAAAAAGATGTGCACATATAACAAGTGATTACTTGAAATAGTTCTATGCACTGTATTAAATAGAACTCGTAAAGCTAATGGGTAGGAATAAATTAATTGAGAATTTAGCTTACATTACTTGGCCCTAAATATTATAGACAAGTAGACAAATCGTAAAAGAGCGATGGTTAGATAGGAGTTAACGAAGCCGTTAGGTGGGTTTTCCCACTTGTTTTTGGGTGAAAAAGTGGGCAGGTTAGCTTTGACGACAAGTTTCTTTTGTCTGGCGCGGGAAAGGTGGAAGGGAATGACGTGGGCCTTTTTTGTTTCGAGAAAGAAAGGTGAAAATACTATTTGTTTTGTTTCCAGTATGCACATTGAAAGGGAAAGCAAAAGGTTTGAGTGCACATGGACGACTTGGATGAGAATACCGACCAAATTGAGGTGACGGGTACTATCCAATAGTGTTGCAGAGGGTTTTACAACACTATTTGGGTTGCTTGTTTCTTAACACCTAGGGTTTTCCAACATGAATTGTTGCAAAATAGAATGAAGTGTGTACTATGAATCACACTATTTGTTCAGGGTTATTAGAGTCCCCCTTAAATGAGAGATGTGCTATTTGATAAAATAAAACACTATCTATACGCTTGTATATTTTCATTACAAGACAAAGGTTGGGTATAAGTAAAGGAAGGCTTCAAAACACATTGTGTTTTCCAACATGCACTACACAATGTGCACACCTAGATTTACTAGTTTAAAAAACCAAAAAGGGCTTGGGTATGTTCTGATGTGGAGGTTGAAAAATGCAGTGTTATGAAGCATGCAATTCGTTATATACTTGAAAATTAAACACAACAATGGAAGGTGTGATTTGGAAGACTTTTATACTGTTTTGTAACATTCCATCTTGCAAAATCGTGGGTGTTAAGAACCAAGCAACCCAGCATGAGACGACCCTTTACATTTAAATAGGGAGATTCAAATAATTGAAACCCATCACTGTGTTTCCCATTCACAATTATTTTGCGCAGGTTTTTTTTTCAATCGACTGAAATTTAAACACAACAATGGAATGTGTGATTTCGAAGACATTCATACTATTTTGGAATATTCCATGTTGCAATACCCTAGGTGTTAAGAAGCAAGTGACCCACCATGAGACAACCCTTTACATTTAAACAAGGAGATTCAAATAACTGAAATGGGACAGTGCGTTTTCCAACACTGCAAACCATTTATAACAACATTGTGCCTTGCAAGTATCATAACATAATACTTGCAAGGTACAGTGTTGTTATATATGGTTTGTAGTGTTGGAAAACACACTGTTCCATTTCAGTTTTCCAATTTAATTACATTCTTGGCACCTTGTTTTGCTATTTGCAAATAATGGTTTTCAATGACATGTATTGGGCTTTTTGTCCATCCATGCCGAACAATTATTTTGAAAACAAGATGACTATTATGATGCATGTGACACGTTTTTGTAGGGAGAATAGCCTGCTCCCAATTGCAGAAGGTGATCTCCTTGTGACATGGCTTACACATGATAATGTATCGCCCTTCTTCAGGGATAAGACATATTTTCCTATCATTGCTAGTTGATTTGTGGATTCGATTGTCTAAGAATTTTTTCATCAACATTGCAGATGAGACTTTGTGATCCAACATCATGATGACTGATGTTGTCTTCTTCATCCTTATGTTGGATCATGGAGTGTGATCCCAAACGTTGATGCAAGAATTCTTACACAATCGAATCCACAAATCAACTAGCAATAATCAATATGGATTGTGGAAAATTGATATCATTTATGTCTAATTATGTTATCATTTCAAACACATGTTTTTTCAGGGATAATAACTTGATTTTACTATATTTCATAGGGAGATTAGCTTATGCATTGCAATTGGACATCACTATTATCCCTAGAAGAATGCATGTCCGAGGCATCATGAAATGCAAAAACCCTATGATGGGACAATGTAATGTGGAAAATAATTGGCGGCTAGAAAACACCGTGTGCTGTGAGTTCTTTCATTCTGCACGTTGAAATCTAAAGGTTTGAGAGCATGGGGTGGACTTGCCGGTGTGGGATATATAAAAGCATCCAAATTCAACTAAGGGGTGATTAACGAATTGGGTTGTTACTTGTGAAGGGTTTGTAAATGGTATTTGGTTTGCAGGTATAATAACACCCAGTGTTTTCCAACCTGCAATTACACATTGTTGGCCTTGACATTCTATGAAAATGTCGACCTCTGCATGCCCCATAAAAGCATTAGATAAAAGACATGTCAACATTTCATGACAACTGGGCATCTTTCGAGCTACTTTGCAATATTTGTAAAACAAGCTCTTCTCTCCAGCACACATCACCGCCTCTTCCACAATCTCATCCACTCAGCTTCGTGTTGTTGGAAGGTGTCATCCATGTATGATGGAGAGAAGTGCATGCTTTGGAAATTAGAAAGGTATGCTTGAATGTTTCCCATTTGTCATGAAATTTTGTTGCGGTGGGGGGGGGAGGGGGGACAAACCTATGTGTTTTCCATCTTGCAACTTTTTCTGTGCATCTTGTTTTCGAAATGTATAATGGTATTGAAATGGAATGTTTGGTGCAAGTAAGGGTTGTTATAAAATATGAAGGTGAACTTTAATACACTGTGTTCTTACAGTGTGCATAACATAAAGTGTTGTCTTTCGAGAAGAATTGAGAAGCGAGGCACAACCCTCTGGGTTTTCCATCCTACAACTTCTTTTTTGCGTGCAACTTTTGTTGCAAGAAAGGGCAGTTATAAAATATGAAGGTAACCTTCAATACATTCTCTTCTTATGGTTTGCATAACACTAAATTTTTTCATTAAACAAGATTTGAAAAGTGCGGGACAACCCAGTGTGTTTTCCATCCTACAAATTTTTTGTCAATCTTCTCTTCCAAACGTATTACGATATTCAAATGGAAACCTTTTCCATCACGGGTTCCTTCTGTAAACCTTATTCACTTATTTTGATTTTCATAATGCTTTGTGGTCTCTGTAAACCTTATTCAATTATTTCACTCATATTTCCACGATGGGTTTTCATCTATTTCATTTGGTAACCGCAAATTTTCAAAACTAGTAGACGAGAGGAATCAAAATTAAAAAATCCTCAACGAAAAATCACAAAATGAAAACCCCGCAATGAATGGTCATTCGTTTCTTTAGTGTTCATAGCAGAATGGAAAAATGGCACATACAGAGAGTGGATATACATACCTGAAGGAGTTCGACATGCCTGCAACTCTTGCCCTTGCTATCCACAAAAATTTTGTTGTCCAAAAATGGAGAAAATGGGACCTCGTCTGGGCTTTTTGATATTTGCTAATAATGGTTTTGAATGCCACATTTTTGGATTTTTGTCCATGCACGCCGAAAAATTATTTTGAAAACCTGTCGATGCTGACACGATTACCCCGCAATGGGACAAAAAGCGGTAGACGTGATGAGACGTCTGACCCTCAAGTATTTCCTTCCCATATGACAACATTTTCCATCGTTGGTCCCACCTCCTTCGTCATGACTCTTTTCTCCATGAGGTATGGGGGGCATATCCTATGTTATATACATATGTGAATTTTGTCCAGGAATTAAGGAGGGAGCAAGCTAACTCCTAGATAAAATTCACATATGTATATAACATAGGATATGTCGGTTTCAAACTCCTAGATAAAATTCACCTATGTACATCAAAAAATACATGAAAAACATACATAAGAACATACATGGATGCATACATAATATGACGAGATGTCGTAGTGCGGGGCCTGCCAGACGCTTGAAACCGACATATCCTATGTTATATACATATGTGAATTTTGTCCAGGAGTTAGCTTTCTCCCATTATATATAACCTAAATGATCCTAAATCTTTTTAATAACCATAATTATTTAAACTTTTGAGAAGCGACGCACAACCCTCTGGGTTTTCCATACTGCAACTTTATTTATTTTTTTGTGCAACTTTTGTTGCAAGCAAGGGCAGTTATAAAATATGAAAGTGACCTTGAATACATTATTTTCTTATGGTGTGCATAATACTAAGTGTTGTCATTGAACAAGATTTTAAAAGTGTGGGACAACCCAGAGTGTTTTCCATCATGCAATTTTTTTTGTGCATCTTCTCTTCGAAACATATTACGATATTCAAATGGAATGTTTGGTGCATGTGATGGGTTGTTATAAAATATGAATTTGAACTTCAATACAATGTTTTGTTACAGTCTACATAACAAAAAGTGTTGTCTTTGAATAAAAATAGAGAAGAGAGGGAAAACTATGTTAACCAAATTGAGGCAGGGGGAGTAACTAATAGGGTTGTTTCTTGCAAAGGGTTTTAGAATAGTTTGTGGGTTGCATGGTTTATAACACCCTATGTTTTCCAACCTGAAAATTTGGATAACAGTTTGAGTGTTTTGAAAATCTTTTCTTATTTACACTGTATGAATGTAAAAATGGCACCTCCAAAATTTACAACTGTTAGTTATGGTATAAATTGCAATTCAATATCTTCATGTGATTGATAATAATAATTGGAAAAAATAATTGCATGTTGTAAAACACAGTGGGTTACTTGTATAGTGTTTTACAACAGTGTGGGTTGTGCGTTTCACATTCTTCTTTTCATTGAAAAAATATATGCTTGATTAGTGCAAAATGGTGCAATAAATTTTGGAGCTTTAACTGTCCATAACACTTGCAACAATTTTACAGTTTATAGGAAACCAAGGATGTGTGTTGTAAAATGGAAATTGCTTCCTACAATGAAGAATGTCATTGATGTGGACAACACACCTGAAAGGTTGTGTAGTAGTGTATCTTCTTTGGGGTGGCCGCGTTCACGAAACGTGCAGGTAAGATTTGGTAATTACAAGATGAAATCAAAAGTATAATTTTAATCTCTCATAAGTGGTTATGACGTTGATTGGAAAGTGGGAATGTTTTATTCAAGAGGCAGTAACCGCGGTATGGAGGAAGTCCCCTCAATTTACAAAAATGGTGAACCCTAAGGCAACGACGTGTTCGGTAATTGATTGTGAACTTGCAATTTCCCTTCCCTTCCTATGCGCCAATCAGAATACTTTTTAATTTCAGTTAGAAAATATCATGTCTGTTATAAATATTTTGATTTTGGCAGTATATCGTTCCTTTCATTCAGGAAAATAATCAGGGAGATGATCTCACTCTTGCCATAGTCCATGACCGGAAGGAAAAGCATGCAAAGGGAGACCCTAAGGATGGAGAGGGATCCAATGAAGCACGGGGTGATGTGGTGGATGAGAAGGTAGATATAATAACTGAATTATTGCATCATTTGGTTGTGTGTATATGTTATGCATTCAATTTGTTTGAATATCAAATATATTAAGCGATTTTCTTTTCCAAATTTGTTGTGCAGGTTGTTGCTGAATACATAAGAGAAATGGTGAATGGTAGATATATATATTATTGTATTGTAGAAGAGTATACGAGAAAGTATTATGATTGGAGAATGTTCAACATGCATAGGTTTCAGCATCACCACCTTCCTATTCTTGAGGCACTAAAGTGTGGTCGAGTTGTGTTGGGGGGGAACCAAAACAACCCGCTCCTCCCCTTGATAAATTGAAAGAGTACCTTCTAAAGAAAGTGGAAAATACAGAGTACCAAATGAATATACGATAGCAGTTGTAGTAGAAGCGTGTTATTAGGCGTGTCTATCAAAAGTATGGGAAACAAAACTTCCTTCAAATTCCCCAAGAAGGAAAGGATGAGGTGAAGAAGCAAATGGCATTATACAACAGTCAGGAAATGAAGGAGCAGAGAAGGAAAAGAATATTACAATTGCAGGAGAGAAAGAGACAAGAAGGAATGGTAATGTCGAACTGAACTGTTAAATGTGAATTTTCCTTGCTTCATATTTTTTTTTTCGGATGCATACAAGGTTCACTTAATGTTAACTTACATGACATGATAGGGTGATGATCGAGAAGTATTTTCTTCCCCCCAAAAAAGTAGGGTTCATTCGCTAGAGGAAGTTGTTCCCATGAAAGTCAAAGATGATGTTTTTCCTCCAACCCCTGTGTCTAACATTCAGAATAAGCATCCTAGACAGTTGAAAGTTTCAAGGCACCCTCTCAAGAAGAAACAAAAACAAACAGTGATCTTGAAATATTTTGTTTATTATAATGTTTGTTTTGATTATTTGAATGAATTGGTTGCATGCATCTGAGTTTGGTGCAACATTTCAATTCCTCCTATTACACAACAATGATGAACAATGAACTGCTGCCCTCGAGTAGGTTTTTGTGATTTTTGATGGTGAACAATTGCCCACGGAAGCACAAGATGATGTTGTTCCTCCTAACTCATTGTCTAACAATGTTGAGAAGAAGAAGGAGCATATGTCGTCAAAAGTGTCAAGGTGCCTTTCCATGGAGGAACTAGAAGAAATGGTAAATTGTAATTCTTTTATTTAATGTTTGTTTTGATTATTTCAATGAATTGGTTGCATGTAGCTGAATTTGAAATGACCTTTGAATTCCTGCTATTACAAGGCAAGGATAAACAATGAAGTGTTGGCCTTGAACTAATTGGTGATGTCATTGCAATTGAAATGAGAGAGGCTAATAGAGATGGACATGCAGATGGGGAGAGCATTGGCCATGAAGTGGAACAGGGTAAGATAGATGGTCATCAGGACAGGGAGAACACTGGCTTGAATGTGGAACTGGGTAACATAGATGGACATGGGGATGGGGAGAGTAGTGGCTTGCAAGTGGGAGAGGGTAATAAGGATGGACCCGGGGAGGAGGAGAGTGTTGGCCTGCAAGGGGGAGATGTCAATAAAGATGGAAATGGGGACGAGGAGTGGTGCGATGTGCCATCTATATCAGTATGAGACCCAACACACTTCCATGATTCTATTATTATTTCTTTAGGAATCTTTTAATGTGCCTTCAATTATGTTTCACATCAATGATGTTTCCATTGTAGGCAAATCCGGTGGATGAACAAATGATAGAGTTCAACGACATAACTTTTAAGGTCGATGATCACGTCGACCTTTGGAGGCCGCATAAATGGGTTGCCAAAGGCATTGTACATGTTGTCGCCAGAAACGCTCACACCCATTGCCTGAAGCACCCAGAAAATTGTGCGAGAGTCAGCATTGTTGAGGCCATTGATGGTCAATGCTATGTGCCTTTTCCCATGCCTAGCGCAGAGACCATCGGAGAGTGTGTGGACAACTTTGTCATATGACAAATCACCGAGATGAATCATTTTGTTCCAGAGGTACACATAAACGATATGTTGTTGTATATATATCATACTATGTATATTGTGTCTGTTAGAACTGTAAAATTTTGAATTTTTACAGTCTATTGTATTCAAGAGTTTCCAACATTAAGTCCTTACCATAGACATAAAATCCCTCTTTGCATTGTCTTGCTTATTTTTGACATGTGACCCATTTGAATCATTCTACCTCTTCTTATTTCATTGAAAGACCCATATCGGCAAGACATAGTAAAAGTCTCCCCGAGATATATTTTTCACTAACATGTATTTGTTACAGACAATTGGCAAGACTTTTCTTTTGTTTCGGCGACTGAGAAGATTCATATCGGCATATGCTGGGGCATCGTTGTGTGTCACGGTGAATTCAATTGGTCTTGTCGACTAACATGTGGAGGGGTCGTTTCGGCTAAGCTAGTGGGTATCGACATGAAGTCACGACGAAATCATTTTGTCTTGCCGACTGGCATGTAAGCAAAAGTCTCGGTAAGACTTATGTTCGTCAGGGAAGGTCTTGGCGAAGTGACTCTTGTCTTACCGAACTAAATACAAAGGGATCCGAAAAGCTATTGGAGAAAGTATTGGGGTCTTGCCAATTTGAAAGGTATGCCGATAGAGATATGCATCTCTAGGAGAATAACTTTTCGACATAAGGTTTCACCAAAAGTTTGAAAGTCATACCAATAGGCATCTCGAGGTGATTTTCACCGAAATAGGAGTAATATGGAGGAGTGATATCGGTAAGACATTTGGCATCGATATAGGTCTTTCCGAAGGTTTACTATCTTGCTGAAGGTATTATTTCATTGGTGGGATTTATTTCTTCGGTGAGAAAACTTGGTGGACACGCCGAAATGAGAGTTCATCGGTGAAAGGGTAATTTTGTCTCAGCGACTATGGCTTGAAGAATGCATGTCGGTATGACACAATGAGGGCTATGTAACATCTGCCCGAATCGAAATTGTTATAGCGACACAAAAGGAAGTGATAGTCATCATTTTTTGGATCCAAATGTCGGTAAGACCATGTTATGTCTTGGTGAAGGGTGTAATAGACGTTGCAAAAGGACTTCGCCCCAGATTTGAAAGTTTCTCATCGAAATGATAGTTGATGTGACAGTGCCAGATTCAAATGGATTTTCATTCATGCTTCATTAATGGCGTGACGGGATATAACAGTAAAGGTTGTATCAATTCTTCAATTCCAAATTGATTGCAGGTGAATTGGCGTGCTGAGCAGAGAACCGGGACGTTTTCAGTCTGAGGAGCTCGAGTGAAATACTATAAGTGACTGTTCCTTGGTTTTTTACACTTTGATTCTATAAGCTTGAGAATGGAGTCCTTTGGTTCTAGGAAGGGTAAGGGTAGAAAACCTGCTGTGAGTAGTTTGTTGAAAGGAAAGAAACAAAAGGTTGATACAGAGCATGAGGGCACTAAAAGGAAGTTGAACCAAGACCTTATTGATCAATTACCTGGCTCGGGCCCAAAAGCTAGAAGGTCTACACAGCTTAGGGCAGAGGTTGACAAACTAGATGACAAGTGCAAGTTCATAGGTGATGTCTGGACTGCCATAAGAGGTTATGAGCTTTTCAATTTCCACTACCACAAAAGAAACCATTTTGAACTAGTCTGTAACCCATGGAAGTTGAATGTAGGGAAATTGGTGTGCCCTAATATTTTTGTAAATGCAGAATTAGTGAAGGTGTTTGCAAACAATTATGATCCAAAACATAAAGCTATATGTGACCCATCTGGAAAACCACAGATATATGTGTCTAAAGAAGCAGTGGGTGAGGTTTTCAAATTGGAAGGGTTTTGCAATGAGGAGATCAGTTGCGAAGGGTTAGAAAAGGAGTTTTCGAGAATGGATACAATCTATAAGGGTTGGAGGTTGCCTATTCATAGAGTTAAACAGGGTAGCAAATCGGAACCTTTGCAAGATAGTGAGGGGCCTCCTTATCATGTAGATTTGTTTGAACCTTACATGAAGTACACAAATTTCTCAGTGTGTCAAGTCTTAGGGATGGATGCCCCAGAACTCATGTCAATTGTGCCAATGATTATCACAGCAGATATTCAGTATCATAACTCTAGGCCATTCGATTATGCTTCATATATTGCTAGGGAGCTTGATTCAGGATTGATGGCTATAAAGAGTGGAGCTTCTATCATTCATCTCAGACACTATTCATTGTTGATGCATTTGGTGTTGTACTTTGGTTAGGAGTTGGGAGTATGGCCTCCAGAAATGAGAATCTTTCAAATTGGTAAGCAGGGTGAGGCATTGCCTGTTTAGCTATGGACTACTATTTGGGATAGCAGGTTTTCCAATGCTAGTTTCATCCATTTTGACGAATACTTTGTGAAAACTTTGTACAGGTTGTATAAGTATCCTTGTAACTATTCTTTGACTAATGAGATTAAAAGGTTTCTTCGTCCCAAAGATTTCAATGGGCCAATTGATCATAATTGGGGTGACTTGTATTGTTTGGAAGGAGCTACAACGATCAGGGTGTATGGGTTTGAAGGTACCCCTTTTATTCTACCAAGGACAGTTCCAAACAAAATTGTATATTTGGAAATTGTTAGACAAATGGATTACAGCAGTGTGATGATTTTCAGTTCTTATGGGAAGCAGGCATTTCTGCCTAGTACATTATGCTTTGGTGATTTCACTGTGTTGGCCAAGGAGGGATATAATTCACTCCATGATAGGTTATTGCATTATAATATGAAAAGTGGACCACCCAAGAAAAACTTTGACCCTGAAGGATATATCAATTCAGCCAAAGAAAAGATTAACTTTGGAAGGTATCAGCATGTACCTTATCCTTTTGATGATATGATCAGAAATTTGGATGAAGAGGAAGCAGAGGCGGTGGTTGAAAGCTATAACCAAGGGATACAGGATGTAGGAACATTGTCTTTTGGAGATGAGGAAACTCCAATGGATGAAATGCCACAGAGCGGAACAGAGAAAATATCTAGGTTGAGGACTGAGCAGTATGTTTGCCCAACTAGAGAACAGAGTATTGGCAGTGGTGATATTGATGCGAGGCATATGGAATACAAATCTTTTGTTTAAGATGATGAGTTTATAAATTCTCCAGATTTCAAAGCATTCTTGTACAAACTAAAGGGGAAAGAAATAAGAGAAGATGTTGGTGCTGTCACTTCTGGGAATGAAGAGCAATTATTGGATCAATTGAGAAAATGTGTGGATGATGAAATGACAAATATGACTCCTGAAAAGGGGAGGAAAATGTTGGAGAATGTTGGTGTCATGATCTTTCCTAGACTTGATTTGAATTCTGCATTGGTATTTGATAGCTTCTTAAGAGATAGCAACAATACACACAAACTTGATAGGGAAAAGGTGATAGAGGTGTATGCAGGTTCTAAGTATAATACTGATGAGGGATCGTTGATGATATGGGCTTTGTATCCCCCTCACAGGAAATCAGTGGTGATTGATACAGAAAAGGAATTTGGCCATGTAATGACCCTAAAGGTTGGAGAGGTTGATCCTGTGGTTACTGTAGAGATTGGGATAGACATTGCAAAATTGAATAAAGCACAGATCCAGGCACTGATAAGAGAAAGAGAAATGTATAAGGTGAGTAATGAGAGAATGTTATGAGAAAATGATAGATTGAAAGACTTGGTTGGTGTTTCAGTTGATCCAGCCAAAATGCTCACTCAAGGAGAAAGCTCTCAGGCTAAAGGTCATTGGATAGGGTCAAGTGCCTATAATCAAGGAAAGTATGATGCAATTATTGCAATTGTTAAGAGGAGGCAAGATAATTTGACATCCTGGTTGAACAAATTATGGGGAGAATATTCTAATACTCTGACTGCATTGAAGGAGCACGATAGGATGGATGGATGAATTATGGAAAGGTTTCATTAATTAGCCAAGAATGAGGAGGCTAACGGTACTGCGCTTGAAGTTGCAAATCATATTATCAGTCGCCATCAAAAATTCTGTGAGGAATTGTAGGGAGATAAGCAAGGATTAATTGAAGCTACCAAGAAAACTGTGGTCAGATTCTCTGATAATAGAGGGGAGTTGAAAGATGCCACCCGATGGAAGAATGAATGTGACACAATATTGAATGGAATCATGAAGATAGCTTCTGCAGAGAATACAAGTGCCAAGATTATTTGGACTATCTCGCTAAAACTCACTTGTGGCTAACTAGAGCCTAATTATTCTCTGCTTTTTGTTTTGTATTTAGTTTTGCTTATTTCCGAAAGGACACATCCTTTCATCTTCTCAATGTATAAATGATCATTTTGAAAGCAATGTATAGGGGAGAGGGAGTTAGTTAGATATAGAGAACGGATAGCGATATACATTTTTTGAGGAAAAGATGAGACTAGTAGCATATGTATAATGATGGAGATATCAATGAAAAATTAATACGATGGTGCATTATTTCCAGTATCAGTGTTTATGATGTTTGTCAGAAATATTATTGAAGTTGTCTCCGTTATGGTTTTTTCTGGTTATTCGAATTAGTGTAAACAAGTTTATACCGAATTTGTCAGTGCACATTTGTTGTATCTATATGGTCAATTAATTGTTTCTTTCCAGTAAAGATTAAATCCTTTGAATTGATCATAGTAATTAGGGAATGTCAATTGGATTATTAAGAAGAACTCAGTAATCACAATCTTGCATGTTTATACAAGCTATAAACCAAATAAAATGCTAAACAACTTGAATGTTTGCCAGAACAAATAAACTCGTTTCAGATTTCTCTTGACTCCGTGAACCCTATAAGGCACTGGTCTTTTCGTTTTCATCTTCTAGTTTCACTCACAATCTTTTATCTATCATTTGAGTGTATTAGGTTTTAGTTTTGAATATTGTTGTGCTAGTTGTACCAAAATTGTTTTATTTTGTCCATTTGAAATTGCCATCTTGGACAAATTAGGGCAATAGGAGAAGATCAAAAGTCAAATCTGCTCAATTCAAGTAGGTACACCCGCCTAGATCTAGCAGCATCTAAAGAGTAGAAGGTTAAATTGTTTCAAAACCTTGTTCTGTTACCCTAAACCGTTGTGAAAGCTTGGCAACCTTTCATGGTTCAAAACCTACGTTTTTGAGAGATAAAAAATTGGCGACTTTGCTGGGGAACAACAAAGAATCTGCGCCTTAATCATAGAGTCAAAGGTCCTATATACAAACTCCGCTGGGAATAATAAGTAACTATCTTTTCTCACTTACAAAAAAGGTGAGTTGCGACTCTGATTTGAACATTGCAATATGAATGGAAGAAGATCTCAATTTAGGGTGGGTCATTCTGGAGCTCCTCCTGGCGATAGTAGGTGGATGCATAAAGATAATAAGGTTGACAAGGGTAAAGGGAAAAGTGAGGACATGATCTTGACAAATAAAGAAAAATCATCAATACCTTTTGGTGAGAATTGTTTTGACAAATGGAAAGATAGTTCAACTGAAGAGCCTTGTACCCCGGAGGATCTGAGGAATCCTTTTTACAACGCTCAGAAACAAGCCGAATTTGAAGCTGGACTCGAAGCTGAACGACTCGAAGTTCAATATGAATATGACCAAAAAATGTTGGGTAATCAGAATGGACTTAATAATCAGGAAATTCATGAAGAAGATTATGAATCTTTAACTTATGATGAAATTAAAGCACGGTTTGAGTCTCAGAAAAGGGAGAGGGAAGAGCAAGAAAAGGCCCAAATGATTCAAGCAATAAGAGAATTCAAATTGCAGAAAGCCCAGAACATTGCTCACGCATCTGGTTCTTCCCCAAAGTATATACCACCCCATAAACAGAGTAATCATGGTATTGGGTATTTTGAACCACCAAAGATCCCTCACCCTCAAATTGGGAATCAGTATAGAGAGCCAAATCATCCACCGCATATTCCCACACAACATATGAATAATTATCCACCTCCTGGTCAGCATCATGCACCACAGCGAAATTTACAATATAATAACCCTATGTATAGTATCAGTATACTACTATGATCAGACAATTTGATTTGGCAGGATTTCAGTTGTACCCTTATCCTACGGATGGTTCTTGGAGAAATTTGGTGGCTAAATTCATAGGGAGTAATGCAATCACTATAGAGGATCATTTAAGGAGTTTCAAGGCTTTTGTTCAGGATTTGGATGTGCCTTATGAAAATTGCATATGAGGTTATTCATGATGTCCCTTATTGAGGAAGCTAGGGATTGGTTCAATAGCTTGGCAACAACTTCTATATATTCTTTCCAGATATTTCAAGATCAATTTCTTGAACAATTTGGGAATCTAAGTGCACTAGATGCTGCTCTCCATGAACTAATGCGAATTCAGAAGGGTCGGAATGATTCAATCTTTGATTTTAACAAAAGATTCAATAAATTGCAGAGTAGAATACCTCCTGGATCAAAGTTACCAGACTCCATAGCATTAAGTGTTTACCTGAATGCATTTGACCCTAAAATAGGGTATGAATTGAGAAACAAGTTCCCAAGGGACTTAGCTGAAGCACAAAAGATAGCATTAACAATTGAGAACAATAGAAAGGCTGCTGGGATAATGAATAAGAGAGACAACCCTAGGGCTCTTCAACAGAACAATAATTATCAATATAAGCAGAAGAACACATATAGGAAGGATAGGCCTAGGTTGCATGATATGCCTTACAACACAAATTGGAAAGATGGAAAACCTATGACAGACAAGCCTAGAGACAAGGATACTCCTGATCCATTGAGAAAGAAGGGAACGTATATGGTGAATAATAATTATTTTTGTGAAGCTTGTGATAAACCACATTCCCCTGAGTATTGTGTTGTAGCCCAGAGGATGCAAGAGGAGGGAGTGTTAATGGGAGATGGTGGAGAAGATCACAAGATCTACTTGACTTCAAATGCTCTTCACCATGTTGAGGAGAGATATTCATCTTCGGAGGAAGGAGGTTATGAATATGATGTTGCAGAATAAAGGTATAAGATCCATATGGCTGAGCAGCAAGTCTTTTCTGATTCTGAGGATGATTGTGTAGAATCACAACCTGTTGAGGTTCCCGCTCATAGTAATGTGAGGAGACTTACTGATGAGGAAATAGAGAAGTTAACTATTGCTGCAGTTGAAGAAGCAAAGAGTAAGTACTAGTTGAGAAATAGGATGGTAAATAAGAAGGAAGGTGTCCCTAGGGGTATCTTTATGAAAGATCAGAAAGTTGTACAAGGAGTTTCAAAGAAGATTGAAAACAAACAATGTGAAGGAAGCAAACAAAATCCTATCCAAAAAGATGCAGTAAAAGAATTACACAAAGAAATTCAAAAGACAGATCTGCCAGGTAGAAGAGAAAAGGAAGAGAATAAAGGAGAAACATCAGAACAAAAGAAAGTGATTAAAGCAGAAGGTTCTTCTTTTGATTTCACTCAAGCCTTGTCTCAGGATAAAGTGAACATTCCAGAAATTTGCTTGAGTAATGTGTTGACAAGTCCGCCAC
This sequence comes from Sequoiadendron giganteum, assembly GCA_007115665.2. Classification (NCBI taxonomy): domain Eukaryota; kingdom Viridiplantae; phylum Streptophyta; class Pinopsida; order Cupressales; family Cupressaceae; genus Sequoiadendron; species Sequoiadendron giganteum. The sequence goes on along the minus strand of CM021106.1, from coordinate 506,440,197 downwards.
AAGTTGATCCTTTCTTTACTACATTACTCATAAATAACAAATTAGTGAGGAATTGCATGATAGATTCTGGTGCTGCTATGAATATTATGCCAGTAGGAGTGATGAAACAACTAGGCATGCGGGTGGATACATATGAAGGAAAATGTTATGCAATGGATAACCGACCTGTTCTTGTGGTGGGTATAATGAAAGATGTAGAAGTCAAGTTGGCTGCTTACCCTCAAGTAGCTTATAATATTGATATAACAGTAATAGACACCCCTCCTCAATTCGGTATGCTTTTATCAAGACAGTGGACAACAACTATTGGTGGAAATGTCCAATTCGATCTATCTTATGCAACAATTCCAGTAAATGGCCAAGAGGTGAAGTTGTACAGGGAACCAAGGATGAGTCAGCTTATTGATTATGTGCCACAAGATCAAATCAACTATTTTTGTGATGTTGATCTTGGGAGTTTCAATATAGAGCCAGCACAACCAGAATTGATTAATAGTGATCCTATTGAGAAGCATGCTGCACAAAACCACAATGGTGTGTGGAAAATGTATTTTGATGGAGCCTGCAACCAAGAAGGTAATGGAGCTGGGATAGTATTTTTTTTTCCTGAAGGTATTACATTTAAGTATTCATTCCTGTTAACTTTTGAATATATAAATAATGTGGCGGAATATGAAGCTCTATTAACTGGGTTGAATATAGCGGTGAAGCATAAAATCAAGTTGTTGGCTGTTCTAGGAGATTCAGAGTTAATTGTCTCATAAATTAGGTCAAAGTATACAGCAAAAAACAAAAGACTAAAGCAATATAGAAATGTTGTATGGGATACAATTGAATTGCTTGATGCCTTCTCAATTGAGTGGGTAGATAGGTCAAAGAATATAATGGCAGATTTTCTAGCTAATGTAGCGTTGAAAAGAGATGATATTACATTGGCTGGAGTGTCACAAATTGAACTCAAGACCAGGCCTACTGTACCTGATAATGTATATAGTTGGCAGGTTTTTAATGATGACACTGATCTTTTGAAATTCCTTCATTGTATAGACTAGTATGAAGCCCAAGAAATTGACTTCAATGCCTTTGTTGAGGAAGTTGATGGAAAAGAAACAGTATTTGGGAAGGAGATATTACAGCTTAAGACAAATAAACTTCCTAAAGGCTTGGTGGCACTTGAGAGGGTATATGATGGAAATGATCAGTCTTTAATGAAGCAAACACCAGTTGGAAGGGATGATATTGAGGAAATTAATTTGGGAACTGAGATGGCACCTAAAAGGGTGTACATTGGTAAAAAGATAAGTCCTGCAATTAGGAAAATGTTGATTGATTTGTTGAGAAAGTATAAACATGTATTTGCTTGGTCTTATGAGGATCTAAAAGCATATAGAGAAACTTGTTTCAGCATGAAATACCATTGAAAACAGATGCTAAACCATTCAGACAAAAGCAAATACCTATAAATCCAACTCTAAAGCCTAAAATGCAGGAGGAATTGGTGAAGCTCAGAGATGGTGGAATTATTAAGCCTATCAAACATTCAACGTGGGTTTCAAATTTGGTCCCTGTCAGAAAGAAAAATGGAGATATCAGATTGTGTGTAGACTTTAGAAATTTAAACATAGCATCCCTTAAAGACAATTATCCTCTCCCAAATATGGAGGCCATATTACATAAGGTGACAAGCTGCGAGTTGTTGTCTATGATGGATGGATTTTCAGGGTATAATCAAGTCAAGGTTAAAGAGTCTGAACAATACAAAACAACATTCATGACTCCTTGGGGATCGTATGTTTATCTGAGAATGCCATTTGGTCTCACTAATGCAGGGGCAACTTTCCAAAGAGCCATGGATGTGGCATTTGTTGATTTGATTAATATTCTCATGGTGGTGTATCAGGATGACCTCACTGCTTATTCCAAAAAGGCTGAAGATCATGTTTGTCATTTGGAAAAGGTATTTATAAAAGCTCTTGAATATGGTTTAGCTTAAACCCCAAGAAGTGTAATTTTGCAGTTACGGAGGGTAAACTTTTGGGACATATTGTTTCAAAGGAAGGGGTTAGGATAGATCCCGAAAGGGTTGAGGCCATTGATAAAATTCTTGTGCCTAAAAGTGTTAAGGCAATACAATCATTCTTTGGATAGATAAATTTTGTTAGGAGATTCATATCTAACTTTACTGAGATTGTTAAACCCATAACAAGAATGTTGAGAAAAGGACAGAAGATAGAATGGACTGCAGAGGCTTTGGACGCTTTTGTATCTATTAAGTGAGCCATCAAGGAGGCTCCTATTCTTAAGTCTCCTGATTTTTCAAAGCCTTTTCAGATTTTTTCATTTGCCTCAATGCATACTATTGCAGCTGTTATGTTGCAGAAGAATGAAGGTGGTTATGAACAACCTATATCTTTCTTCAGTAAGTCATTACAGGGATATGAATTAAAATATGATATAATGGAGAAGCAAGCATTTGCACTGGTGAAGGTTGTAAAAGCTTTTAGACCATATCTTGTTGGAGCTAAGGTGGTCGCTTATGTTCCTCATGCAGCAGTCAAGGATATTCTAACACAGTCTGAAGTAACAGGTAAAAGGTGCAAATGGATCAACAAAATCCAAGAATTTGACATGGAGATACAAATTCCTAAACTAGTCAGAGGTCAGGGTTTGGCTAAACTAATGGAAGAAGCAAACATTGAAGCAAATCAGATTTGTAATATAGAAGAAGAAAATATAATTGCTAGCATTGAACATACTCAGTGGTATGCAGATATCATGTATTATCTTAAATACATGGAGTGTCCAGAGGGAATGAATGACAACCAAAGAAGAACACTGAAGCTACAGGCATCTAAATATGTTTTTATGAATGGAGATAGGGATGGTATATTATTGTTATGTCTGGATGAATTTCAATCTAAACATGTTTTGAGTGAAATGCACGAAGGGGTTTGTGGAGGACATTACTCAGCAAAAACAACTGCTCAAAAAATCCTCAGGGCAGGATATTATTGGCCAAAAGTCTTTAATGACTCCTTTGCACATGTGAGAAAATGTGAAGCTTGCCAGAAATTCTCTAGAAAATTGAAGTATCAAGGGGCTTTTCCACTTCGACCCATGCAGGTTGATGCCCCTTTTCATCAATGGGGAATTGATTTCATTGGGGAAATACAAGAAAAATCAAGTGGGGGACATAGCTGGATATTGGTGGCCACTGATTATTTTACCAAATGGGTAGAGGCAATTCCAACTAAACAAGCTACAAGTAAGGTGGTGACATAGTTCTTGATGGATAATATCATTACTAGATTCGGTACACCAATGAGGTTGATCACTGACAATGGAATGTGTTTCAGATCAGATGAATTCAGAGGTTTTTGTAGCACATATGGTATTGTTATTTCTTATGCAGCTCCTTATCATCCACAGGCTAATGGACAAGCATAATCTAGCAATAAGAATCTTCTAAAGATTATAAGAAGGATTCTAGGTCAGAACAAGAAGGCTTGGGATGCGAAATTAAGACTGGTTGTATGGGCTGATAGAATTACGGTGAAGAAGGCAATTGGGAAGTCCCCATTTGAGTTAGTGTATGGAGCACAGGCTAGGATGCCTTTGCAGAACTTATTACTAGTTTATAAGTTTGTTCTTCAGGAAGATTTGGATATTCCTGAACCCATGGAGGAGAGGATGGAGCAACTAGCTGAACTAGATGAAATAAGGAGAGTGGCTCAAAATCAGAATATAAAGTTGCAGGCGTAGATGAAATATTTATTTGACAAAAAGGCAAAGGATAGGAAATTTGGAGAAAGTGATCTGGTTCTGATGTGGAATGAAAGGTGCCAAGAAAAGGGGAAACATGGGAAGTTTGAAGCCTTGTGGCTAGGGCCTTTTGTGGTGATAGGAAAGAAAGATGAAGATTCATACTACCTGCAGAATATGGTTGGTGAGGATCAGGAGTTGCTTGTGCATGGGTAATTTCTGAAACATTTTTTCTCTTGAAGTAACATAGAGGATTGGGGGTTGCCAGTGCATGGACAACTCCTAATGGTCCTCTTTAAAAATTATTTTCCATGCACAGTAGTCTAGGATATAAAAGGAACAGGACTTGCAAGTACATGGACAATCCTGATTTTCCTTTTTTCAAATTTTTTTTCCATGTATAGTAGTATAGGGTCTCATCATGTTCCATCATTCCGAGTTTGGTCTACTCACCCAGAAATCTAAATCCTTGCAATGATCTTGCTATCATTCATCCCCAGACGGAGCCACTGTTAGAACTATAAAATTTTGAATTTTTTACTGTCTATTGTATTCAAGAGTTTCCAACATTAAGTCCTTACCATAGACATAAAATCCCTCTTTGCATTGTCTTGCTTATTTTGGACATGTGACCAATTTGAACCCGTCTACCTCTTTTTATTTCATTGAAAGACCCATATCAGCAAGACATAGTAAAAGTCTCCCTGAGATATATTTTTCACTAACATGTATTTGTTACAGACAATCGACAAGACTTTTCTTTTGTTTTGGCGACTGAGAAGATTCATATCAGCATATGTTGGGGTGTCATTGTAGTGTCACAGCGAATTCAATTGGTCTTGCCGACTAACATGTGGAGGGGTTGTTTCGGCTAAGCTAGTGGGTATCGGCATGAAGTCATGATGAAATCATTTTGTCTTGCTGACTGGCGTGTAAGCAAAAGTCTCGATAAGACTTATGTTCGTCAGGGAAGGTCTTGGTGAAGAGACTCTTGTCTTACCGAACTAAATACAAAGGGATCCGAAAAGCTATTGGAGAAAGTATTGGGGTCTTGTCGATTTGAAAGGTATGCCGATAGAGATATGCATCGCCAGGAGAATAACTTTTCGACATAAGGTTTCACCGAAAGTTTGAAAGTCATACCGACAGGCATCACGGGGTGAGTTTCACCGAAATAGGAGTAATATGGAGGAGTGATATCGGTAAGACATTTGGCATCGATATAGGTCTTTCCGAAGGTTTATTGTCTTGCCGAAGGTATTATTTCATTGGTGGGATTTATTTCTTCGGTGAGAAAATTTGGTGGACACACCGAAATGAGAGTTCATCGGTAAAAGGGTAATTTTGTCTCAGCGACTATGGCTTGAAGAATGCATGTCGGTATGACACAATGAGGGCTATGTAACATCTCCCCGACTCAAAATTGTTATAGCGACACAAAAGGAAGTGACAGTCATCATTTTTTGGATCCAAATGTCGGTAAGACCATGTTATGTCTTGGCGAAGGGTGTAATAAATGTTGCAAAAGGACTTCGCCCCAGATTTGAAAGTTTCTCATCGAAACGATAGTTGATGTGACAATTCTAGTTTCAAATGGATTTTCATTCATGCTTCATTAATGGCGTGATGAGATATAACAGTAAAGGTTGTATCAATTCTTCAATTCCAAATTGATTACAGGTGAATTGGCGTGCTGAGCAGAGAATCGAAGCGTTTTCAATCTGAGGAGCTCGAGTGAAATACTGTAAGTGACTGTTCCTTGGTTTTTTACACTTTGATTCTATAAGCTTGAGAATGGAGTCCTCTGGTTCTGGGAAGGGTAAGGGTAGAAAACCTGCTATGAGTAGTTTGTCGAAAGGAAAGAAACAAAAGGTTGATACAGAGCATGAGGGCACTGAAAGGAGGTTGAACCAAGACCTTATTGATCAATTACCTGGCTCGGGCCCAAAAGCTAGAAGGTCTACATAGCTTAGGGCAGAGGTTGACAAACTAGATGACAAGTGCAAGTTCATAGGTGATGTCTAGATTGCCATAAGAGGTTATGAGCTTTTCAATTTCCATTACCACAGAAGAAACCGTTTTGAAGCAGTCTGTAACCCATGGAAGTTGAATGTAGGGAAATTGGTGTGCCCTAATATTTTTGTAAATGCAGAATTAGTGAAGGTGCTTGCAGACAATTATGATCCAAAACATAAAGCTATATGTGACCCATCTGGAAAACCACAGATATATGTGTCTAAAGAAGCAGTGGGTGAGGTTTTCAAATTGGAAGGGTTTTGCAATGAGGAGATCAGTTGCGAAGGGTTAGAAAAGGAGTTTTCGAGAATGGATACAATCTATAAGAGTTGGAGGTTGCCTATTCATAGAGTTAAACAGGGTAGAAAATCAAAACCTTTGCAAGATAGTGAGGGGCCTCCTTATCATGTAGATTTGTTTGAACCTTACATGAAGTACACATATTTCTCAGTGTGTCAAGTCTTAGGGATGGATGCCTCGGAACTCATGTTAATTGTGCCAATGATTATCACAACAAATATTCAGTATCATAACTCTAGGCCATTCGATTATGCTTCATATATTGCTAGGGAGCTTGATTCAGGATTGATGGCTATAAAGAGTGGAGCTTCTATTGTTCATCTCAGACACTATTCGTTGTTGATGCATTTGGTGCTGTACTTTGGTCAGGAGTTGGGAGTATGGCCTCCAGAAATGAGAATCTTTCAAATTGGTAAGGAGGGTGAGGCATTGCCTATTCAGTTGTGGACTGCTATTTGGGATAGCAGGTTTTCCAATGCTAGTTTCATCCATTTTGACGAATACTTTGTGAAAACTTTGTACAGGTTGTATAAGTATCCTTGTAACTATTCTTTGACTAATGAGATTAAAAGGTTTCTTCATCCCAAAGATTTCAATGGGCCAATTGATCATAATTGGGGTGACTGGTATTGTTTGGAAGGAGCTACAATGATTAGGGTGTATGGGTTTGAAGGTACCCCTTTTATTCTACCAAGGACAATTCCAAACAGAATTGCATATTTGGAAATTGTTAGGCAAATGGATTACAACAGTGTGATGATTTTCAGTTCTTATGGGAAGCAGGCATTTATGCCTAGTACATTATGCTTTGGTGATTTCACTGTGTTGGCCAAGGAGGGATATAATTCACTCCATGATAGGTTATTGCATTATAATATGAAAAGTGGACCACCTAGGAAAAACTTTGACCCTAAAGGATATATCAATTCAGCCAAAGAAAAGATTAACTTTGGAAGGTATCAGCATGTACCTTATCCTTTTGATGATATGATCAAAAATCTGGATGGAGAGGAAGCAAAGGTGGTGGTTGAAAGCTATAACCAAGGCCTATAGGATGTAGGAACATTGTCTTCTGGAGATGATGAAATGCCACAGAGCAGAACAGAGAAAATATCTAGGTTGAGGACTAAGCAGTATGTTTGCCCAACTAGAGAACAGAGTATTGGCAGTGGTGATATTGATGCGAGGCATATGGAATACAAATCTTTTGTTTCAGATGATGAGTTTATAAATTCTCCAGAGTTCAAAGCATTCTTGTACAAACTAAAGGGGAAAGAAATAAGAGAAGATGTTGGTGCTGTCACTTCTGGGAATGAAGAGCAATTATTGGATCAATTGAGAAAATGTGTGGATGATGAAATGACAAATATGACTCCTAAAAAGGGGAGGAAAATGTTGGAGAATGCTGGTGTCATGATCTTTCCTAGACTTGATTTGAATTCTGCATTGGTATTTGATAGCTTCTTAAGAGATAGCAACAATACACACAAACTTGATAGGGAAAAGGTGACAGAGGTGTATGCAGGTTCTAAGTATAATACTGATGAGGGATCGTTGATGATATGGGCTTTGTATCCCCCTCACAGGAAATCAGTGGTGATTGATACAGAAAAGGCATTTGGCCATGTAATGACCCTAAAGGTTGGAGAGGCTGATCCTGTGGTTACTGTAGAGATTGTGATAGACATTGCAAAATTGAATAAAGCACAGATCTAGGCACTGATAAGAGAAAAAGAAATGTATAAGGTGAGTAATGAGAGAATGTTATGAGAAAATGATAGATTGAAAGACTTGGTTGGTGTTTCAGTTGATCCAGCCAAAATGCTCACTCAAGGAGAAAGCTCTTAGGCTAAAGATCATTGGATAGGCTCAAGTGCCTATAATCAAGGAAAGTATGATGCAATTGTTGTAATTGTTAAGAGGAGGCAGGATAATTTGACATCCTGGTTGAACAAATTATGGGGAGAATATTCTAGTACTCTGACTGCATTGAAGGAGCATGACAGGATGGATGGACGAGTTATGGAAAGGTTTCATGAATTAGCCAAGAATGAGGAGGCTAACGGTACTACACTTGAAGCTGCAAATCATATTATCAGTCGCCATCAAAAATTCTGTGAGGAATTGCAAGGAGATAAGCAAGGATTAATTGAAGCTGCCAAGAAAACTATGGTCAGATTCTCTGATAATAGAGGGGAGTTGAAAGATGCTGCTTGATGGAAGAATGAATGTGACACAATATTGAATGGAATCATGAAGATAGCTTCTGCAGAGAATACAATAGTAGAGGAAGTGAGCGAGCAAAATGAGGAAATGGTCAAGATGGAAATTACGATTTGGAATGTTGTTGAAGATGCAGACACGTACAAGCACCAAGATTATTTGGACTATCTCGCTAAAACTCACTTGTGGCTTACTAGAGCCTAATTATTCTCTTCTTTTTCTTTTGTATTTAGTTTTGCTTATTTCTGAAAGGATGCATCCTTTCATCTTCTCAATGTATAAATGATCATTTTGAAAGCAATGTATAGGGGAGAGGGAGTTAGTTAGATATAGAGAATCGATAGCGATATACATTTTTTGAGGAAAAGATGAGACTGGTAGCATATGTATAATGATGGAGATATCAATGAAAAATTAATACGATGGTGCATTATTTCTGGTATCAGTTGTTTATGATGTTTGTCAAAAATATTATTGAAGTTGTCTCTGTAATGGTGTTTTCTTGTTATTCGAATTAGTGTAAACAAGTTTATACCTAATTCGTCAATGCACATTTGTTGTATCTGTATGGTCAATTAATTATTTCTTTCCAGTAAATATTAAATCCTTTGAATTGATCATAATGATTAGGGAATGTCGATTGGATTATTAAGAAGAACTCAGTAATCACAATCTTGCATGTTTATACAAGCTATAAACCAAATAAAATGCTAAACAACTTGAATGTTTGCCAGAACAAATGAACTCGTTTCAGATTTCTCTTGACTCCATGAACCCTATAAGGCACTTTTTTTTTCGTTTTCATCTTCTAGTTTCACTCACAATCTTTTATCTGTCATTTGAGCGTATTAGGTTTTAGTTTTGAATATTGTTGTGCTAGTTGTACCAAAATTGTTTTATTTTGTCCATTTGAAATTGCCATCTTGGACAAATTAGGGCAATAGGAGAAGATCGAAAGTCAAATCTGCTCAATTCAAGTAAGTACACCCACCTAGATCTAGTAGCATCTAAAGAGTAGAAGGTTAAATTGTTTCAAAACCTTGTTCTGTTACTCTAAAACATTGTGAAAGCTTGGCAACCTTTCATGGTTCAAAACCTGCGTTTTTGAGAGATAGCAGTATGCATGGATATGTTAATTCTCATTCAGTGTTTTCTATAGGGTGAAGGTGTTAAACTTGACACAGACAAAGCACAGACTATGAAGAAATTTGTTGTTTCACATTCATCATTTGTGAGGGTTCATGGATCTGTAATCACCCCTCCCGATATACACAAGGACACTAAGAAACGTGCCATATTTTACGTAGACCTGAACTCGATTGCAAAGAATAGGCAATGTAGGAATTGATGAAATAGGCTTTGAATACTGATTCTGCTCTGTGGGTTTCATTATTTGAATATTGAACAATTGTGGTGTAGAGATACACCATTTGCATATGTTTCAACACTATGGTGTTATACATTTTATGGGCTTCTCTAATTATTTTATTATTGAACAATTATGTTGAACATATATATACTAATTTCATGTCATTGGAACACATAATTTTTATCCATTTCATATCAGACTTTAAGAAAAATAGTCTTGTTCACTATTTGTTCATATGTTTCGAACACAAATTTTACATAACTCTTGTGTTGTCCCCTCTGGCATGTGTTGTCATTAATGTCAAAATAATAAGACAATATGATCTTCTTGATTGGTAAACAAGTTAGTAGTATTGGTTTGGTAATTCAGTCGATGGTTTCTTCATTTCAGTTCTTTGACAATCACTTGACTTGGCATACAAGTTATTTTAAACTCTAGTACACTGCATATTGTTTCATGTTCAGTCACCTTGCATATTGTGATAAGGACCTAAAATTGTGACTATATGTAAATACAATTATATGAGTTGAAACAGTTATGAAAACAATTCTCTTTCTATTAAAAACTAGAGAACACTATTTATGCATGTTGTTGAAGGCATTCAATATCACTGAAGTGTTTTGGCCATCATGTTCATTTATTTATCATATGTCATTCAGTTTTAAAGTTGTTGTAAGATTATGTTATCTTGTAAATATTTCAGCTTTTGGGTTTCTATAATGTTCTCAGTCTCTATGATGTGGTTATGGTCTTTACGTTCATTCATGTTAAAAATCATCAAACATGCTTGATAACTAAATTGCTCTAGAGCTTGCACTTTACATTTGGTTTTTGATGCTAAAGTGGTTGGTATGGGAACAATTGATGTCATCATTTATCAAGAAATTTGAGAAATTATTTTAAAAAACAATCCATGAGGTATGGGATTTGAAACCCATCAAGTTTCGCTAATCTAGTTTTGGATTGTGATATTCCATACAAGTGGATAGAATGATATACTAAATTTTGAAATGCACCATTTGTAATGCATATTATATATAAAACTACCTAAAAAATATGTTGGGTCTCAATCCTGGAAACATAAAAATAAGGACTATCCATGAGTCATGTTGATGGTGAAAATGACACAAACAATGTTAAAACAAAATATTTCTACTCTATTTCTCTTGAAAAAGAAAGACAACATATAGTAGCCTAACTCCCAAGGTCCTGGTAGTTGGTTCTCAACTGTCTGGTGTGACTCAATCAGTTCATGCAACTGTAATATTCAAGGGGCCTATGCTGGTAATAAAGAATACAAGCAATAGTTTATTCATCGTGCTATTCTCAATAAAGAAAGGGGGTTTTTAAATAAAAGAAAAAGATAGATCAAAGGGTAAATCAATAAACATGAATCAAACTTATCTAGCATTCAGACATATATCTTCAAAAATGAATGTTTTCCAACAGATCAAGTAAACCAAAGCATGACACAATTTAAAAAATAATCTATACCATTGCATACATCTAAGGTGCTTAATTTACATCGCAGTTGCACATCACAAATATTTCAAAGATTCTAAAAGAACACACATTCATTCATCGCCAAGATCATAGATCAACAAACTTCAATAAATTCAATTCAATGATAATCTAATGAGATAATCCTTAAATTTGATTTCTTCTAATGACTTTCATCACATAAGAAACTCTCATGCTTCAGCACAATCACTAGCATTCAGATAGATTATAACTCATCAACCTTATCAAGTAAAACTTAATTCTAACACCATATTGCGTAAAACCTGTAATTTTATTTAACTGTAAAAAAATGAAGTAACAATGTATCTCTGTAACAACCATGAAAAATTCTATCTCCTAATATCAAGTGGACAATTCTATTCTCTATCAGCTGACCCTTACAATATGATACCCCAAGGGTATTTATAGAAATACAAAATTCTGAAATCCTCTTCTATTTTAAGTCGACCCAACCTTTTAGGGATTACAATTATCTTGGAAACTCAGTTGAGCTGGAAGAAAAAGAGGATAGGAGAGAAGAAAGCCATGCGTTTCAAAAATTGCTAGTCCTACATGCACCATGCAAAGAAGAGAAGAAAGCCATGTGCATGAGATTTATGCATGCAACATTTATTCTGCAATGTATTCATCAAAACTGGAGAAGACTTGTTGTAATATGTCTAATTCCGGCCCAGCAACCCAGCTATCCTCAAATTTAATCCTTTCCAACTATGCTGCAACAAAACCTCTCATATCTTTCAGCTTTGTCAACTCTCTTTTAGCTGCCCTTATCTCTTCTTTGATGTCCATCAATCGATCTAGCAGTAGATCTTCACCATCATCTCCTTTTTGAATAACTTCTTTGAACCCGTCATCCCATTTCTCCTTTATTTGGCTTAAAGGTAAACCCTCCTTTACTGGTACATTCACATTCACAATGATAGCAATGATGGCCTCCAACTCCTCAAACTGTTCATTCAGATTCTTTACTATCTTCTTCAAGTATTGACTATTCTAGAAGAGTAGTCTTAGGCAATTTATTAACTTCTTTCAATTTTTGACTGTATCCTTTGTATTCCTCCTCTTGTGCTTCCAATGTTTTAACATATTGATTCATTTCTTCTATCAATTCCTCAGACATTTTGTAAACCCCAAAACTATCTTCTAGTACTTTGTTTATTTCTTGATTCAATTTATCAACCCATCGATCCAACATTTCTGCCTTGCCCCTCACCTGTACCAAATCATCTACTTCTTTCTTAGTCAGCAAAATTGGGGTCTTAATAGTAGCAACCTGTTGTGATCTTGGAGCATAAACACTTTTTTAGGAAAAACATGTAGCTGATCTAACTGAGCCTTAAGCTCATCTTTCCTCTGTTTATCCTTCAGCATTCTTGACTTGGTTGACGATACTACCACTTCAATTAAATTCATTTGCTGATCTCTGGTAGGTCTCCTCAAATTAACAGTGCCTAGCTGATAATATGTCAATTGCATGTCTCATGCCTCCTTGTCTATCATGGGTATAGCACATTCAGCCACAATTTCTCCTTTGTCAGTTAGCCTAGTAGAATGTAGGATCTTGGACTTCTTTTTAGGCCTTTCTTTCTCAATTTCCTTCATCATATCCTCCCAATTGAGACGTTGAGAAGGTGTCGATGCTCTCTTTTTAAAATCTAATTTCAACCAAGTAGGAGCACTTGGAGTAACAATCATCATAGTTGAAGAAGAGGAGGTAGTAGTAGAGGGAGGTTGCGCATTTATTTGAGGTTGAGAATCAACCCCTTGTTTATGTTGTTGCTCTTGTTCCATATTTTCCTTAGCAAGATTTTCAGCTTCCTCCCTATCCTTTTGTTCTTGTATTCTCTTATCTTCTTCCTCCTTCTTCAACCTTTCTTCTTCTAATATTCTTTTCTCTAATTCTTGATTTCTTTCTTCCTCTAAATCCCTAAGCTTTTCTGCAGCTTCCTTTTCTTCTTGTTGCTTCTTGATCAGTTATTTGGCTTCTTTCTCCTTTTGCAATCGTTATGCTTCCTCTTTCTCTTTGTGATCCTCTTTAGCAAGCTTCAACTTAGCCACCAGAACTTCCTTCTCCCTTCGATGTCTTGCCTTTTCCTCCTCAAGGTCATGAATTTTATGTATCAATTCTAATTTATCATTCCCTGCCTTGACCTTGAGCTCAAGCTCTTTTTGCCTCCTCTGCTGCTCTATTTCATCAGCTTTTGACTTAGCTTCTATGTGTTGTTGCTGAAGTATGGCATCAAATTTTGACTTAGCTTCTATTACCTTTTGTTTCTCTATTGCTGCAACAAGTGCTTGATCACCAACAACCTTCTTGGCTTCTTCAAATAACTCCCACTGATCCTCCTCTGTCAACACCTGTTCAGTATCCTCCTCTAGAGGTATATTTTCTTGCACATCCCTCTCCGACAGAGTCTCATCAGATTTTGTTCCAATATCATGAATTTCTACCTCTACCTCTTTTCCCTTCATGGATTCAACAATATTATGAAGGGTCCCCTTTTTCACTTGTTCACTATGATGTTTTGCAAGTGGGTCTTGAGTAGAGGATTCACCTAATGCAGGTGTTGAAGGAATTGGTCCTATTTGGACATCTCCGTCTTGTGTCTCTAGTTCATCTTGAGCCACTCCTTCAAGCTCAATCTCTTCAATATCTAGAGGGAGGAACTCCAAAGGCTCCTTGGGAGGTGTATTTCTTTTGATCCTTTTATATCCTTTCCCCTTTTTAGGAGTTGGTCCTTGAGGATTTTTGGTTCTTAGAACCACCCATTGAATGCTCTTATCCAAAACTATCCTCCCTGTTTTCTTTATGTCAATTGTTTCCTCACTATCCCAGTCCACCGGATCCAAGCTCTTAGTGCCAATGTTTAATGCCTCATATGATGGATCTAACACTAGTCCATCATCTACTAATGCATCAGGGATATCATCTTTGATCCCAAGCTCTACCATGAGTGAGACAGGTAACCTCTCATATTTCTTCTTCCTGAGGTCATACTCATCCTGCTGGTCACTCCATAAATCTTCCAACAAATTGAAATGTTTATCAAAAATAGAAGGCAACAAGGCATTCATTTTATTCTTCGGGGCAAAGTACTTTCGAGTTGTATACAAACCTAGTTTTAGATGTATCAACTCACTACACTACCTTTTCTCCCACCAAATGTTGACAGTTGTATTCACCCAACTGCATGGGGAACTTATGACATCCTGTTTTGTGCTTCAATGCAAACCGGGCATTAACACCCAGATCTTGATAAACAAATTCCATCAACACTATCCTATTATTACAACATCTTGGCAGCAAATGTGGATGACCTTCAAATCTAGCTAGCCTAAAGTATGTGAACTTGGGGTATTGGATGTACCAACGTCCCCATTCAGTGATAAATTCCATAGCTTCTTGGCTAAGTTTGTACCCTCCATCTCCATTCAGTTGGTTAATAATCACATATAGAAATGCATCATTAACCCTTCTTAGTTGTGTTTCAGATACCTGCAAAGATAATTGATCATAATGGTCCCATATTTTCTTTTGTCCATCCTTTTCTCCCAATATTCCCACTCTCCTTAAACCTGGAAATATACCTCTTCTAGCAACTACATAAATAACATAAGAAGTCATAAAGAAACATTTGGTTTCCCTTATCCTTATCAACTGGTCATGAATGGCATTTGAGACAATCATAGGCCAATCAAACTATTGTGTTCCATCAAAGATTGTCTGAATAAAGGGAAACATCCATTCCTTAAAATGAAATGCATCCCTCTTCCCAAAAGCCCTAGATAACATCATTATCAAATCTGATACCTCCTTGTAAAAGTTTGCCCTCTTTGGTTGATCTGAGAGCTTGGTCAAGGACTTCTTCTGTATTTTCAACCACTTATTGTTCAAATGAGCCTTGTTGGATTCCTTGCATTTGTAAAACATCCCTAAAGCGTCTGCCTCTTTCAACTGTACCAAGTTCTTTGGATCCAGGACGCTAAACATGTGTTGAAACATTTGAGGAGTTAAATCAATGATCACATTATCTTGTGAGTCCCTGCATTTCCTAGTAGACTGATTATAGGCTCCTACTGCTATGATGGTTAATTCTGGGCATTGGATAGATATGGGAAACAGGGTGATGTGAGCCAAGCCAGACTCATGTATTCTTTGAGTTCTCCTTGATCCATCCTCAGTAACGGTTTCTGAGTGCAACTCCTCCAAATTGAATGGGCCCTGATTGGTGTCAATGATATCAGACCAATCAGATTCCACTTTGCTTGTTGTGACCGCAGGACCCTTATGGTTATACCTCAAAGTATAAAGTAACTGCTCCAGCTTTATCTTCTTGGGCTTGATTGCTGCATTTGATGTTTCTGTAGGCCGATTCCTTTGGGAAGCTTTCCTGATGTTCCTGACATTTTAACTTCCCTACAACAAAACCTCTAGTTAGATCCTTGCATAAACATCACAAAATATGCCCTAAAATCATACCTTTCATACCTACATCAGAGGCGGAACCAGGCATAAAACATACTAAACAATCCCCTTTTAACACACTGTCTGGCTCAAAGCCAAAAAAAGCATTGAGATTACACTAACAAGAAGCAGTCTCGGAGTTGGAATTGGAATGGTGACTGGAACCGGGACCGAAATGGAAACGAATTTGGTTTCTTTTAGATTTTCTATTTTCATATTCCGTTTCGGTTCCAATTCCGCTTCTGCCTAGGTTATTGTTATTTTGAAATAAAGCTTCTCACTATAAGCGAAGTCAGAGACGAGATGGAAAATGGAAATGACACTAATTATAAAATACGCGTAACATCTAAATCAATTCCAATCCCGCTTTCGCCTAGGTTGACCATGACGTCATAAATGATTTTAACAGTTTGATGCATAATTTCATGATTAAGGACTAGGTCATAAATAAATGAAAAGGGGCTAAAATATAACATGATAAGACCATCCCCATATGACCGGGGGGCGACTGTACTTTCTAGGGCATCATATTTAAATTAAAACGCGAATACAAAAATGCACCAAAACCCTAATCTAATGAAACTCGATAAAACAACTAGGGCACAAATTTAACCCTTTCTAAACTAACTAGATTGAATGTGCAACAAGATTTCCTAAGTAAAAACAAGATTTTAACAAACCCTAACTCAGTGTGGCACCCTAATTTAATCTACGCACTTTAAAATCTAAAGCAGCACGACTCGGTCACGGCTAAATTGTGAAAACGATCGTGCCCTAAAATAAAGAAAGCAGATTTACACAAGCAAAAATGAAGACAAGAACATTCAAACAAACAAAGAAAGAAAAACTAAACATGCAAACCTATTGAGAATCATGAACTGAACTCACCCAAAGCAAAACAATCTAACATGAATAGGAACAAGAAAAACACGAAAGTAAACAAGAGACGAACGAAAGTAGGAAACCCTACCTCAAATGCAAATAAATAGTTAAACTCCTGAAGCAATCCACACACAACTGTCTTTCCTTCAATTGATTCACTCCAGACAAGCTCCACTGCTGCTCTACTTCGCTCTTTGATTTCTTAACAGTAATAATGATAACTACGCGTTTAAACCCTAATTAAGGTAAAACTCAGAGTTTCTACCTACGCCTGGCACCTGTCATTAATGCCATCAATGGAGTAGAGCGGAGTCAGAACTGTAGAAGAACTGGCCCATTATTGTTGTGCGACTTCAGTAAAAAGTCAACGACAAAAACCCGGCGGGAGCGGAATCAGAATGAAAACTGATCTGGAAATTTGTTTATTTTCCCAACTTGGTTCCTGTTCCGGGTCCTGTTCCGCCAACAAAGAAAAACCGAAACAAAAAACAACAAAATAAAACAGAAAGACCGACACAAGAAAACATAACATAAAAACTTAGTCCAAAACAAAAGTCCAAAAAACAGAGGCGGAAGCAGGCTGGAATTTGATCTTGGAAATTTTGAATAAACACCGACTTAACTTCCACTCCAGCTCCGACAAAGACAAATACAAGACAAAAGGTTTAAAAGAAAGACCATCGGGATGGGGATCAGAATGAGTTTTAAAGAAAGCTTCAAAACCCGATTTAGTTCCGGTTCCGGTTCCGACAGACTAAACCAAAGAAAAACAAAGTGTTGGAAAAGAAAGAATCCAAACTTTGTTTGAAAAATCAACCAAGGATAAAAACAAAAAGGGGGACCCATTTTGACCAAGGAAAAAGATGGGGTGGTTATTCAAGGTATAAAAAATGGCGACTCGGCTGGGAAAATGGTTTACCTATTTTCAAAATACCTAAAAAAAATTTCAGTCACCCTAAAACTACTTGGTTTATGAAGCATACTAACTTGAATAAGATTAGATATATATAGAATAGGGTTGAGCTGGAATCTCAGATGTATGTGCTCATGAGTTATTTCTGAATCTGAGTGTGTGCATATATTGTGCATCATTCTTTATAGATACTTTCTCTGTTCCTGAACAACTATACCTAAGATTCAAGCTACATAGGTTGAGTCCTTTAACTATCATGCAATAAAATCTTGGGAATTGCTCCATTGCCAGACAGGCATCCGTAGCCCCGATGGAGATACCTCTAGTTCTCTCAAAGCATTGCTCTACTGCCAGCTAGGCGTCCATAGCCCCGATAGAGATACTTGATTACCCATTTGATATTGAGTTTCCCTTCTTTCTTTTTTTTTTAATTTTTATTATCACTATTTTTTCTTTTTTTAAAAGCCTTGCTTGTGGAAATCTTTTATGCACCTTCCTCAATACTCAGACATAATGTATCTGAAATGTGGGTTGAGAACTATAGTGGATTTCATGATAGTCTTGGAATTGGATTTTTCACTTGAATCAAGGGATAAAGCCACTCCTAAACAGATAGGCATTTACTTAGGCAGATGTTTTTCTAATTTGGTGATAGATTTTTTATCACAATTCATGAGATATTCACAATATATCTTCTATCCTTAATAACTTTTCAAACCCAAACTGGAATGATCATAAAACATGAGTTTCAGAACAAAATCCTTTTCCATGGTGATGATGAAAATACCTAAACCAATTTCTCTCCTAGTACCAGTAGCATACCTTGAATAACAACCCCTTGTCTTGAGATGAACAAAATGAGGATCCCCAACGAAACAAGACAAAACAAAACAAACAAAAACAAAACAAAGAAAGCGAACAAACAAACAAATGCTAAAAACAAAAACTAAAATAGAAACTTAATTACATATGATACAGTATAATACATTTTCTTTAAAACATCATACCTTCTATGCACCAAAATAGTGCTTGAGAAACTGACCATTAACTAGTAATGGAATAGGCTCTCCTGTTAAGGTACTAAAACGAAAAGAATTCTCGCCTAGTATCTCAGCCACTTGATAAGGACCTAACCAAAGTCTATCAAACTTATGATGATCTCCTTTCTTCTCTCTGGCCTTATCCCATAATAACACAAGATCTAATATCCTAAAAGCTTTTATCTTGGCTCTTTTGTCAAACTAGAATTTGACAACAGCATGATGTTTAGAGAACTGCTACAAAGCAGCATCTCTTTGCTCTTCCATGTTAAGAAAATTAAGTAGTCTAACCTCAATCCTATCATCCTTAGTATAAAATTCCTGCATGAACTTAAGAACATGTATCTGTAAATGGATCGGGAAGACATGGTCTTGGCCATATACTAACTTAAAAGGTGAATTTCTTAGAGTTGCTTTGATTCTGGTTCCATCTTCCCATAAGGAAAATCTCAACTGGGTGTGCTAGTCCCTAGGATTGTTTTCTAACAACTTTCTTATTATTTCCAATAAGTTCTTATTTGTGGATTCAGCCGCTCCATTTCCCTGAGGGTAGTAATTGGAAGAATACTTCAAAACAATTTTATGTTCATATGCCCATGAAATGAATTTAGCAAAAGAAAAAGCAGGGCCATTATCACATACCAGAGCAAATGGAACTCCAAACCTGGTTGTGATGTTCTCAGTCATAAACTTGATGACCACCTCTGTGGTGCTATTCTTGCAAGGCTGGGCCTCAGTCCAACATGTGCAGTAGTCAGTTGTAGTCAAGATGAATTTATGACCTACAGAAGAATTGGGATTAATTACACCTACAAAATCAAGTGCCCATTGAGCAAACGGCCTTACCTCATATACTGGTTGCAAAAGCATTGCAAGATTCCTTTCCCTGGGTGCAGAAGTTTGGCATACATGACAAGTCTTGACATGTTGATGTGCATCCTGAAACACATAAGGCCAATAATAGCATGATATTAGAATCTAATGGGCCAAAGCATCAGCAAATCCATGCCCTGTTCCATGTATTCCATGAAACTTAGAAATAACATGCTTGGCCTCTTGTTGATCCAAACAACGTAGGTGATCCGTTGAAACTTCTTTCTGTAGATGGATCCCCCTTTTAGCATATAGTGAGCACTCTTCATCCTTAATGCCCTCCTCTGAGTAGCATTCATTCCTTCTGGACATTTGTTATTAAGGAGGAAGAAAATCATATTTGTATACCAGGGATCTTTTGTAAATGATTGAACAGTGTACTTTTGAGAAGTGATATTTTTGTCCACATCAGCCATTTCTTTTGATAAACCTTGTCCTCGAACAAGTTTCATCAGGTGAATTTCTAAGTCAAATTCTTGTAAGATTTCCATCCACTTCCCTCTTCGTTCTCCCAATTCACTTTGCATTAGAAGGGACTTCACAACTAGATCTAGAACTATGGCCATTACTTGACTTCAAATTATGTAATGCTTGAACTTCTTTACTACTTGTACTAAAGCAAAGGCTTGTTTCTCTAGTGGTGAATACCTTACTTCTGCATTCTTAAATGGAGAGCTCATAAAGGCAATAGGTCTCTCCTCGCTCTCTTCTCTTTGTTGTGTTAAAACGGCTGCACATGAATGGTCAAAATCAAAATAATAGATATAGAAAGGTTTTAGATAATCTGGGCTTGTCAAAACAGGTGCCTCAGATATAGACTGTTTGATCTTCATGAAAGAAAATTTAGCCTCTTCACTCCACTCAATCTTTGTGTCTTTCTTCATCATTTCATTTAGAGGTTTGACAATCTCTGCAAACCCTGTTATAAATTTTCTAACAAAATTGATCTTTCTTTCTTGTTGCCTGGCTTTGTCAATTTCAAGATGGCCTCCACTCGGTCAAGGTCTATGGATATCCCTTCTTTTGATATGATGTGCCCTAAGAGTTTCCCTTCACATACTCTAAACACACACTTCTTCAGATTAAGAGAGACACCATAACTTATACACTTCTTAAGAACCTTTTCTAGATCAGAAGCATGGTCTTCTCTATTCCTAGAGAAGATGGTTAAATCATCTACATAAATGATTATACATTTTCCTATCAGATCTTTGAAAGCCACATCCATTGCTCTTTGAAAAGTAGCACCAGCATTGATGAGACTGAAAGGCATCCTCCTGTAAGCAAATGTGCCCCATTTAGTGGTGAAATAAGTCTTCATCCTATCCTCATGACTAACCAAGACTTGATTGTATCCAGAATAACCATCCAAGAATGAAATCATTTGGGAACCATTAACCTTTTGTAAAACTTCATCAAGAGAAGGCAATGGATAATTATCTTTCTTAGAGGCCTTGTTTAGATTCCTGAAATCCACACATAATCTGATCTCACCATTCTTCTTGCACACAGGAACTAGATTTGCCACCCAAGTAGAATGTCTAACCGGAAAGATTATTCTAGCAGATAAATTTTTTTGCACCTCTTTTTGGATCAAGGGCTCAATTAGAGCATTGAATGGGCGTTGATTTTGGCAAAAAGGCTTGGCTTCTGGCTTGAGAGGTATGGTGTGAGTGATCACCGAAGTGTCAAATTTTTTAAATCATCATAGCTCCAAGTAATAGCTTCAATGTTCTGCTCCAAGACTTTGATTATCTTGTCCTTAATTTCTTGAGGACAAGTCTTTCCTATAAGAATGTTTCTTTATGGGCCTGAGTGAGTCAAATTAACAGATTTATACTTCCCTCCATCACTCTTTGTAGGCACCCTTTGACAAGCCCGTGGGTCTAAGTCAAATATCCTCTCTAAAGAAACCATCCCTTTTGGAATGCTATTACTTTTCAAATCCAATATCCCTTTTGGACTCTCTTTCTCAGGATCCCAATCTCCCTGATCTCTTTTAGATTCATCTATTATTTGTCCTTGAAAAACATCAGAACTTTCCAAAAAGGCCAATATATGTTGATCATCATCAAATAACTGAAAGTGTCGAACATTATCAAGAACAGCTGGGACTGAAATCAACTCGACTAAAAACCTGTTTAGATCAAAATCCTGCATGGGTTCCAATGTGCTAGCAGCAATAGCTAGTGCATCTGCAATTTGATTGGCTTATCTAGGGATCAGACTAATCCCAAAAGCATCAAAATCTTTGATTAAATTCCAAACTCTATGTATATTGGCTATGTACCTGCTTTACAATCACCACAGAATCTCCCATAACTATGAGAGCAGTAACCTTCTTTTTATGGACAAACATAAGGCCTTGAGCAAGTGCTTCATACTCAGCCACATTGTTTGTGCAACCAAACTATAATCTATAAGAAGCAAAGTAAGTCTTTCCTTTTGGATTGGTTAGTTCTATCCCTGCTCCACTTCCTGGTTTAGATTTGGAACCATCAAATTTAAGAGTCCATAATTGGTCTTTGGCTGAGAGTTCTTTCTTCTTCAGGACAATAGGGGATGACTTACTTGAGATGTGTGGAGGCTCAGACTTTTGCTGGTCATCAGAAACTGACTTGGGACCAAGCTCACTTGAAGATTTTCCTATGTTTTCAACTTGCTCAGAAATCAATTCCTGAACAACTTCTTGGGTTAAATTGCAATCAAACTCATCTTTCAGTAATGCCTTAGGCATTGGCAAAGTATCTGGGGTAGGTGTATTGAATAGGAATTGGGACACCTCAACTTCTTCTTGGAATTTAGAACATAAAACCTGAGTTTGTTCTACTGATGAGGAACCTTCCTGTTGAGAGAGACTAGTCCTGGTAAGAATGGTAGCATCCTTGACTTGAAAAGAAAACTCATTGATAGGGATTTGGGGTTTCTCTTGACTTATTTGTTGAGGCTGATCTACATGACTTAAGATATCTAGACATGATTGACATGTTAACTCTGAATGATTATGATAATGAATCCTACACCAATTAGGAAGTAACAAACTACTCAAATCAATTGCCTCTCCTAAAACTAGCTTATCTTGTCGCAACTTCGTTATTAGAACCTGCTGGTTGATGCAGATTATTGGGTCACTGTGTTCTAGGGGCAATGTATCCCTAGGATTAAGCACAGAGAAAGTAAGGACTTTCTCTTGTTTGTAAACTCCTATCTTAGTCTCAAAATATGCTACCTCATTTGAAGCATCACATTCGGTGATCATATGCTTGAGTCTAGGTTCACTTTCAATCCTTATCTCTGTTTCAACCCCCTTCCAAGGTAGCCACATGTGAGAGAAATCCAAGGACAAATATCCACCAATACTCTTCATTAGCTCTTGACTTAGGAGCATACCATATGTCTTTGGGATATCAGCCACTTGGATATCTATGTAAGTCTAGATCCTTGGATCTGATCAAACCTGTACATGCATGTTCTTTAGTTCTCCTACAATATTGACCTTTGTTTTATGTAACTGAATCACTTTCTTATTGGTTGGGATATGACCTAATCCTAACTTTCTACATATTGAAAAAGGCATTACATTTCCCGATGCTCCAGAGTCCAATAAACAGTTGTGCAAATTCTTTCCAAAAATTCTTAAACTTAAGAAAAAAGGTGGGGTACTGGTCCTACCTTTACAAATGGTTGCATTTGTCTCCTTTGTTGGAGTTACTTTACCTTTTCCCTTTAAGCGATCTGCCTCTTCCAAAGCTTTTAATACCACTTCACGTTGAGTTGGGAACCACTTCATGATGTCAAAGAATGACAAGAACGTCTTCTGTCTCTGCAATTCCGCAATAAAGTCAAATTCTAAATCATTCCTAACTTGATACTTAGGAAAAGGAGGCGGATTGCCTCTATTCTGAGAATCAGAAGGTCCCTTTGGAGGTGGTGGATTGTTATCTACATTTTGGTTGGGTGGGACCATGTTTTTTGGGGGTGCAAATGTAGTAAATGGGCCCTTATTCTGATTTCTCAGAAAGTGACCACCTTTAGACTGAAAGGCTTGGGCATCATACACATCCTCCCCTGGCCCATTATCTCCTTGCATAGGAAATTGGTATTTTTCCTCAATTGTTTCATAAGTCATAGTAGTACTGACTGGCCCATTATCCTGATTGGAACTTCCTGTTGGAGGATGGGCATCAACTTATGCAATCTTCTCCATTTCTGGGCAATTAACCTCAGAATGTGCTGCAGTATCATGTAGTCTGCACCAATTAGTCATGAAATTGAGGTTAGCCACATTAGCAATATGTGGTCTCTCCTCACTTGACTAGTAATTATGGGGAACTCCCCCATTATTAGGTCCAGTATTCCACTTCCTACTGTTGTTGTTGTTGTTGAACCTCTGGTTATATCCTCTGTTTTGATTTTGGTAATTTTGGTTAGAGGAATTTTGATTCTAAAAGTTGTGGTTGGTGTTTTGACTCCCATTCTGATTGGAGTAATTTCCCTAGTTGTTGTAACCTCCCTGGTTTTGATAATTTTGATTTTGGTTGTGGGGAGGGTTTTGCCTAAGTTGTTCCATGTCATTACACATTTGAGATAGAGTCTTCTTAAGAGTCTCTAACTCACTAGTTAGTTGAAAAGTTTGTTCATTTTGCACATTAATGCACTATTGCTGGGGAATGAACATGGGTTGATCCTCCTGCTTGTTGTTGTTGACTTTGTGGTTGTTGGGAAGAATCTTGCATGCCATTGCCAAAAAAGGGCATCATAGGTGGAGCTTGTAACTCAGATATAGGTCCATATTGGGAGTAAGACATCCCTGGGATAGTGTTGTACAACGGTGGGTTAGGCATCTGATAGTTCATGGGAGGAAGAGTTGTTCTTAAACTTCCTAATTGCAGACTTATCTGTTGTTGCAATTTTATGGCGAGATGATAAACTTTAGATAAAGAGTCAATCTCATCAAGCTGATAAGTTCTCTGCAAGAATAGGCCAATCAAGGGATCAACAACTCTTAAATATACCTATATGGAAATGTTCTCAGCTACCAAGTAAGGGTCTTGCAACCTACGAAACATCCTTTGGAATCTAGTATTGAATAAAGGTAGTGGCTCATGATGTTCCTTTCTTATGGTGGAAAAATGGTGATACAAGATGGAAAGGTCCATATAAACCCGAAATTGATTAATGAATGCATTTTCTAAATCTGTCCAACCCAGAATAGATCCTTGGGGCAGATTTAAATACCAATTATATGCCATATCACCCAAACAATAATGAAAAAATCTACATACCACATCCTGATGAGAAACTTGAGCACGTGTACAAGCATCTTTGAATGCTTGTATATGCTCCTTAGCACTTCTTGATTCTCCATGTATGTACTTGGGACAAAACTTTTCTTGGTTCTTTGGTAAATCATGGATTCCTCCTGGAATAGTCCCTAACGGACAGGGATTATTCACAAAATAAGCCATGGGTAGGATTGGTTGAGCAGGTGGTGGTGATATAGGCTGAATTGGTGGTGACATTGGCCTAATTATTGGTGAAGTGGGTTGAACTGATGGTGGTGTGGGTGGATTTGGAGGAAATCCAGGTGGAGTAAGCGGTGCAGGTAATGTAGGTATCAATACCCTACGAGCATGGGGTCTAGGTCTGACCGGGGTTTGAAGATCTTCAAATGGTTCAGGATTAGTAGAGGATCTGAGAATCCTCCCATATTTCTCTGGTGAGAAAGACACAATGCGAGCCAGCTTGATCCTTCAACCCTCCTTCTAGCACCAGATCTGTTGATGGTGAAAATGACAAAAACAATGTTAAAACAAAATATTTCTACTCTATTTCTCTTGAAAAAGAAAGACAACATATAGTAGCCTAACTCCCAAGGTCCTGGTAGTTGGTTCTCAACTATCTGGTGTGACTCAATCGGTTCATGCAACTGTAATATTGAAGGGGCCTATGCTGGTAATAAATAATACAAGCAATAGTTTATTCATCGTGCTATTCTCAATAAAGAAAGGGGGTTTTTAAATAAAAGAAAAAGATAGATCAAAGGATAAATCAGTAAACATGAATCAAACTTATCTAGCGTCCGGACATATATCTTCAATAATGAATGTTTTCCAACAGATCAAGTAAACCAAAGCATGACACAATTTACAGAATAATCTATACCATTGCATACATCTAAGGTGCTTAAATTACGTCGCAGTCACACATCACAAATATTTCAAAGATTCCAAAAGAACACACATTCATTCATCGCCAAGATCATAGATCAATAGACTTCAATAAATTCAATTCAATGATAATCTAATGAGATAATCCTTAAATCTAGTTTCTTCTAATGAATTTCATCACATAAGAAACTCTCATGCTTTAGCACAATCACTAGCATTCAGATAGATTATAACTCATCAACCTTATCAAGTAAAACTTAATTCTAACACCATATTGTGTAAAACCTGTAATTTTATTTAACTGTAAAAAAATGAAGTAACAATGTATCTTTGTAACAATCATTAAAAGTTCTATCTCCTAATATCAGGTGGCCAATTCTATTCTCTATCAGCCGACCCTTACAATTTGATACCCCAAGGGTATTTATAGAAATACAAAATTTTGAAATCCTCTTCTATTTTAAGTCGACCCACCCTTTTAATGATTACAATTATCTTGGAAACTCAGTTGAGCTGGAAGAAAAAGAGGATAGGAGAGAAGAAATCCATGCGTTTCAAAAACTACTAGTCCTACATGCACCATGCAAAGAAGAGAAGAAAGCCATGTGCATGAGATTTATGCATGCAACATTTGTTCTGCAATGTATTCATCAAAACTAGAGAAGATTTGTTGTAATATGTCTAATTCCGGCCCATCAACCCAGCTGTCCTCAAATTTAATCCTTTCCAACTCTGTTGCAACAAACCCTCTCATATCTTTCAGCTTCGTCAACTCTCTCTTAGCTGCCCTTATCTCTTCTTTGATGTCCATCAATCGATCTATTAGCAGATCTTCACCATCATATCCTTTTTGCATAACTTCTTTGAACCTGTCATCCCATTTCTCCTTTATTTGGCTTAAAGGTAAACCCTCCTTTACTGGTACATTCACATTCACGATGATAGCAATGATGGCCTCCAACTCCTCAAACTATTTATTCAGATCCTAAACAAAATTATGAACCTCACTTCTATGTTTGTATAGAAAATATGTTCTAAATCGGAGTATGCAAGAAGTATTTTCCAAGAAATCTTTACTATCTTCTTCAAGTATCGATTGTTCTAGAAGAGTATTCTTAGGAAATTTATTAACTTATTTCAATTTTGGACTATATCCTTTGTATTCCTCCTCTTGTGCTTCCAATGTTTTAACATATTGATTCATTTCTTCTATCAATTCCTCAGTCATTTTGTAAACCCCAAAACTGTCTTCTAGTACTTCGTTTATTTCTTGATTCAATTTATCAACCCATAGATCCAACATTTCTGCCTTGCCTCTCACCTATACCAAATCATCTACTTCTTTCTTACTCAACAAAATTGGGGTCTCAATAGTAGCAACCTATTGTGATCTTGGAGCATAAACACTTTTCAGAAAAACATGCAGCTGATCTAACTGAGCCTTAAGCTCATCTTTCCTCTGTTTATCCTTCAACATTCTTGACTTGGTTGACGATGCTACCACATCAATTAAATTCATTTGTTGATCTTTGGTAGGTCTCCTCAAATTAACAGTGCCTAGCTGATAATCTGTCAAATGCATGTCTCCTGCCTCCTTGTCTATCATGGGTATAGCACATTCAACCACAATTTCTCCTTTGTCAGTTAGCCTAGTAGAATGTAGGATCTTGGCCTTCTTTTTAGGCCTTTCTTTCTCAATTTCCTTCATCATATCCTCCCAATTGAGAGGTTGAGAAGGTGTCGATTCTCTCTTTTTAAAATCTAATTTCAACCAAGTAGGAGCACCTGGAGTAATAGTTATCATAGTTGAACAAGAGGAGGTAGTAGTAGAGGGAGGTTGCACATTTATTTGAGGTTGAGAATCAACCCCTTGTTTATGTTGCTGCTCTTGTTCCATATTTTCCTTGGCAAGCTTTTCAGCTTCCTCCCTATCCTTTTGTTCTTGTATTCTCTTATCTTCTTCCTCCTTCTTCAACCTTTCTTCTTCTAATATTCTTTTCTCTAATTCCTGATTTCTTTCTTCCTCTAAAGCCCTAAGCTTTTCTGTAGCTTCCTTATCTTCTTGTTGCTTCTTGATCAGTTCTTCGGCTTCTTTCTCCTTTTGCAATCGTTATGCTTCCTCTTTCTCTTTGTGAGCCTCTTCAACAAGCTTCAACTTAGCCAACAGAACTTTCTTCTCCCTTCGATGTCTTGCATTTTCCTCCTCAAGGTCATGAATTTTCTATATCAATTCTAATTTATCATTCTCTGCCTTGACCTTGAGCTCATGCTCTTTTTGCCTCTGTTGTTGCTCTGTTTCATCAGCTTTTGACTTAGCTTCTATTACCTTTTGTTTCTCTATTGCTGCAGCAAGTGCTTGATCATCAACAACCTTCTTGGCTTCTTCAAATAACGCCCACTGATCCTCCTCTAGAGGTATATTTTCTTGCACATCCCTCTCTGACAGAGTCTCATCAGATTTCGTTCCAATATCATGAATTTCTACCTCTACCTCTTTTCCCTTGATGGATTCAACAATATTATGAAGGTTCCCCTTTTGCTCTTCTTCACTCTGTTGTTTTGCAAGTGGGACTTGAGTAGAGGATTCACCTAATGCAGGTGTTCAAGCAACTGGTCGTATTTGGGCATCTCCCTTTTGTGTCTCTGGTTCATCTTGAGCCGATGCTTCAAGCTCAATGTCTTCAATATCTGGATAGAGGAACTACAAAGGCTCCTTGGGAGGTGTCTTTCTTTTGATCATTTTATATCCTTTCCCCTTTTTAGGAGTCGGTCCTTGAGGATTTTTGGTTCTTAGAACCACGCATTGAATGCTCCTATCCAAAACTGTCCTCCCTATTTGCTTTAAGTCAATTGTTTTCTCACTATCCCAATCCACCGGATCCAAGCTCTTAGTGCCAATTTTTAATGCCTCATATGATGGATCTAACACCAGTCCATCATCTACTAATGCGTAAGGGATATTATCTTTGATCCCAAGATCTACCATGAGTGAGACGGGTAACCTCTCATTATTCTTCTTCCTGAGGTCATACTCATCCTGTTGGTCACTCCAGAAATCTTCCAACATATTGAAATGTTTATCAAAAATAGAAGGCAGCAAGGAATTCATTTTATTCTTTGGGTCAAAGTACTTCCGAGCTATATACAAACCTAGTTTTTGATGTATCAACTCACTACACACTACCTTTGCTCCCACCAGATGCTGAAAGTTGTATTCACCCAACTGCATGGGGAACTTATGACATCCTGTTTTGTGCTTCAATGCGAACCGGGATTTAACCCCAGAGCTTGATAAACAAATCCCATCAACACTATCCTATTATTACAACATCTTGGCAGAAAATGTGGATGACCTTCAAATCTAGCTAGCTTGGAGTATGTGAACTTGGGGTATTGAATGTACCAATATCCCCATTCAGTGATAAATGCCATAGCTTCTTGGGTCAGTTTGTACCCTCCATCTCCATTCAGTTGGTTAATAATCACATATAGAAATGCATCATTAACCCTTCTTAGTTGTGTTTCAGATACCTGTAGAGATAATTGATCATAATGGTCCCACACTTTCTTTTTTCCATCCCTTTCTCCCAATATTCCCACTCTCCTTAAACATGGAAATATACCTCCTCTAGCAATTGCATAAATAACATAAGAAGTCATAAAGAAACATTTGGTTTCCCTTATCCTTGTCAACTGGTCATGAATGGCATCTGAGACAATCATAGGCCAGTCAAATCGTTGTGTTCCATCAAAGATTGTCTGAATAAAGGGAAACATCCATTCCTTAAAATGAAATGCATCCCTCTTCCCAAAAGCCCTAGATAACATCATTATCAACTTTGATACCTCCTTGTAAAAATTTTCCCTCTTTGGTTGATCTGAGAGCTTGGCCAAGGACTTCTTCTATATTTTCAACCACTTATTGTTCAAATGAGCCTTGTTGGATTCCTTGCATTTGCAAAACATCTCTAAAGCGTCCGCCTCTTTCAACTGTATCAAGTTCTTTGGATCCGGGACACTAAAAATGTGTTGAAACATTTGAGGAGTTAAAATCAATGATCACATTATCTTGTGAGTCCTTGCATTGCCTAGTAGCCTGATTATAGGCTCTTGCTACTGTCATGATTAATTCTGGGCATTTGATAGATATGGGAAATAGGGTGATGTGAGCCAAGCCAAACTCATGTATTCTTTGAGTTCTCCCTGATCCATCCTTAGTAAATTTTTCTGAGCACAACTCCTCCAAATTGAATGGGCTCATATTGGTGTCAGTGATATCAGACCAATCAGATTCCACTTTGCTTGTTGTGACCGCATGAACCTTATGGTTATACCTCAAAGTATAAGGTAACTGCTCCGACTTTATCTTCTTGGGCTTGATTGCTGCCTTTGATGTTTCTGCAGGCTGATTCCTTTGGAAAGCTTCTTTTGATGTTCCTGACATTTTAACTTCCCTGCAACAAAACCTCTAGTTAGATCCTTGCATAAACATCACAAAATATGCCCTAAAATCATACCTTTCATACCTACATCAGAGGCAGAACCAGGCAGAAAACATACTAAACAATCCCCTTTTAACACACTGTCGGGCTCGGAGCCAAAACAAGCATTGAGATTATACTAACAAGAAGCGGGCTCAGAGTCAGAAATGGAATGGTGATCGAAACCGGGACCGGAATGGAAATGAATTTGGTTTCTTTCAGATTTTCTATTTTCATATTTCGTTTCGGTTCCGATTCCGCTTTCGCCTAGGTTATTGTTATTTTGAAATAAATTTTCTCACTATAAGTGGAGTTGGAGACATGATGGAAAATGGAAATGACACTAATTATAAAATACACCCAACATCTAAATCAATTCTGATCTCGCTTCCGCCTAGGTTGACCATGACATCATAAATGATTTTAACGGTTTAATGCATAATTTCATGATTAAGGACTAGGTCATATCTAAATGAAAAGCGGCTAAAATATAACATGATAAGACCATCCCCATATGTCTGGGGGGTGACTGTACTTTCTAGGGTATCATATTTAAATTAAAACACAAATACAAAAATGCACCAAAACCCTAATCTAATGAAACTCGATAAAAAAACTACCTTTTCTAAACTAACCAGATTGAATGCACAACAATATTTCCTAAGTAAAAACTCACTGTGAAACCCTAATTTAATCTACGCACTTTAAAATCTAAAGCAGCACGACTCGATCACGGCTAAAACGTGAAAACGACTATGCCCTAAAATAAAGAAACCAAATTTACAGAAGCAAAAATGAAGACAAGAACAATCAAACAAACAAACAAAGAAAAAATAAACATGCAAACCTACTGAGAATCGCGAACTGAACTCGCCCAAAGCAAAAAAATCTAACACAAAGAACAACAAGAAAAAAATGAAAGTAAACAAGAGACGAACGAAAATAGGAAACCCTACCTTGAACGCAAATAAATAGTTAAACTCCTGAAGCAATCCGTGCACAACTGTCTTTCCTTCAATCGATTCACTCTAGACAAGCTCCACTGCTGCTCTACTTCACTCTTCGATTTCTTTAACAATAATAATGATAACTATGCATTTAAACCCTAATTAAGGTAAAACTAGGAGTTTCTACCTATGCCTGGCACCTGTCATTAATGCCATCAATGGAGTAGAGTGGAGTTGGAACTGCAGAAGAACAGGCCCATTACTGTTGTGCGACTACAGTAAAAATTCAATGACAAAAACTCGGCGGTAGCGGAATCATAATGAAAACTGACCTGGAAATTTGTTTATTTTCCCAACTTGGTTCCCATTTCGGGTCCCGTTCTACCAACAAAGAAAAAGAGAAACAAAAAACAACAAAATAAAATAGAAAGATCGACACAAGAAAACATAACATAAAAACTTAGTCCAAAACAAAAGTTCAAAAAACGGAGGTGGAATTTGATCTTGGAAATTTTGAATAAACATCGACTTGACTTCCACTCTGGCTCCGACTCTGACAAAGACAAGACAAAAGGTTTAAAAAAAATATTGTCTAGATGGGGTTCATAATGAGTTTTAAAGAAAGTTTCAAAACCCGATTTAGTTTCAGTTCTGGTTCCGAGAGACTAAACCAACAAAAAAACAAAGTGTTGGAAAAGAAAGACTTTAAACTTTGTTTGAAAAATCAACCAAGGATAAAAAACAAAAAGGGGGACCCATTTTGACCAAGGCAAAAGATGGGGTGGTTATGCAAGGCATAACAAGTCACTCACAAGATCAAATCAACTTATGAATGATGAAAATCAGACTAATGTCAACAATTGCAAAGGTGATTACAATAGGCCCATCAAAATATCTCAATCAAGTAATGCACCCTTGATTCTCATTATGTACCTTCAACCATATGGTAATGACAATAATGTGATTGGTAAAGTATTCATTTTCATGGTGTACCATTACCCAAATGCCAATGACAAAGAAAAGCATATATTGGTGGATTAGAAAACCCTATTCATCCTTCTAGAAAACCTTTAAAGTAAGGTTTTAAGTCTCAATATTCTAAAACACCACTCTCTATGAGTGGTTTATCCTCTACAAACTTAGTTGTTCAAATCTCTTCTCCATTTAAGGAGGGTAATTTACTTCTTAAAAAATATTTATCTTGGAGTATTTTCTCCATATAACCTGAATTGGTTCTTGTAGAATAGTTTGTATACATAACTATTGCAGGATGGAAAACACACTAGGTTGTTTGTGACTTTGCAAATCTTGTTCAAAGACAATAGTTAGTGTAATGCACATAGTAAGAAGATAATGTATTGAAGTTGAGCTTCATAATTTTTAACAACCCTTACTTTGAGAAAAACACTCTTCTTCAATATCTGCCCATATGTTTCCAACACATTATTTACATAACAATTGCATCACGGAAAACGCAGTGAGTTGTGGTTCACTTCTTATTTTATGCAAGTTGTAAGAAATGAATGTTTTGAAGTTCACGTTTTTGTTTGTTCAAAACCCTTAGTTTGAGCAAAACACTCTTTTTCAATATCTGCTCATATGTTTCCAACAGAAAATTGACATAACAGTTGCATCATGGAAAACACAGTGGGTTGTGGCTCACTTCTTATTTTTTCTAGACTGTAATAAAATATTTTTTTCAACTTCACTTTCTTGTTTTATGACACCCTTACTTTAAGAAAAACAATCTTATTGACTATCTATTCATATGTTTCGAACACAAATTTTACTTAACTATTGTAGGATGGAAAACACACTAGGTTGTCCCAAACTTTGCAAATCTTATTCAAAGACAACAGTTAGTGTTATGCACATAGTAAGAAGACAATGTATTGAAGTTGAGCTTCATAATTTTTAACAACCCTTACTTTGAGCAAAACACTCTCCTTCAATATCTGCCCATATGTTTCCAATACATTATTTACATAACAGTTGCATCACGGAAAACACAGTGAGTTGTGGCTCACTTCTTATTTTATGCAATCTGTGAGAAATGAATGTTTTGAATTTCACGTTGTTGTTTTCTCACAATCCTTACTTTGAGCAAAACACTCTTTTTCAATGTCTGCTCATATGTTTCCAACATAAAATTTACATAACAGTAGCATCATGGAAAACACAGTGGGTTGTGGCTCACTTCTTATTTTTTCCAGACTGTAACAAAATAATGTTTTCAACTTCCCTTTCTTGTTTTATGACACCCTTTACTTTAAGAAAAATAGTCTTGTTCACTATTTTTTTATATGTTTCAAACACAAATTTTACTTAATTGTTGCAGGATGTAAAACACACTGGGTTGTCCCAGTCTTTGCAAATCTTGTTCAAAGACAACAGTTAGTGTTATGCACGTAGTAAGAAGACAATGTATTGAAGTTGAGCTTCATAATTTTTAACAACCCTTACTTTGAGAAAAACACTCTTCTTCAATATATGCCCATATGTTTCCAACACATTATTTACATAACACTTGCATCACGGAAAACACAGTGAGTTGTGGCTCACTTCTTATTTTATGCAGGTTGTGAGAAATGAATGTTTTGAAGTTCACGTTGTTGTTTGCTCACAATCCTTACTTTGAGAAAAACAATCTTTTTCAATATCTGCTCATATGTTTCCAACAAAAGAATTACATAATAGTAGCATCATGGAAAACACAGTGGGTTGTGGCTCACTTCTTATTTTTTCCAGACTGTAACAAAATAATGTTTTCAACTTCAATTTCTTGTTTTATGACACCCTTTACTTTAATTAAAATAGTCTTGTTCACTATCTATTCATATGTTTCGAACACAAATTTTATTTGCAGCAAACATTCCCTTTCAATATCGTTATACATTTTGAACACAAGATGCACAAAAAAAGTTGCAGGATGGAAAACACATAGGGTTGTCCCACAGTTTTCATATCTTGTTCAAAGATAACAGTTAGTGTTATGCACATCATAAGAAGACAATGCATTGAAGTTCACATTCATATTTTATAACTACCCTTGCTTGCAAGAAATGTTTGATGACATTGCAGGGGTCAAACAACTGAACTCGCTATGCTATTGCAAACAAGTCAGATGACTAAACTAGAAAAATCTACCTTTCAGCCAACAACAAACGACTGAGAGAAAGAAATCCCCAACTTAAACATCTTGACATGTGAACTTTAAAAATAGATTGTCCTTAATTGGCCTAATTAGGTTTCCTTTAATCATTCAATTTGACAAACAACAACGAAAGACTCTCCTACACTCTTAAGTTACTTCCATGGCATGTAAAATACTCTGTCTGAATGAATCTTTAATGTCTTTTTAGCCTTTCAAGGAAGGAAATTGCAAACACTCCAAATACTGTTCAATATACGCCTTTTGACAATTTTGTCCTAACAGGACAGTAATTAATGGTTTCCAAATAATCATAAATTCACCAATCCCTATCTTGGAATGGAGTCACCTATGCCCAAAAACCTCTGCAAAACAAAATTACACAACAAGGATTCATATTCCACAAACAAAACTCATCAAGCCACCAATGTACAAAGACATTTAAAGATTTGGAATTTCCATTTCAGCATTCCATTTCAATTTCAACATTCCATTTCAATTTCCTTATACGTTTGCAACACACTATGCTGAAAAAATTATTGTTGAATGGAAAACACGCAGGGTTGTCACTCACCTCTGAAATCTTGTTCTAAGAGAACAGTGTCTGTTATGCAGACTGTAACAAAACAGTGTATTAAAGTTTACCTTCATATTCTCTAACAACCCATTACTTGCAACAAACATTCCATTTCAATATCCTTATACATTTCCAAGAGAAGATGCACAAGAAAAGTTACAAAATGGAAAACACAGACTGTAAGAAAACAATGTATTCAAGTTCACCGCAAAATTTATAAGTACAGTGTGCATCACACAATGAAATGTAAAAACATATTGAGTCAATATTATACAATCAGAAGAAAATTACAATCCACATTTAATATTGGTAACACTGAGGACTATGTCAACCATTTACGAACAGGTATAATCTTTGTGTTCTTAGCATCTAGAAGCATTTGCCGCACTTTGATTGTCAAGGTGGAATTGACAACATACAATGTTGGCAACCCGTAATTCTCATGTAGCAGCCTGAAGGAGGGCCTGACACAGTGGATCTCAAACCTAACAATGTGGTTGAATTTGAACACGACCAACAACCATTCCTCCACAGGACCTATGTGATTACTAATTAGAGATTCCCCCTTGAGGAATCTCATAAACCTCATGGTCAGCTGATCCATAAGATTGTGCCTATGTATGATAATTGTTGGTCTAATGCACACCTTTTAGATGCATCCAGCTAGGAAAAAGTCTCGAATTTCTCGGTAAAGAGACATTGACCAATCACATAAATTGACAATCTCTATTTGTAGATTGTAATATTGAACGCCCATGCCCATATGTGCCCATACACCAAAGACGTTGTTGAAGAAGTGAGCATAATTATCATAGTGAAAATTTGTGCAGTTTGGCCCTTTTCTATTAATTCTCCTTAACATCTTTTCCCGCAACCTGTACGAGAGGCTGAATTCCTCAATTTGAGCAAGAATATTGCATGGAAGATACGAGTGGTAGTTGATCAACCAACTAGCCATCCATGCTCGAGAACTGTGGGAAATCTTCTATAGAACTACAACAACAGGTTGTAAAATTCTTGACATGAAAGACCAAACAACTTTTTCAGAAGATAGACCTGCATTCTCTAATTAGAAAGACTTCGTTAATGCAATGGAAACAGTGAAAAAATAAGTGAGCAAAGTGGAAGATATAGATAATATATGCACTAAAGAGATTGCACCTATTGTTTTGAACTAAACAAGGCAGCACATGCAGTATCTCCAATGGGCATATGGCAACGCACAAGTCGAACAACATGAAGAACAATGCCTGAAAGGAAAGAGAACAAAAATTTCAGCACATACAACAACATTCTCTAATTAGAAACACACGAAACAGTTGCTAAAAAATATTGAAAGCGAAAGAAAAAAAATTATAACTAACTAACCATGTATGGACAGTGTCTTTTCCAACATGGAAAATAATTTGAGCATTCTATTTGTTGCAATCAAATGAGTTGAACTAATGAATTGTAGAAAATATATTTTTGTTACGAACACAAAATGCACATCATAGTTGTAGGATAGAAAACACAGTGGGTTGTGCCTGACATTTTTATTTTCTACTAATTGTAACAAAACAAGGTCTCCAAGTTCACCTTCTTGTTTTGTGGCAACCATTTCTTTCACAAAACATTCCATTTGAATATGTCTTCATATGTTCCAAACAAAAAATGCACTTAATAGTTGCACGATGGAAAACACACTCAAATTTGTCAACTTAACTATCTCAAACTCTTAACAACCCTTGCAAATAATCATCATTGTAGAGACCCATTTCAGTCCCCCTCAACATACTTGAAACCCACATACAGAGATCACATCGCTGATTACATCCATTGCATCGCACATCTTTCATAAGGAAAATTTTAGGTGAAATATAGTGGGTTTAGTAAGTGAATGTCTATCAAACTTGGGGGTAGCAAAGTTTAAGGTAAGATTAATTTTTTGTAGGCTTAATTAGTCGTGTTTGAAGAATGTCTCACCATGATTTAGGAACAAACTTTCAGCCCCATTGAATGCACTTTCCTCAGTTACCAACTTGTACGCATCCTTTTTCATTGGAAATCTTTTGTATTTTCTAAAGATCAACAACCAAACATTGAATGGTTCACTTCCCCTACATGATTCAACATATACACTTCTTAAACTACATAACGTCATACCAAAAATTGGACTTGTGTAAGAAAATTTATTAAATTCGAACCATACCTTCCATTAGGTTTACACCCGTGAAAGATAGTCATTGGCGAGGACTCCTTTCCCGAGATTGGAATGCTGAAGTGAACAAAAAAAGCCATAAAAGAAATCATAAAGTTTATGACGTGGTACAAGCACATATTGGAAAAAAGAAATCTGCAATACCATTTCCTATTACAATAAAGAAATTGAAATGGGTTTTCTCATACTCACCCTTATTAGATGTATCCTCTGCCACATCCATAGCAGTTGCACCTAAAGTCTCACATTGCATATTGAAATTCAAATTCAAACTATTGTTCATGGACAAGGGAAAGGAGTCATCCAAAGGGGTTCGGTTATCTGACTATTGTGCGGAATGCTTCGTACACCGCATTGGATGTCGAAGACGATCCCTGGTTGCACTAAACCATGGACACATGCAAACAATGGTAGTTGCAGCTTGATCAGGATCTAGAATGAATTCAAACATAAATGCATTTGATTGTTGTAGGTCATTTAGAAACCTATCCGCGCATTATGCATATGATTGCACTTGTTGTAGAGATTGTGGCGGTGTACACATCACTTTCTTCAAGAGTTCATTAGTGTCATTCCAAAGAGACATTGTCACCACATTTTCATCATATACATGAGTCATAGAAGGAGCTTGCGTAGGGGTCAGAACATTAGGATTGTTTTCTTCTATGACCCCCTCTAACAATGTCTCGTTCAAATCTATGCCTGTATCAATTGGTTGACCTCCCCTATTTAAATGAGCACACAAAAGAAATTTGTATTAGGTTGTAGAAAATGCAAAACACAATTGAATCCAATAAATTAATGCAATTTGAATTGAAATTCACTTACTATGGACCACCCCTTCAATGACAGATGATCTTTTAATCAAGTGAGCAACCTTGACGACATGTTTGCAAGTGTTCCCTTGCAAACTCCAAGGGCAGTCACAAACAAAAAGGTGCTCCCCAAATTTTCGAACAAGGTAGTGCATTGACCTACTTTGATTTTTCACCTAGTACTATCCAGGATCTGTTTCATCAGGAATACAGTCATCGTCTAGAATTTCCTTGGCCCGCTCCACACTAGATTGCATATTTAAATCTTTTTTGTTCGTCAAAAAACCATAATGCTGCAAATTTTCCTTTTGCCTATAGAATGGTTCCATTTTATACACGAGTGTGTAATACAAATAGTCCATTCTCCTATTGCATTTTTTTGAACAATCAAACAAGTATCGAGTTTTTTGTGTGCAATGGTATGACTCAATGGTTGCATTCGTATCTTGGTTGGCATGTGGGAATAGCCTACAATTTTTTGCCACATGGCTACGAAAAAAAACATCCAATAGTCAAGTAAGCCACAATTTATTAGAGGTGACATCAAAGAATTTGAATGGTGTGAATCATGCGACGTGACAAAAATTGTCAACTCACCAATTCGACCTTCTCCTTCGCACCAGGTCTTCTTGAAGTACTCTAAGCATCGGGGTTGATCATTGAACTCCTGAAAGAAAGAGTTCAATAGCTGAGTGATGCAATCTTTGGTGTCACCGATTGCCATCATGATCATGCCAAGACTGCAGAAGACGTCCATTTCCCTTTCCTTGGCTGCATACTTATATACATTCTTCAGCCAAGCCCTTTTGACATGCCAAAGGAATAGAAACACACGACATTGAAAGACAACCCTAATAGGCAATACAAATGATATTTTTTACCGCTTGACTACATGAGAAAGTGGCATTGAAAATGAATAACAAATGAGAAAGGTACACAAATGATGAAAGGGATACACATATTGTATGGATTGGATTTCTGCAGTCACATCATCGGTCAAAAATGCATTGATTCTCCAATCGGGTCTGGCTCTTCTTCCACGGTTGAGCAATACACGTAGCCACGCAGAGATGTCCTCAATCTTGTTTCATGAGGAGACTACCCACGCAACCGACACACCACTCTGTTGCTCATTGAAAATGAGGAGAGTATACAATGGATATTGTAGAGAGAACAACTCAACGTGAGCATTGTGAAGTTTACAACCAAGAAGATCATTGAAAACATGACGAACTATTTGTCAATATTTGTAAGGCCTCACCTCATATTTTTTAGTTGCAAACGTGGAATCCATCGAGATGACTAAATTATGTGAGCAACTAACCATCCTATCCAACATCCATGGAGTCTAAACCCCGATAACAAAAGGCGTATTGTTCCCATCGGGTCGTTGAAAGTAGAAGTTGTCAAAGTCTTGTCCACTCCACAATAGGATACTTGTCAAATCAACTTTGTGTTTTTGTGCGTGAGTAGAACACACCTTTCACCAGTCATTCATTAGATCCTTTATTGTAAGGAATTGATCTCTCTTGGACATCATGCCACATAACACAGGATCGTTGATGTGTCTATCCATTATTACATTGACACTAACATCCATGAGCAAAAGGATTTCAATATAGCTTTTGCACTTTGTGGATAGATTAGCGGCAAACATAGAACGCTTCTCTCCACTTGTGTCATGAATGTCATGGAAAAATTCACCATTTTTATCGACGTGGAACATTTCTTTGTAGATAATATAGGCAACATCAGGTTTTCCTTCCATAACCTTTACCATGAAGTGGTATTGACAACCTCGCATTTGTATAAATGTCTTATGTCGTTTCTTCTTTGGTGGATGCTGATCTCTCTTGTCTTCAGGACCGTATTGACACTAGTAGCTGTGAGAAAGGTATCATCTCATCATGTTCAACCAAGAGAGAGTAAAATATCATTTGACCATAGAAATGAATGTCGATATATACAAACCTCTTATACAAAATTGTTTTGCTATAATTTTTGTCATAGATGGGACACGAGGTGGTAGGTTCTCTTATTTTCTTGTCCACAAATTTGGTTTCTACACCTTCAACGAATGTTTCACCGCGAATGAAATGATCAAGTCTCATAAGAGGAATTGCTTCAACAAGGTCAGGGACCTTATCCTTGTTGACAAAAATAGCAGCCCATTCCAAATTGAAAGACAAAAAAGGAGAGCCTCCATTTTGTACATCTTGCACCTGCAATTCGTCTAGCTTCTTCCATTTCAAACCTCTCCCCATTCTAGGAAATCATAGAATTGGATGAATACTTAAAATTAGTGTGGATTGTGTGAATAAAAAGAAAAAAATCATTCATTAAACATAGATAAAATGTGTTTGCATT
Organism: Sequoiadendron giganteum; assembly: GCA_007115665.2. NCBI lineage: Eukaryota > Viridiplantae > Streptophyta > Pinopsida > Cupressales > Cupressaceae > Sequoiadendron > Sequoiadendron giganteum. The sequence goes on along the minus strand of CM021106.1, from coordinate 506,400,125 downwards.
GCTCTCACCCACGTGAAACCAATAGGACATTCCGGCTTCAACCGAGGAAAATTAAAGGTGATAAATTCAATCCAGCTATGCATAAAATATAACACAAATGCATGTTGGAAATTAGACAGTCCAACAACCCAACATTGTGTTTTTTGAATCACAATTATTTTTTGCACTTTTCTTTCAATCATGCGAAATTCAAACACAACAATGGAATGTGTGGTTTGGAAGAAATTCATACTATCTTGTAACATTCCATGTTGCAAAACCATAGGTGTTAGAATCAAGCAACCTACCATGAGACAACCCTTGAAATTTGAACATGGAGATTCAAATAACTAAAACCCAACACTGTGTTTTCCGAATCACAATAATTCTCTGCACTTTTCTTTCAATCATGTGAAATTCAAACACAACAATGGAATGTATGATTTCGAATACATTCATACGGTTTTATAGCATTCCATGTTTCAAAACCGTAGGTGTTAAGAAGCAAGAAACCCACCATGAGACAACCATTCACATTTAAACAAGGACATTCAAATAACTGAAACCCAACACTGTGCTTTCCAAATCACATTTATTTTTTCCAATTGATTTTTTCAATGGTGTGAAAGTTAAACACAACAATGGAATGTGTGATTTGGAAAACATTCATACTCTTTTGTAACATTCCATGTTGCAAAACCATGGGTGTTAAGAAGTAAGAAAACCACCATGAGACAACCCTCTACATTTAAACAAGGAGGTTGAAATAACTGAAACCCAACACTGTGTTTCCAATTCAAAATTATTTTGTGCAAGTTTTTTGTTCAATCAACTAAAATTTAAACACAACAATGGAATGTGTGATTTGGAAGACAATCATACTATATTGTAACATTCCATATTGCAAAACTGTGGGTGTTAAGAAGCAAGCAACCCACCATGAGACAACCCTCTACATTTAAATAAGGAGATTGAAATAATTGAAACCCAACACTATGTTTCTCATTCACAGTTATTTTGTGCAGATTTTTTTCAATCAACTGAAATTTAAACACAACAATTGAATGTGTGATTTGGAAGACATCCATATTGTTTTGTAACATTCCATGTTGAAAAATCGTGAGTTTTAAGAAGCAAGCAACCCACCATGAGACAACCCTCTGCATTTAAACAAGGAGATTCAACTAACTGAAACCCAGCACTACGTTTCCCATTCAGAATTATTTTGTGCAGTTTTTTTTTTCAATCAACTGAAATTTAAACACAACAATGGAAGGTGTGATTTGGAAGATAGGCATATTGTTTTTTAACATTCCATGTTGTAAAACCATCGGTGTTAAGAAGCAAACAACCCACCATGAGACAACCATTTACATTTAAACAAGAAGATTGAAATAATTGAAACCCAACACTATGTTTCCCATTCATAATTATTTTGTGCATGTTTTTTTTTTCAATCAACTAAAATTTAAACACAACAATGGAATGTGTGATTTGAAAGACATTCATACTATTTTTTAACATTCCATGTTGCAAAACCATCCATGTTGAGAAGCAAGAAACCCACCATGAGACAACCCTCTACATTTCAACAAGGAGATTCAAATAACTGAAACCCAACACTGTGTTTCCCATTCACAATTATTTTAAGCGGATTTTTTTTCTATCAACTAAAATTTAAACACAACAATGGAATGTGTGATTTCGAAGACATTCATACTATTTTGTAACATTCCATGTTGCAAAACCATGGGTGTTAAGAAGCAAGCAACCCACCATGAGACAACCATTTAAAAAGAAACCAACCAACCATGAGAATGGGAAAGATAAACAACAAACTAATTTCACATGATGATTTCTTTTAGAATTCACAGATTCAACAAATAAAACATAAACACAATTTGACTCAACAATTATCATATTGAAGAACGATCACATAAGCACAAAGACATTTGTGATCAAGAAAATATTAACAAACTCAAAGATTCAATCTTATTTCCTTTTTTCTCAATACAAAATATAGGTTCAAAGACTCCATGGTTGCGTAGCAAAATTGTCTGAAAACAGAAAATGCCCTTCTTCCCCCTTTTCCTCTCTTTCTTTCCTCCCCCTTTTTTTTTCTCCAATAACTGTTCGCAATCCTCCTTAAAAACGGTTGAGGTTGCAATAATTCATTAAGAAACGAACACTGTTTCCATTACACCCTAGGATTTCGGTCACTATTCATAATTACAAAATTTCATGCATGTAAAGTAAAGATTCAATTTATGTCAAAACAAACCGTTTTCATTGACAAATGCGTAAAGAAACCAAGTTCGCTAAACTACCAAATGAGCCGGAGCCTGGAAAATCTCTGCGAGCATTTCATTAAGAAAAATATTAAATATGGCTTGCTCTTCCTCTCTATCTAAGACAAAGATCACCCTCCAATATTTGGCATAGCTAGACTTTTCCTTCCATGCAAGCGAATGTAGCTTAGAAAAAATGTTGAGTTTTTCCTCCTCGAGCCACATTAAATTAGGCTGAATGACTAGTACTGACTCAATTTCCCATTCCACAACTTCACCAGGAAGCACCATGTCGAATAAAACTTGGGATCAAAATGTTGCCACCTTTGCAAAATTGTGGGTGTTAAGAAGCAAGCAACCGACCATTAGACAACCATTTACATTTCAACAAGGAGATTAAAATAATTGAAACCCAACACTATGTTTCCCATTCAAAATTATTTTGTGCAGTTTTTTTTTCAATCAACTAAAATTTAAACACAACAATGGAATGTGTGATTTGGAAGACATTCATACTATTTTGTAACATTCCATGTTAAAAAACTATGGGTGTTAAGAAGCAAGCAACCAACCATGAGACAACCCTTTACATTTAAACAAGGAGATTAAAATAACTGAAATCTAGCATTGTGTTTCTCATTCAGAATTATTTTGTGCAGTTTTTCTTTCAATCAACTGAAATGTAAACACAACAATGAAATGTGTGATTTTGAAGACATTCATACTGTTTTGTAACATTCCATGTTGCAATATTGTGGGTGTTAAGAAGCAAGCAACCGACCATGAGACAAACCTTTACATTTAAACAAGGAGATTAAAATAACTGAAACCCAACACCGTGTTTCCCATTCATAATTATTTTGTGCAACTTTTTTTTCAATCAATTAAAATGTAAACACAACAATGGAATGTGTGATTTGGAAGACATTCATATTGTTTTGTAACATTCCATGTTGCAATACAGTGGGTGTTAAGAAGAAATCAACCGACCATGAGACAACCCTTTACATTTAAACAAGGACATTAAAATAAATGAAACCCAACACTGTGTTTCCCATTCAGAATTATTTTGTGCAAGTTTTTTTTTCAATCGATTGAAATTTAAACACAATGGAATATGTGATTTGGAAGACATTCATGTTGTTTTGTAACATTCCATCTTGCAAAACCATTGATGTTAAGAAGCAACCAACCCACCATGAGACAACTATTTGCATTGAAACAAGGACATTGAAATAACTGAAACCCAACACTGTGTTTCCCATTCACAATTATTTTGTGCAGTTATTTTTTCAATCGACTAAAATTTAAACACAACAATGGAAGGTGTGATTTGGAAGACATTCATACTGTTTTGTAACATTCCATGTTGCAAAACTATGGGTGTTAAGAAGCAAGCAACCCAACATGAGATGACCTATTACAATTAAATAGGGAGATTGAAATAACTGAAACCCAACACTGTGTTTCCCATTCACAATTATTTTGTGCAATTTTTTTTTCAATCGGCTGAAATTTAAACACAACAATGGAATGTGTGATTTGGAAGACATCCATACTGTTTTGTAACATTCCATGTTGCAAAATCGTGGGTGTTAAGAAACAAGCAACCCAACATGACACGACCCTTTACAATTAAACAGGGTGATTGAAATAACTGAAACCCAACACTGTGTTTCCCATTCACAATTATTTTGTGCAGTTTTTTTTTCAATTGACTGAAATTTAAACACAACAATGGAATGTGTGATTTGGAAGACATTCATGATGTTTTGTAACATTCCATGTTGCAAAACCATCGGTGTTAAGAAGCAAGCAACCCACCATGAGGCAACCCTCTCCATTTAAACAAGGAGATTGAAATAACTGAAACCCAACATTGTGTTTCCCATTCAGAATTATTTTGTGCAGGTTTATTTTTTCAATCGACTGAAATTTAAACACAACAATAAAATGTGTGATTTGGAAGACAAACAGAATATATTGTAACATTCCATATTGCAAATCGTGGGTGTTAAGAAGCAAGCAACCCACCATGAGACAACCCTCTACATTTAAACAAGGAGATTGAAATAACTGAAATCCAACACTGTGCTTCCCATTCAGAATTATTTGGTGCAGGATTTTTTTTCAATTGACTGAAATTTAAACACAACAATGGAATGTGTGATTTGGAAGACATTCATGTTGTTTTGTAACATTCCATGTGGCAAAACCATCGGTTTTAAGAAGCAAGCAACCCACCATGAGACAACCATCTATATTTAAACAAGGAGATTGAAATAACTGAAACCTAGCACTGTGTTTCTCATTCATAATTATTTTGTGCAAGTTTTTTTTCAATCGACTGAAATTTAAACACAACAATGGAATGTGTGATTTGGAAGAAAAACATATTGTATTGTAAATTCCATATTGAAAAACCGTGGGTGTTAAGAAGCAAGCAACCCACCATGAGACAACCCTCTACATTTAAACAAGAAGGTTGAAATAACTGAAACCCAACACTGTGTTTCCCATTCACAATTATTTTGTGTAGTTTTTTTTTCAATCGACTGAAATTTAAACACAACAATGGAATGTGCGATTTGGAAGACATTCATACTATTTTTTAACATTCCATGTTGCAAAAACATCGGTGTTGAGAAGCAAGAAACCCACCATGAGACAACCCTCTTCATTTAAACAAGGAGATTGAAATAACTGAAACCCAGCACTATGTTTCCCATTCACAATTATTTTGTGCAGAATTTTTTCAATCAACTGAAATTTAAACACAACAATGGAATGTGTGATTTGGAAGACATCCATACTATTTTGTAACATTCCTTGTTGCAAAACCGTGGTGTTAAGAAGCAAGCAAGCAACCATGAGACAACCATCTACATTTAAACAAGGAGTTTGAAATAATTGAAACCCAACACTATGTTTCCCATTCATAATTATTTTGTGCAGGTTTTTTTTTCAATCGACTGAAATTTAAACACAACAATGAAATGTGTGATTTGGAAGACATTCATACTATTTTTTAATATTCCATGTTGCAAAACCATCGGTGTAGAGAAGCAAGAAACCCACCATGAGACAACCCTCTACATTTAAACAAGGAGATTCAAATAACCGAAACCCAACACTGTGTTTCTCATTCACAATTATTTTGTGCAGTTTTTTTATTGAAACCCAACAATGTGTTTCCCATTCACAATTATTTTGTGCAGGTTTTTTTTTCAATCGACTGAAATTTAAACAGAACAATGGAATATGTGATTTGGAAGACATCCATACTGTTTTGTAACATTCCATGTTGCAAAACCGTGGGTATTAAGAAGCAAACAACCCACCATGAGACAACCCTTTACATTTAACCAAGGAGATTCAAATAACTGAAACCCAACACTGTGTTTCCCATTCACAATTATTTTATGCACTTTTTTTTCAATCAACATAAATTTAAACACAACAATGGAATGTGTGATTTTGAAGACATTCAAGAAACTGAAATACTCCACATTGTGTTTCGCACTTGTAAAACCCTCTGCTTGCAACAAAATTACCCCTCACCTCGATTTGGTCGGTATTCTCCTCCAACTCCTCCATGTGCACTCCACACTTCAGCTTATTTGGTGGGTATTCTCCTCCAAGTCGTCCACATGTACTCAGACCTTCAGCTTTCCCTTTCAACATGTAGACAGGAAACAAAACAAATAGTATTTTCACCTTGCTTTCTCAAAACAGAAAAGACCCACATCATTCCCTTTTCTCATGCCAGATAAAAGAAACTTGTCGACGAAGCTAACCTGCCCGCTTTTTCGCCCGACAATAGGCGAGAAAACCCACCTGACGATGTCGTTAACTCCCACTTGACCATCGCCCGAACATTTCATCCAATCCGCCGGTTTCAGGCGTCTGGCGGGCCCTGCATTATGACAACTTGTCATGTTATGTATCTATCCATGTATGTTTTTCATGTGTTTTTCAATGTACATAGGTGAATTTTATCTAGGAGTTAGTTGACTCCATTTTTAAATACAATCTTAACTTAAGATTTATGATTTGTCTAACATATTTACATACACATAGTTTTATCGATGTAATCCTTAAACCTCCTTTGCGTGCAAGTCATGAAATCTATTATATAGAATATATAAAAAATAATTAGTATATAATATAAAATATATATAACATATTAATTATATTTTATATTATATAAAAATATAATAATTATTAATTATAATAATTATATATATATATATATATATATAATAGTTCTATTAAAAAATATAATATATAATAATAATAATAAGTAATATAAATATAATATTTATAATTTATTTTTTAGTATATAAAATATAAATTATATATACATTGTCCCTGTAATGTTAAAACTTAAATTTGCTCATTATTAGGATCTTGGTCGTAATTTTCATTTTTTAATATTTTGAGCTAACAAAAAAGTTTGAAAATTAGTGTTTTTTATTTTTTTTGTTATTCTATCAATTATGACGTACTTGACAAAGGAGGTAAACTCGGTGGTGGTGCCATTGTAAAATCAATGAGGTTGTTGGTGGGGCCTGCGGTATTTGATGGGATCGGTGTGGTAGGTAATTTCGCCAATTTGGTCATAATTTTCATTTTAATAAACATACTCTAAAACCCTCGTCAAAACCTTATTTTTAGGTTGTAGCTCGCCGAATTGGAGAAGTGAAAGGTAATACCAATGAGGAAGAGTTTGGAGGAGTGGAAACCAATAGCAGCGAATAAAGCAAAAAATAATAATGAAAAATATCCAAAAAAATGGCAAAAAAAATAGTAAAAAAAATGGCAAAAAATTATGAATGGCTGATTCATTTGATACTTGGTGGTGGACAGAAGTTGTATGCCGATGAAAAATAGTTTTATATAGGTGGTGGATGAGAGTTGTATATGATGAAAAAGAGTTGTGTTCTGGCGTGAGATAGGTTTTGGTTGAACGTTCACTCTATATATAGCCTATTGGCTAAATAAACATATTCATGTTTGAGAGTTAAGAGAGTCTTTCTTCGGTCACATATTTATTACTAGAGATATACCACAAATCTCATAGGGGAGAGAGGTCTATATTGGAGCATCCTATCTTTGGAGGTCTACGTGGTGTGTCATGTGGAGCATAAAACAAAAAATTACCTACCACGTCACCCATTCTGTAGTGGATTCGACAATATTTGTTTTTACCATTTTGATCAATTTGTCAAGTGTCACACTCCAACTGGTACATATAATTTGTTCTATATTTTCCTACCCTACACATAGTTTATTTTTGTATGTATTGTGTGTGTTTGTGTAATCATGAACTTTTATCATGGAAAATTTCATTTTGTCCCAATCATCCCTTTTGTCCCTTATTTTTGTATTCTCCTAAAGATATGGATTTTCATCATGTCAACAAGTGACACACATCCCCAACTAGAGATAATATTGGCACACCATTCTGATTATGTCCTTTTTTGTTGAGTCATGTCTGCTTGTGTATTTTAGCCTTATTTATCTCAAATAGACAACTAATTTGTGATAGTTTTAAATGGGTCTCCCTTTCTGAAGATTCACAAAAGTGTTGTTCTCTACCATCCTTGTGTGCCTATAGTGTTGTTATATGTTGTAAAGGTCCTTGAATATGTCTAAGTGTGGAATTAGTGCTAAAAATCCTACTTTTTTTAGTATTTGTCAAGGTTATAAGTTTTTAGGGTTTCCTTTGTTTTCATTCCTTTCACTTGTATCCAAATGTCCTTGCCCATTTTCTTTAAAATAATTTCATCATCAAGGTATCAAACTTATTTATCCATCAATATTGGTCCCATCACATCTCAATCCTTGATCCATAATAATTTCCAAAAATATTTATAATTTATTTATTCTTCGTTAGGTCATAAAGATTCCCCTTCCAAAACTAACCCTTCCATCTTCACCCTATCATCTTAGTCTTGGCTATTAAAAAACTGTCCATGTATTTCAAAATTGGCATCCCACTCATACCTTCCCTAACTCTCCAAATTCCATCAATTCCTTTTCATTTCCTATCATATTTTTGGACTTCTCTCCCTTTATCTCTCCCATAAAAATAAAAAAATCATTTATACTTATCAACCTATCAAAAAATTCCCTCCCTAAATACTCTTCCCCTCTCTTGGGTACATATTCCAAGGTATCCCCAAAATTTGATCTTTGATTGTCTATGTTATATGTTCTCATTAGTGTTGGACCTTTAAAATTCCTCCATTCCCCCTACCTCCATGTCATGAGTTCCCTACCATCTCTAGTTCCTAAAACGCTAATGAAAGGAATGATTAGTGAGTTTCCCATGAGCTTGACAAAGAAAAAGGTTGCCCAAGTTTCAATGTGAAAGAAAAGAAAATTAATAAGTGTTATGTTGTAAATTTTGGAGGTTCAATATCCTCTTGAACCTCTGGCATGGTTCACAGATCCCAAAATATTCAAATTGAATATTGTGTGTGTGGGTGTATACGAGTTCATATTTCCTTGAACTTGGGCACATGATTCTAGTAAGGCCCAAATTGTCAACAAAGTAAAAAAGAGAAAGAAAATGGAGAAAGTGACCAATTTTTAAATATTGCATGATTTGTGAGTTCATGGACCATGAAAAAGTGTGACATGGTTCAAAATTTTCCATTTTTTTGATAATGTGACATGGTTTGCAAAAGGACAAAAGATTTGGCATATCAAGTAAGAGAAAATTAAATGAACATTTTTATTACAAAAAGGGTGTCAATAACTTGTAGCACTTTGAAACCCTTGGATCTTTCTCCCACCTACCAAAAATGCATCTCAAGCCACCATTAATGACCTAATATAACTTTACAATCACTTGAGAGGGTTATTCTTACTAAAAAGTATTGTTCACTATAAATGCATGGATTTAAGTATGTTTCCAATGATGGAGAAAGAAGGAAGACATCTATAATAATCAATACAATGGATGCATTTTGATGACTATTATAACCATTTTTGTAGGCTCTTTCTTGGTTGATACATCATACCCTATTATGCCATTCATGCAGAACAGTTTTTGATCAATGGGATGATTCCCCATGCTCCTATGGTACGCTTATATGAATTTGCAACATGATTTATGGGATGTTTTGAATGGTGCCTAATGGGTATGGGCCCCATTATCTATAATTATATTGGTCATGGTTCTATGCATTCATGATAGGTCTAACATTTATCTCCTAAGGTATAACAATAAAAATATTTTCACTAAGAAGGATGGAAAATGGTAAGAAAAGGGGAACAAAGAAGAGAAAAACTCACATAGAAGAATCTTAGGGTTAACAATGTTTAGATCTAGATAGTGTATTTTGATATTGTAATGATATGGGTTAATCCCAAACTTATAATTATACATTGTAAAATTTGAAAAGTAAATAATTAAAGATGGAGTCAATGTCTCCATGTGTTTAATGTATATATCTAGATGTGTGCTAATTAGTTGGATATCCAAATGATTATAAAATCATGTAAATGATTTTGTGATGTATCTTCATACAATAATAAATAAAATTTATGGATAATCTCATAGATTATCAAGTATAATTATTTAATATTATGCAAGCATTTTTATTTTTTGAATGTATGTATAGAGCCCAACTTGCATGCATTTTGACATATAGTATTAAATTTGATATCTCAATTAAGGTATCACCTTATCTTACAATTATTACAATTTGGTATGAACTTAGAGACTCTATTCACCAACTGGATAAAGTAACCATTCTACTGCTAGTTCCATTTCCCCATCATCCTAACACACTCATAACAACTTAATATTTTTTTTTTAGTTTAATATAGTTTAGTGTGTTCTCACATAGATGTTTTAAGGTATGTAACAACATACTGGGTTATTATAAAACACATAATCATTAACTCATATGGTATATTATCTACTTTAAGAGGTTTCTTAACCTTGATTTTCTTAAATCATCATATAGGCTTTAAGTGAAAAATAAATTAGGGGCGCACTATGTAATGTGTATCATTGTGTTAGTTTGAGTATTTAGTTTCTATGGTGATATATAATATAGAACCTTAGGGAAGTCCCCATTGGATAAATAGAGCCAAAAGTGAAGAAGGTCATATCCACCTCAGTAATTGGTTATCAGTTTCCCAACTTGATCATATGTTTTATGGTATTCTTCCTATGTTTAACACCCATAGCACTCAGGAGACTATCTAGACTTGGGGATTTGGGACCTACAACTCAAATCACCAATAGGCCTCTTGTGTAAGAATGATAACATTGTAATGCATGTATATTCAAATTTGATAGTAAGGATGAGAAGGGCAATGCTTTAATGCCCTTGAGATGAGAAGTGTATTTTATCTCACATCCTATATTCTTAGATTTTTTATTAATGTTTGATTGTAATGTATGTATGATAAATTTATATAATTTAATATAATTTTAATTTGGAATATAAATTCCAAAAGGGAAATGTTATACAATTTTATATATGTATACCGAGGCTTAACAAGTTATCCTTATAGATTTAGTAACATGTTATATTTGAAAATCCTTACTAATGTAGTAGAAAAGTGAATTTCCAATGATTTAGTTATACCCATTTCCATGCAAGAATGAACTATTAGATTTACATTAATTTTATATAATCTCTACTAATGTATTAGTATGATATGCTCTACAATCATATAAAAAAATAAGTATTTTTTTGCTTCTTTTGATTACAATCATTTTCAAAAATTTATAAAACATAAATTATGGCCTTGGAGATATTAAATGATTTTGAATAGGAGCAAAACTTATTTATTTTTGATGTTCCACAATTTCAAAGCCTAATTTGAAAAAGCATAAAGGGTTCAAAATAGAATAATTAAAAATAGGGTGACTCATCAATGATCTAATGATCTCATGGCTTGGCCTTCGGTTCAATGACTACTTATATGCATGTGTGTAGTGTTGGTAGTAGGATACAAAAATAAAATGTGAAAATTTAGGATGGATAGTGATAGTGGAATTTTATTCTTACCACCAAAATTTTATGTTATATTAGTGGTAATTATTTTTATAGTTTATTAAGAAAATAATATTTGTTTTTTTCTTAAATCCAAGTTATTGGGAGTCACAATGTGTTGGAAATAAAAGTAACAATGACTCTCTAAGTTCAATAGAAAAGGATTCATAGATGAAATGGTGTTGAGTTCAGAGCCCACATACCACAACAATATGTCAAAGGTTGTAGTGGCCAAATAAGGGTGGCCTTGATCACATACATGTCTTTTGCACACCAATAATCAATCTAGATCTCCATGTGCACTCCCATAGAAATATTTTTCAAGATACAAAATATTTTAGAGGAACAAAAGAAGCATATTTTCACTATGCACTAAAGAGAAAAATGTTATAACAATGCACTGCTTGCTAAATTTTTGGTGCAAGTAATAGAACATAGTTTTTGCATGCAACTTTATAGAATTAAATATGTATGTTATAGACTTGCATGCACATGACATCATCATTTTTTTATTAATAGGTTATGCACTTGAAGATGTATCCCCTATAATTTCATGGTCAAATTTGAACCCAAAGGGATTCTAAACATGAATATCAACCTCATGTTTCTCAATGCTTACACCAAATTCACTATAGTAATCAATAACAATGACCTCAATCACTCTTTCCTTATTATTATCAAACCCTATTTATAAAAAAAATCAAAATATTTGAAACATAGATCTAATATCGCATATGTACATATAATCCATGTTTTTAAACCAAATATAAAACTTTCAATTTTCAATATGATGTATTTTTATTGTAGATATCACATAATCGAAAATTTTAACTACTTAATACCATTGATGGAGATAAAAATCAAACATTAATGTATTATATTATATGAGTAAAATCAAAACTTTACATCTTAATAAATAATTTTACATAGTATTTTCACTTACATTATGACACTAGTCAAAAGAAACAAAATCTAGGAACTTAAATTTAATCCCCAAAGTAGAAAATTTTGAATGGTCGTAATACTAAAATTAGTTGTTGACTAGCATAACTCTAATGTATTTAAACCATAATTTCTAACAATAAGAATTATATACATTAGCTCTTAAGTCTAAGAGGAGAAGCAACACTTCTTAAAATGGTAGTCTCACTTAAGGTACATGGAGTATTTGAAAGACCCAATACTATAATCATATATAGAGATGTAAGCATATAAACCAAAATATTAAATATAATTTGTAACCAAATAAATACTATTGGTATACATGATTAATACAACACTTGAATTTTCTTTAAATTCACTTCACAAAAATACATAATTAGTCGATAAACTATATATTGTGGGCATAGCCCACGAGAATTGTCTTATGTCAAAAAATCTCGTTGATGCCAAAAAATCTCACCGACGTTGGGAAATCTCGCCAATCTCCACATCAAATGGAACTTCAGTAGCCCTCAAACTCTGATATTTTTAGATCTACTTTCGTTTACTATGAATAGATTGAAGCAACAACTAAAGGGAGATAGGATTTAGTTCATCTCATTTTAAAAACATTTTGTTGTGGTAGGGTTTTGTAAAATTTTCCTCCAAACTCTGCCCATTTTTTCTCATCGGTATTGTTGAAAACATGATAAATTTTGTGTAGAATCTTGAGGTACATCACTTGTCATAGTTTCGATGAATTTTAATTTTTTGGAATCTATACCCTACCGTAAAACAACTATGTTATTTATTTGTTAAATGAAGGGAAAGTTGTCTCACACCAAGAAAAAAAACTTTCAGGCAATTGAAACTCCTCACCCCAGACCTGAAACAAACTTTCAACTGCAGGTTGTTTACTTTCAACCAAACTATGTAAGTGTTCTTTTGCACAAGAAGTAGAACCTAAAAGAGTAGTCCAAATATATGTTCTATTTCATATAGTTTGAAACTTTTAGAAACTTTTGTTTCCATACACATCTCTTTTTTTGAATCACAATCACATTATAGACTTGCCCTTGATTTAGTCTAATTTGTAGACATGGATGGCTACACACACTAATGCAACAATTTTAGCAACATACAAAATTCTACTTCCTTTAGCACCATAGTCTAAGAGAGGGTTGATCAAAATAGAGGAGGCTCCAGTTATAGTGGGCAACAGTCTCTCAATATCTAGATATTTGAACTCCATTGGATAAGAAAAATACCCTACTGACATGATTAGATCCATTGCCTACCAAAAATAAAAAGGAGTTGCTATATGAGTAGATCAAATGGGAGAGGAAGTGGGTAAAGGGGAGGAGACATGTGCCATATATACATGTTAATGTCAATAGAGAATCACAAAAATCATATGAAAAGGAGTGTGTAGGTGACCAACACTTCATACTCCACAATCCTAAGGGATGAACCTCCAGATCCACACCTCAGGAACAAGTCAATCTAGAAACTGAGACAAACCCATGAATACACTTTGGATAGTTAAGGAATAATCAACAAGAGTGGGATGACTCTTCTACTCTTTTATCTCCACAAAACTTAGGAGGGTGTTCCTAGAGGACTTTGTAGGATTTGCAAATACAAAGTGGTCACATGTAAGCCAATCCCTATGCATAAATACACTCTTTAAATAGGTTGTCATTCTATGTCCCATACTGGTATACCAGTCCTTTGGACCGTATATCTCTCAATAAAGTATATTATCAATAGGCTAGTGTGCAACTTCATATTCACTAACTGGTTAATAATCCCCATGTGTAAAATGTACATGATAGAAACATGGTAAATGATTTTTCATTGAAAATAATGGTCAATTGAGTGGGAAAATGATTAGTTTCTTGATCTATTGGGTAGTCGAGTCAAATCCAAAGTAATAAGGAAAAATTGTATGCAAATTTAAACAAAGAACAAGAAAATTGTATAAGGAATCATACCAACTTTGCTAGATTTTCATTTAGACAAAAGATTAAAAGACTCAATAACTTCACACATTTCAATATACTTTTCAATCCAAGAATGAGTAACTCCTGATGATATTTATGGAGATTTTATATGGTTGTACTTGGCATAATACTCACCAAAATATACCATTGAACCAACAAATGTGACCCCAAATGTTTTTCGAGAAGATTTTGCTTGTCAAGATCTTTTCAACTTTACAAAAAAATGAAACTCATTATAGAAGGAGATGAGTTGAGATATTGTTACCTTAGAACACACTAATTAGAGGAAATTATACATTTCCAGCCAAAATGACTTGTGTTTGGCTCAAAGACTCAATAACAATAATTGAAAATCAATAAGAGCCAAGTCTTTTTCCTCATAAATTTATAATTTATATCAAATGAAACATTGTAACATAACAACCCTTAATGAATTAAAAATTTCTAAATTTACACCTTACGAGTAAATTAACTAAGTAACAAGCCATTGCAATAAAAAATATTATTTTATTTATTGAGAATATACGAACAAAGATGCATTACATAATACAACATGGATTCCATTTCATTAAAATAAATCATAAGTTATATCAACACAAGAATTGCATACAATTCACATACATAGATCAAAGAGCTTTAGAACAAATATTTGTAAGACAATCCAGGATCCTTCCTTTCAAATCTTGGTTCTTCTGCCACCTGTTGTGGAGGAGAAGCATCACTCAAGCACTTTTTTGCCAGCCATAGATTCTTAATGTGGTCACCCACAAATCTATCATTCGATGGATGGCCCAAGTCCCTTCGACGAAGATATTGGTAGAGTAACTGATAATGACAACCAACTGAGTATAGTGTTGTTTCTTACATAACTAGAACTTGTAATCCCATAATATCGAACTAGCATGTAATACTGGATCACTGTGAAGTGATAGTGTAGTCTCGATAGTCACACTATCCATAGTGGAGTCTCAAAAATCCACACTAATTTGGCCAAAGTGTTACATTTAGTATTCCTGCTGAGAGTCATCTATCACATACACTACTCAGGGCCGATTTGACTTAAGGCTATCTTAAAATACACATAGGTATTTACTTCAATGGATATTTTGTCACCCCATATTAACCTATCACCTTTTAATCTACTTGGAATAAACCTACTTAACAAGTAAGTACACAAGCTCCCTCCCATATTGGATTAACTATCTTAGGAGTAAACACAAGCTTTCCTAGTTAAATCAATAACTTAGATAAGTGTATCACAAGTGCCTCTTGTATTCAATCATGCCTAGTATATAATATCTATGATATACACCAAATTGCTATTATGGATTACTTACGAGCACAACATAAAAAAACATTAAAGCTTCAATTTCCATTTCAAGGACACTCTAATATCTCTAATGCACACATTGGAAAAGACATTTCAAGCAATCATGGAAAACATATAATTCAAAAGTAAATAAAAAAGAAGAAGAGATCCTCATGCTTGTTATCGCTTATCCAAATAAATGACAACAATGCAACCTTCTCCAACAATAGTTAGCTTGATAATCAACTTCTCAAGAATGTCACAAATAACTCTATCTCACAAGTTGATAGCTTACTTCTCTCAAACAAATTTTTTTCCTCTCAACAAAATAGAACCCTCACTCTTTCTCACTCACAATATAAAACAAGGATGGTTGGGAATAACATAGAAATAAGGAATTGCAACAGATGTGTAATCTCTTGGGAAATAATGTGTCCTTACTAATGAAATGGGTCAACTATTTATAGAGCAGCCCAACAACCTCATAGCCTACAGTTTAGGCATGTAAATGGATAGAAAGCTCCATGCAAAGAAACACATGAAACTCAACAAAAAGTTGGTGAATTCCTAAGCTCATACTTAGCAAAACCACCTACAGGTCGACTTGCAGCATTGATAACAATTACAAGACTTATTCAATCTACATATGCTCAATTTGAATTGTCACAAGGAATAGACATCTACAAAAGCTTGAATTCAAAGGTGGCACCAAATCTATCCTCTCTCCTTATTTCATGCGGTTTAACTGCCAATAGAAATAGTCAATTACCATTTCATAACAAAAAGCATCCATCAATTTTTTTAGAGGATGAATCAACCAAAGCATTAAAATAATTTGACAAAGTCAAGGTTGATCATATCAAAGGCATCAACCAATTCTACGCTTAATATCGAGATAAGCCAACAATACCAAACGTAATACAATGTCTTATATTGTGTGACACATTGAGTGATAATTGATTTCACAAAATAGTAATAAGAAACTTTCATACGACTTCTAAAAACATAGTCTTTATCAAATATTATCGCCCCCAATATCATAGTCATTATCGACTATTATTAGCCTTTATAAATCGGCTTCTATTAAAGTAAATGATAGTCGATATATAATATATATAATATGTTTAAATATATAACATTATATATATATAATATATCATATACATATATATATAAACACCATTTATATATATACATATATATACATATATATAATGTTAATATATGTAAATCATTAACTATTAATGTAAATATATATGCAAAATTTAGACAAGTATACACTCAATATGTATATATATTAGTATTAAAGAATACAGTCAAAATAGTATTTGCATATAATCATAATATATATCGAATGTATACTTATATACATATGTATAAAAGTATATACCTCTATGTACACGTATATGTAGGTATATCTATATCGATGCATCTATATGAGCGTGTCCATCCACCAATGTATGAGTTTATCAATACACATATACATATGGATACATGTATATACCATACATATATATATGTTCACATTCAATTCACATATAACCATTCATTATTACCATCATATTGATAGGTAACTAAGTGTAGTACATCTATACATGTGCATATTTGTGTCACTTAAATCCCATTGACACGTATGTGCATATATATACATCTACTCCATGTAAGCCCCATGTATCAATATAATCGTAATAGTACAGGAAAGATCACCAAAATTTGAATAGATAAACATCACCCATCAATGCACACAAAAGTAAACAAGACTCTGCTAGTGCTAACACATCAACTAAGGATGACTTACCACCTTCCCATAAACTAACTCAACTCAATCATTTTAATGTGGTGTGTGTATATGCTCAGATAGTTTATGTTTATCGATTACTCGACCAAGATCCTCTCTTGAGTGATACTTCCCCTCCGCCTGGAGGAATGGAACATATACTTGCATCCACTAACACATGCACATGGTAGTTAATTCTTCACAACATATGCAATATACATAAAACATCTCAAAAGTTAGAATAATTCAATAACCATCCATTCAAATATATGTAGTATTTCCCCATGAAATAACATCAAATGAGATAACATCCATATTGATAACAAGGTACAAGCACAATTTATTCATCTCTAGAATTCACATTACATTCATATTTACCCTATGTAGTAATAGTAAATAGTAACTACACAACTGGGGTGTAACATACTCCTCCCTTATGAATCATCGTCCTCGATGACCTTAGGGATTATTAAAACATAACAACTAACAACACATTTTTTTAAGCATTCTCAAAAGAATTAAGAATATGAGGAAACTTCTATTGAATTTTTGCATAGTCCTCCCAAGTAGTTGAGTCTTCTACATATTGTTCCCACTGGAATTTCCACTGCAAGACTTCTTTGTTACACAAGTGTAGCTTACATGTTCCTACCACCTTGACGGGATCAAGAGTTACTACTCTGGGGTCCCGTACTTGTAAACCAGTCCAATCAATCACATGATGATCATTGGGTATATACTTTTTAAGGTAGGACACATGGAAGAAATTATGCATTTTGGCAAGAGCTGGTGGCAATGTGATCCGATAAGCTACTGGTTTTGCTTCCTCTAGAATCTCAAAAGTTCCAGCATAACATGGGGCTAACTTAGAGGTATTCCCAAATTTAATGGAACTCTTGTGAGGTTTCACTATCAAAAATACTTTTTCACCTATGACAAAATTATGGGACACTCTCTTAGCATCAGCATAGCTTTTTTGCCTATCGTTAGCTTTAGCTAACCTTTGCTTAATAATCTTAAATTGCTCATCCATTTCAGCCAACATCTTTGGCCCAAGACTTACCTGATCCTCAAGTTTATCCCAACTTATAGGAGTTTGACACTTTCAGCCATACAAAGCTTCGAATGGAGCCATCTTTATCACAAATGATAATAATTATTGTAAGAAAATTCCACTAAGGGAAAGTAGTTTTCCCACTTGTATTGTTCATCCATGCAATACATCCCAAGTAGGTCTTCAATACTTGATTTACCCTTTCAGTTTTCCCATATGTTTCTGGATGATATGTTGATCTAAAACTCAACTGAGTCCCTAGTGCAAAAAATAAGGTTTGCCAAAACCTAGAAGTGACTCGTGCATCCCTATTTGAGATAATCTTCTCGGGAATCCCATGCAACCTAAACACTTCTTGCATGAATTTTCTTACTATGACAGGTGCTTATCAGTTAGATTCTCGGGTATAAAATGTGTGACTTTGGTAAGCTTATCTACAACCACAAGAATGGAATTGTGCTTACTTCTTGAAAAAGGAAATCCTTCCACAAAGTCCATACTTATGACTTGCCACTTCCTCTCTAGTATTTTGTGTGGGTATAAAAAGCCTATAGGATGATGATGTTTTGATTTCACCCTTTGACACTCAAGACACCTAGTCACAAAAATAGCAACTTCTCCTTTCATTCCCTTCTAGAAGTATAATGGTTTTACATTAGCCATCATTTTTGTCACTCCAGGATGTCCAGAGTATGGTGCTTCGTGTACTTCCTTCCATACCAGATTTCTCAATTCCTTTACATCAGGAATGCACATTCTACCCTTATATCTAAGCAATCCATTAAGTTCAAATTGAAAACCTTCATACCTAAAATCTTGTGGATTATCAATGAGTGCTTGCTTAACTTGCAAGTAATACTCATCCTCCTTGCACTTTTGGAGTACTTGCCCCCTGAAATAGGTTTGAATTTCTACTATGGAAGCAATGTGACATCTTTGACTTACTATGTCAGTAACCCAATTTTCCTTCCCTTTAATATAGTTCATATTAAAATCATATTCAGTTATTAACTCTAACCACCTTCTCTGTCTAGAATTCAGATTAGGCTGAGTAAAAAGGTACTTTAACCCATTATGGTTAGTTTACATCTCAAAGGGTTTTCCTAATAGGTAATGTCTCCACATTTGTAGAGTGTGAACCAAAAATACCAAATCTAAATCATGCAGTGCATAATTCATCTCATAAGGTTCCAACTTTCTAGATTCATAAGCTAAAATTTGTCCATCTTACTTTAATACACCTCCTAACCCTTCTCCATGCATCCGTGATAAATGTAAAGTTACTTTCAAAATCTGGTTCTTTGAAGATCGGTGTGGTGGTTAACTTCTCTTTGAGTAGGTCAAAAGCTTCTTGACACTTCCCAATCCATACAAATTTGTTTCCTTTCTTTTGTAAATGAGTAATTGGGAAAGCGATCTTAGAAAATTTTTCTATGAAATTCCTATAGTACCATGCTAGACCAATGAAACTTCTTACTTCCAACACATTCTTGGGTATAGGCCCCTCAAGTATTGATTTGATCTTAGCTAGGTCTATAGAAATTCCTTTTGCCAAAATAACATGATCTAAATAGTGTACCCTCTTTTGGAAGAATGTACATTTAGAAAATTTACCATACGACTTATGTTCTCTCAAATGTTGTAGAACCATTTCTAAATGTTTACAACGTTCTTCCTCATTTCTAGAGTAAATCAAAATATCATCTAGAAAAACTAGTACAGACTTGTTAAGGTAATCCCTAAATACACTATTAATTAGGTTCATGAATGTTGTAGGTGCATTTTTTAAATCGAAGGGTAAAGCAATGAACTCATAGTGTCCATATCTAGTTCTTAATGCAGTTTTAAAGTTTTCTTCATCCTTAATCCTCAATTGGTGATATCCAGATCTCATATCTATTATAGAGAATACAACGACACCCCTCATTTTATCAAAGAGATTTTCAATGTGTGGAAACATATAATTATTCTTAACCGTAGCTTTATTAAGCATACACTAGTCAATGCACAAATGCAAGGTACCATCCTTTTTTCTAACAAAGATGATTGGCGCTCCCCAAGGTGAAACACTTTGTCTTATCAGTCCTTTCGACAATAATTCATCCAATTGTGCCTTAAGTTCCATAAGTTTAGCGGTTGTCATCCTATAGGGTACCTTAGAAATAGGTTCTGACCCTGGAACTATATCAATAGAGAAATCAAATATTCTTTTCAAAGGTAATCCTAGTAAATCATCTGGAAACACATCCAAAAATTTCCTCAATATTGGATACTTCTCTATATCTAATTTTCTAGTTTCATCTATTTCACCATCTTCTAGTTCTTGTAAACTCTGGAACTCCAAATCATCACTGTCCTTTCCAAATTCTGAAATCTTTACGGTGAAGAGTTTACACCCTTTCTTCTTATCTATTATAAGTTTCATTTTAATAATTTATCGAACGCTAACCTCTCTAGGTATCCCTTGGAATTTAACTTAATTTCCAAAATCATCTAGGCATTCTATAGTTTTAGCATGGAAATCTACTTTAGCCCTATGTTTCCACAACCAATTCATTCCTAGGATAATGTCATATGATCCTAGAGTGTGACATAAAGGTTTACTTCAGTAGAAAAACTGGGTAGTTCTATCCTAGCTTTGAATAGACATTGATCCACCTTTTCTCTTGTATGGTTTACATACTCTACATCCCAAGACATTTCCATGTGTCTCACCTTCCTAGATAATTGTTTAGATATTCTAGGTGAAATGAAATTTTTAGTTGCACCAGTATCAATAAGAACACAAAGAGGTAAGCCAAACAAAATACCTAGTGTTTCAAATCGAGTTACATGGTACTCTACCTCACGATCATCCACAATGACATGTATCTTTTCTTGAAACATTGCTTGTTGGGTGGGTAATGGATTACTATATGGTCGTGATCCAAAAGTTTTGTTGGGACACTCACTAGCATAATGATCCCCTCTGTTATAAAACATCATGTAGCTGACCCTCTTTTCCCTATGGTTTCTCCAGACTTGTTGATATTTTCATTAGCCTTGTTGGTATTACCCATGCTAGAGTCATTCCTTTTTTGCTCTCTCCTAGTCTCCTTTCCATTATTGTGGAATATTTTCCCCTTTTTCCTTGGAACATTTTGCAAAAATTCCTCCTTCTTCAGAACTATCTTGTTAGGAACTTCCACATCCTTCTTTTGCTCTTTTCTTTCTTAACGAGTGGAATTAGCTCTAAGCTTTTCCTCCTACTTAATTGATTTTTCATATACAAGATCCATTTTTGTTGGACCATGCATATCCACTTCCCCTCCAATCTGACTGTTGAGTCCCATTATAAATTTCCTAATGCGGAAGTGCTCATCCTTATGATATATGGGAACATAGCATAGAAGTCAGGTAAAATTCTCCCAATATTTGTTGACTGTCATGTTACCTTACTTTAGACCCTAGAAATCCGATATTTTTTGGTTATAGTATAGTTGTGCCAACCATCTCTTACAAAAAATCTCTACGAATTCCCCCCATGTAAACTTCCAAGAATTAATATTGAGTTCTAAATTCTTGTTCATCCACCAGTTAGAGGCTTCTCCTGCTAACTAATACACACCCCATGTGGCTTTAGTAACTTCACCATAGTTTCGTATTTCAAATTACTTTTTCCATTTGGACAAGCCACACTTCAACCTCATCACCTCCAACACTACCATCAAACTTGGGTGGAATAACCTTCTTCATGTCCCTAAAAAAGTTCGGAAGCCACAAGATTCTTATTCCTTTCAACAGATGGCATAGGTTATTTTTCCTTCTCATGATTATGGGTTTCATTATGCCCATGGGAAGAATTTTCCCCCTCATGCTCATTATTGGGTACTTCCTTTTCTACCATATCGTTAACTCTTTCTTGCTCAAAATTATCCAACCTTTCCAAGATTTGGTCAAGCCTAGCCTCTACTCTAGTGGTTTGTTGTCCAACCTCTTGAATTCCACCAAGATTAGTTTGTGTCCTCACCATCCTTACAAGATTTTTTTTTACCTAAATGTTTATCCATGTTAGGCTAAATTATGTTTTCAACCATCTTATGGAAAATATTAAAAATGGCATTAATACACACATAAATAATTCCACATAAGATTAGGCACACACTTCTTTATTGAAAATCACATATTTTTATTCATTTCATGAGGATTTCAATATCCTTTGATTACATGGAGCGACTGTTCAGATAGTTGAGTGGAGAGTATCCTTCGGATTCACTCTTTGACACATAACTTAAAGGAGTATAACCTACACATTGAGACAATTGTTGTTCCCTATCTTTTTGTTCATCCCTCATTTTTTCGTACCTATCCCAAAAAGGATAATAACCTTCAGATTTATCATCTAATACATAATTGTGAGTAAAGACACCTAAAAATGACTTATTATCTCACAAAATCTCTATTTTGAATTAATTTAATTCAAAAGGGAAATGTTCCTCTACAAATCAAGTAATTTCTAAAATTACTGATTTTCTAAAATCTCATCCTTTTGTCTTCTGATTTTTACTAATTTCATCTCAACTGTCACATTTAGTCTTGATTTAATTCATTTAATTAAATCTTATTCACACATATGGGTATCTTGCCCTAACCCTAAATGAGAGTTGCCTTATTGAATCTTGACCTTTGATTCTAGGGCACTTCTCAATCTCTCATCTCGTCCGTCCATTCAAGATTGCATTTTTTATAAAATGGCAATCTTGATCTCATTTTCGGGGTCGATCAATCTTATCTCTTGAATCTTTATCATCGATCAATCATTTAATTTATCCTCATTTGGCATAGACATTATCACACATTAGGCATATTATATTTAATACTTTGCATAATAGAATTTACTTTCTAGTTTGCATAGTTTATTTTATTAAATCCTTCAAAGGTATTTGCTAAGGCTAGGCATTATAGAATTTGCTCTCAAATCAGAGGGCATCATTTTCATCACAGCAATCTCAAGAAGGTACAATGGAAGTAGCCATGGAGGAGAGAAATGGGTGAGACTGTTCTAGTCTCATTCCATTTTCTTTCATATTCTCCTTTGCATTCCATTGAATGATTTGTTTATTATTGCATGCATGTTCTAACAAGATCTGTTTTGTGGGATTATATTTTAGATCATTACATTGGTGAACCTAACAAGTTTGTTTAACACGTTTTTTGCAGATTTGTTGCTTTTCTTGTTTGTTTTTGTTGTTTTGCAGGTTACAACCAAGAATTTGCACAAAATCCCGTCGTCTTCTTTAGAGCACAGAAAAATGGGCGAATGAAAAATTAAAAAATGATTATCTCGGTTTTGTAGGCCTTGTTTTTAGCTTTCCAGAACTTCAAATGATTTAAAATTTTGTTAAGATTTGAGAAAGTTATGGTCATTTTACTATTTGCTATTTTTTTAAAATTCTAATAAAAATTTCACCTTTTAGAATTGTAATCTGGATCCTACGCGACCGCGGCCAGTCTTTCCTTTTTTTTTGCATTTAAAATGAACCAACCCTAGGGTAGACATTTCATTTAAAATTTATCAATCCTAGGATAGGCAATTTAATTGGCAATTTATCAATCCTAGGATAGTCACTATATTACTTTTGTTTGGTTAAAATAAACCCCATGTTTTTGTGAAGCAATATCTTCACTTAGAATAGAAAACTTTCATTTGGGTTTAAAACTGAACATTTATCTATTGTGCTTGATTGGGTAATAGGTATATGCTCTCCCATTTACTAGGTGACCAAAACGCTAGACTTACCCATTTTCTTTATGCATTTCCTAATTTATTAAATCCTTTAGAAGGCCTGCCGTAGTGGGAAAAAGTATTCACCCTACGAGAACGACCTAAGTGGGAACACCTAAAGCCAAGGTTTCCAACCCACTATAATCAAAAGCAAGTTGTTGATGAAAATCCAACTTGACAGTAGTTGACAAGATAACCATCCCCAAAACCTATGTTCTAAAGGTTGGGAGGTCTCTCGAGGGAGTATATCCATTGCCACACTGAACGGAAAGACTTACTAAGAACCTAGTGTAGTAGCCAGCCGTGTCAGTAACCAGACATCCTTTCATTCACGGTGCAAGGGGAGGGAAGAATCTCCCCCCAAGACACTCACCATATAATCACCATGGATTGTTTGCTTAGGGGATTCGGTATCCACTTCCGTCACCTTGAGTACGTACCTGGAAAAGACAAAAAAACAGGTGCCCTCTAGGGGGTGACAAGGCTGTGTGAGTCGACGTGATTTTAAGATGTGGGCTATGATTGCGAGGATGACCCCTTTGACCATTAAGAGTGAGTTTGCTTGCACATACATTTAAGGTTTTAATATCTGTGTTTGACAACTGTTTGCAAAAAGACTTCAACAAATTAAAAATCACAAATCAGAACCACAAAAACTCTTCAAAACTGCAAAACACTATTCGGGTTTCTGCAAAAATTATTCCCTGCAACGCAATCGCAAAGTATCGAGCCGCATTTGAACCATCCTGAGCCGCATTCGCTCTGATGAGCCACAAGTGACAAACACTGAGTCGTATTTGCTAGTTGCTCGCCGCATCTGTCATTTCGAGCCACAATTGATCATCACTTAGCCGCATCTACCTTATTGCACTGCAATTGTCTATCACTGAGTCGCATTTGCCAGTATCCAAACATTCTAAGTCGCATTTTTTAGCTAAAATGGTGCATTTGCAATTTCGAACCGCAATTGCCTAAGACTGAACCGCATTTGATTTTCTGCACCGCATTTGCAATCTGAAACAACGTATTTTGCCAATTTGCAAACAAGTCAAAATCCTGCAATGCATTCGCTTCTTGGAGTGACGCATCTGATACTACAGTGCATATGAGACCTTAAACGATGCATTTTCCTGTCACTTGGAAAAACAAATTTCCTATCAAAAACCAGAGGCCAAACTTTTGCAATCAAATTTTACTGACATCCTTTTCTGCCAGTCTCTGTCAGAAACCAGCAGGGCACTTTTCCACATCATCCATCTTTGCATTTTAGTCTTCATCTAGCTTGCAATCTGTCATCCTCATCGTCATAGGCAAAGTCTTAAGTCCTCAAATTCACACCTTTGGGATAGGCAAACTTTCCATCCTTTGTCAAACCATTTGTCTCACAAATACATTGTCATTGGACCAAGTCAAAACAAATCGATCCTAAGTCATCATCCTTTGGTGAGCTAATTCCAACTCATAAGCCTAGTGTGGAAGTTTCACCTGATCATTTTATCAACTTGTCCTATGAATTAGTCCTTTGACAATCCAAATCGAGACATTTGGCCAGACTTTGAGTGGTTAGAAAACCTTTCCCTAAAATCATTCGACATAAGGCATCCCCTTTTATCACTTTGCATTATCCCTTTGCACAGTCTTAGTCTCATTTCATCCACTATCATGTCTTCAAGTCACGATGACATGCTTGCTAGTCAAATCGAATGCCAATTCAATAGTCAGGGTCACACACAACTTGCTAGGGACTTCAAAATGCTATACCTACAATTCAAGTCCAAACACACCTCACCCTCTAGTCCTTCATCCATCCATCCCTCTTACCAATAGTCCAATAGTCCTGGTCCACTATCCATCTACTATCAAGGGTCCCATAACATCATCCATGGCATTGAGTCACAATAAGCTTCCAATAGTCATACCCACCCTAACTTTGACAAGGGAAACCAACCCTCAATTAATCCATCCCAAGCCTCCTCCACATCATATCTTAGTCCTTCATCTTATCTTAGTCCTTCATCCACGTCATATCAAAATCTTCCATTCATGTCATATCCTAGTCCTTCATCATATGCTAGTCCTCCATCCACGTCATATCTTAGTCCTCCATCCACATCATATCCTTGTCATACATTCATGTCCTACTCTAGCCCATCATCTCTCAACCAAGTACAAAACTCCATGTCCTATCCTATTCCATCAAGCACCAATCCATTTCAAGACAATCCATTTTGTCATGAAAACATATCTAGTCATGGTCTCCAAAGTTCCATCCCATCTCCTAAACTTGAGGATACATGTCAAGAGGCAAGTCCAAAGCACAACATTATAACATCATCGTCATGTCAAGATCAAAGTAGTCCATTTCATGACTCCATCTTTGCGTCCATTCAAGAAGTCCTCCTAGACAATAATGGCATACCAAATACACCTATCCTTGGTCAAAAATCCATCCAAAACCATGTCATTCAAGATGAACTTATCCTTGGTCAAGAGTCCATCCAAAACCATGTCATTCAAGATGAACCTATCTTTGGTCAAGATTCCATCCAAAACCATGTCATTCAAGACGAACCTATCCTTGGTCAAGACCCTATTTTTGATCATGTCATTTCAACGGAGCCCATATTTGATCAAGACACTACTTTTGAAGAAGTCCAAAATGATCCACTCCTTGACCTATATGTCATTCATGATGACACACTTGAAGACGATTCCATCCAAACTTCAAGTATTGACACTTCCAAAAATGAGACACTTGCCTCCATGGGACACATAGATGATCTACCACTACAACAAGAGTCTCCTAGCATGGACATATTTGCAAATGATCAAGCTATAAATGAATTCAGTGGGCTCTATGACCATGACCATGAAGACGATTTTGATATCAACTTCGAAGCACCAATAGAATCATCAGAATCTGATATGTCAGAAAATCAAACCAAAGATGTCAGTCAAAAATCTGTCCAACATGTCAGTGAAGCTACAACATCCTATGAATTAGGATCATCTATCTTTTTCAGAGCAGGCTTTCTTACAGATGAGAAGATTTCAAGCATTAATTTCCCCAATAATGATGGGTTAGCATCTTGCTTCCAAAGTAACAAGTATCCCATCACAAACAAAATCTGTCAGAACATGCATTATCAGGGAAAAGGATTAGGCCTACATGAGCAAGGAATCTTGGAACCCGTACAAGTTCAGGAAAATTATAGACATGAAGGTCTTGGCTACTCCTGAGTCGAAAAATCAAAAGATGTTAGTGGTCCCTCCTCGATATTGGGGGCAACTTTATCTAATACAAACATCAAAATGGGTATCATGAGTAGTCCTTGTCATAAGATTGTTGCCACTACCCCTTCCCTCCACACCCCAAACCATCATTCCATCATGCATAAACCTTCCAAAATACAAAATCAAATGTCAAAGGCCATCAAATCAGACAAAAAGTCAAGTGGACAAATGAAGCTAAAATGGATCCCAAAACAAAATGGATCAAGTCAAGAATCAGGCAAAGAAAAGATGCAAAATTCAAAAGTCAATCAAAATGTGGAGCCACAGCACAAGAGGATTCCCACATACAATACATGTCCACCTCCATCAAAATGGCCATCAAGAAAGACATATGAAAATGTTGGTTCCAAACAACATCCTAACCCAACACCCAAAGTTTGGAGAGTAAAAATAGCTACATCCAAACATCCAACCAACCCATCCACGTCCACCATCATCCATCATAATCCTACATCATCCTTAAAGTCCAAACATCCCATGTCAAAAATCCATCGCATCTTGGCAACAACTCTCTATCATAAGGACTCTCATGGCACTCTATCGCGATGTGCGTATTCTGATAAAGCCAACTCTAGTATCAACAAAGATCACAATGACATCAATCAGGTGTATGCAAGCGCTATCATCCTGACAAGGCAACTACTTCAGAAAGGTCACTATTGGCATGTCATGGCACCAGTCTCTACATCGGCATCATCAAAGGCTTCAGCATAGTCAGTGGTCATATAAAGCATCAAGGCTATCCGGCAAAAATACAAAAAAATCAAAAATCAAAAAAATCGTCCCTTGATGAAAACCTGGCAAACAGGCGTCTTGGTGACACCAAAAAAAAAAAAATCAAAAATAGTGAAGAGAAAAATTTCGTCCAACAGTGAAAACCTGGCAAACAGGCGCTTTGGATAAGTACCATGATGAAAACCTGGCAAACAGGCATCATGTGTAGAATAAATCATCTATGTGGACCATTACACTTGGGGGCAAGTTGTCTCATCTCCCACTCCCTTCACCTGAAATTTCCATCCATCCATCTTAGCCCTATCATGTCCATCCATTTGTCCACCTATTTTGATCTTGACAAAGACTAAGACGCAAACACAAATCATGCTTTGGAAAACTTTTGACATGTCTATCTTTTGGGGTCATACCTTGGTCATTGTATATCATGTCATTACCTTCATAGCATCCTTGGACACCATATGATACTTCTCCTAGCCCAAGTCATCAATCTCTCTTGCCTTATACCTATCACCCATCTTGGTTTCCCTTGTCAATGGTTTACAGATCCCTCATTATTCTATCCAAGTCATTTCAAATGCAACAATATGGCACCCTAGCACATTATCCAAAACATTCCTTGGCTTTGTCCCTCAACCTGCTGCAGAATTTTATACTCTTCTCATAACATTGTCATCTTCATGTTGTTTCAGGATGTGTCATTCCCATGTCAAACAACATTGTCATCTTCACGTTGTTTCGGGATGTATCCTTCCCACGTCAAACAACATTGTCATTTTCACATTGTTTTGGGATGTGTCCTTCCCACGTCAAACAACGTTGTCATCGTCATCATCACCTATCCATTGGTATTCCGCTTGGCTAGCAGCAAAATCATGGTTGTCCTTGGATTCATGTGCGTTGGCATCATTCACATGCATTTGTCACTATTTTTCATAAAAAATAGAAAAAGTATTGAAAAAAGTCATAAAAATTAGAAAAAGTCTTCAAAAAATTCCTAAAAATTGAAAATATCTTGAGAAAATACAAAAACATCCAAATCAATGTCAAAATCCCAAAAACAGAGTCAAAGTCAGTCATATCTAGTCAATTCAGTCAGTCGTGTCAATCAATCTTTGTCATTTTTTTGAACTACGTTGTCTCTGCGCATTTGCTACGTAGGCAAGATTCATCTTTGAATCCCCGAGACATTAGGTTAGTCCTTTAGGTTAGTCAAAATAAAATTGTCAGTCAAACTTGGTCATGTCTTTTAAAATAGTCATTTGAAATGTCAAACGTCAAAATCAAGTCCAAATCAGACAACATAAGCAAATCAATTACACAGTCAGCATCAGTCAGCTTACCAAAGCATTGGTCAAATTGTCAATCTCTTGTCACTTTTTGGTCCTCTTCAAGATGTGTCCTTCTTGGATTTGGATCCTGTCAAAGTGTCATTTTGCCTTTTCAGGATGTGTCCTTCCTGAACTTAGGCACCGTCAAACCGTCTGAACCATCAAAACTATCAAGCTTTCAAACAATTAATCTTTGGCAAACAAACATTGGCAATACAAGTAAATGACTATGAATTTTTGGCTATTTTGTCTTATCTTTTTATTGACTTGTCTTTTGGTCATGTTACTAGCTACCTCAAGGATGTCCCCTAAAGGATTTAGAGGTGCGACGACATCTCATGACCTATTTTATTTTCTTTGACTGTTGTCTGTGGATTGTCTTGACAAAAAGATTGGGGCAAATGGGCCTCTAGTATGAGTTAGGACATTCGTTGCCTGCAATTGCCTATCTTGCAATTGGATGACCTTGCACACATTGGTCTATGTTATACCCTGGTGTTTGTTGTCCATTTGTGTCATTTTTACCGCCCAATGATGATTTGAGCAACACTTATTAGCACCCTAGCAAATATTGAAGTATTTTAACATGCATTTCATTTTCCGCACTAACTTGCATTTCCTTCTATCCTAGCATTCATCTTTTTCTCTCTACCATTTCTTTGTCTCGTCATATTCTAGTCTTCTCATTAATTTTGAGAGCACGCCCGTGTTCTTGGAACCCAACTGTCCTCTCGAGGGGGCATACCGCTACCTCCTCATCATTCTTCCTCAACTTATTTTGCACTGGGGCATGTTCTGGACTTGTTTTCTTTGCCATAACGTGACAAGCTGCATTATGACAAAGAGGGGCAAATGTAGACACCTAAAAATGACTTAGGCCTACAAGTAGCATTTTATCACCTTTTTTCCATAGCATAATTATGACATTTTAATTATGTTTCTAACTCACATTCAACTATTAATTAAATAATTCATAATCTTTTATTCTTCATTATTATTAAATAAATAAATCTTATTTATTTATTTTAATATGTCACTAATTGTCAAAGTCTTCTAATAATTAAATAAATTCATCAATTTATTTAATTAATCCTTATCATTAAAGTCATCTTGGTTATTAAATTAATATATTTTAAATATATTGATTTAATTCCTAAATCCTCTCTTAATTAAATAAATTCATTTATTTATTTAATTAAGTAATTGTCTCTTAATTAAAATTAAATAATTATTATTAATTATTTAATTGCCTTATGTGACACTTCTATATTTTTAAATAAAGAAAATCATTTAAAAATATCTTCACATAGCTAACCAATTCTTCATTTAGTAATTGATTTCAAAAATCAATTACTTATTATCTCACAAAATCTCTATTTTGAATTAATTTACTTCAAAAGGGAAATATTCCTCTACAAATCAAGTAATTTCTAAAATTACTGATTTTCTAAAATCTCATCCTTTTGTCTTCTGATTTTTACTAATTTCATCTCAACCGTCACATTTAGTCTTGATTTAATTCATTTAATTAAATCTTATTCACACATATGGGTATCTTGCCCTAACCCTAAATGAGAGTTGCCTTATTGAATCTTGACCTTTGATTCTAGGGCACTTCTCAATCTCTCATCTCGTTCGTCCATTCAAGATTGCATTTTCTATAAAATGACAAGAGTCTCCTAGCATGGACATATTTGCAAATGATCAAGCTATAAATGAATTCAGTGGACTCTATGACCATGATGATGAAGACGGTTTTGATATCAACTTCGAAGCACCAATAGAATCATCAGAATCTGATATGTTAGAAAATCAAACAAAAGATGTCAGTCAAAAATCTGTCCAACATGTCAGTGAAGCTACAACATCCTATGAATTAGGATCATCTATCTTTTTCAGAGTAGGCTTTCTTACAGATGAGAAGATTTCAAGCATTAATTTCCCCAATAATGATGGGTTAGCATCTTGCTTCCAAAGCAACAAGTATCCCATCGCCAACAAAATCTATCAGAACATGCATTATCAGGGAAAAGGATTAGGCCTACACGAGCAAGGAATCTTGGAACCCGTACAAGTTCAGGCAAATTATAGACATGAAGGTCTTGGCTACTCCTCAGTCGGAAAATCAAAAGATGTTAGTGGTCCCTCCTTGATATTGGGGGCAACTTTATCTAATACAAACATCAAAATGGGTATCATGAGTAGTCCTTGTCATAAGATTGTTGCCACTACCCCTTCCCTCCACACCCCAAACCATCATTCCATCATGCATAAACCTTCCAAAATACAAAATCAAATGTCAAAGGCCATCAAATCAGACAAAAAGTCAAGTGGACAAATGAAGCTAAAATGGATCCCAAAACAAAATGGATCAAGTCAAGAATCAGGCAAAGAAAAAATGCAAAATTCAAAAGTCAATCAAAATGTGGAGCCACAGCACAAGAGGATTCCCACATACAATACATGTCCACCTCCATCAAAATGGCCATCAAGAAAGACATATGAAAATGTTGGTTCCAAACAACATCCTAACCCAACACCCAAAGTTTGGAGAGTAAAAATAGCTACATCCAAACATCCAACCAACCCATCCACATCCACCATCATCCATCATAATCCTACATCATCCTTAAAGTCCAAACATCCCATGTCAAAAATCCATCGCATCTTGGCAACAACTCTTTACCACAAGGACTCTCATGGCACTCTATCACGATGTGCGTATTCTGATAAGGCTAACTCTAGTATCAACAAAGATCACAATGAAATCAATCAGGTGTATGCAAGCACTATCATCCTGACAAGGCAACTACTTCAGAAAGGTTACTATTGGCATTTCATGGCACCAATCTCTACATCAGCATCATCAAAGGCTTCAGCATAGTCAGTGGTCATATAAAGCATCAAGGCTATTAGGCAAAAATACAAAAAATCAAAAATCAAAAAAATCATCCCTAGATGAAAACTTGGCAAACAGGCGTCTTGGTGACACCAAAAAAAAAAAAATCAAAAATAGTAAAGAGAAAAATTTCATCCAACGATGAAAACTTGGCAAACAGGCACTTTGGATAAGTACCATGATGAAAACTTGGCAAACAGGCATCATGTGTAGAATAAATCATCTATGTGGACCATTACACTTGGGGGCAAGTTGTCTCATCTCCCACTCCCTTCACCTGAAATTTCCATCCATCCATCTTAGCCCTATCATGTCCATCCATTTGTCCACCTATTTTGATCTTGACAAAGACTAAGACGCAAACACAAATCATGCTTTGGAAAACTTTTGACATGTCTATCTTTTGGGGTCATACCTTAGTCATTGCATATCATGTCATTACCTTCATAGCATCCTTGGAGACCATATGATACTTCTCCTAGTCCAAGTCATCAATCTCTCTTGCCTTATACCTATCACCCATCTTGGTTTCCCTTGTCAATGGTTTACATATCCCTCATTATTCTATCCAAGTCATTTCAAATTCAACAATATGGCACCCTAGCACATTATCCAAAACATTCCTTGGCTTTGTCCCTCAACCTGCTGCAGAATTTTATACTCTTCTCATAACATTGTCATCTTCATGTTGTTTCAGGATGTGTCATTCCCACGTCAAACAACATTGTCATCTTCACGTTGTTTCGGGATGTATCCTTCCCACGTCAAACAACATTGTCATTTTCACGTTGTTTCGGGATGTGTCGTTCCCACGTCAAACAACGTTGTCATCGTCATCATCACCTATCCATTGGTATTCCGCTTGGCTAGCAGCAAAATCATGGTTGTCCTTAGATTCATGTGCATCGGCATCATCCACATGCATTTGTCACAATTTCCATAAAACATCAAAAAGTCATAAAAATTTGAAAAAGTCCTAAAAAAAAAATCATAAAAATCTGAAAACGTCTTGAGAAAATACAAAAACATTCAAAAAAGTGTCAAAATCCCAAATACAGAGTCAAAGTCAATCTCTATTTGGTCAGTCCCATCAGTCTCGTCAGTCAATTTTCATCTTTGTCCGAACTACGTTGTCTTTGTGCCTTTGCTACGTAGGCAAGATTCATCTTTGAATCCCCGAGACATTAGGTTAGTCCTTTAGGTTTGTCAAAATAAAATTTTTAGTCAAACTTGGTCACGTCTTTTAAAACAGTCATTTGAAATGTCAAATGTCAAAATCAAGTCCAAATCAGACAACATAGTCCAATCAATTATGTAGTTAGCATCTGTCAGCTTGCCAAATCATTGGTCAAAATATCGCTCTTGTCACTTTTTGGTCCTCTTCAAGATGTGTCCTTCTTGGATTTGGATCTCGTCAAAGTGTCATTTTGCCT
Organism: Sequoiadendron giganteum; assembly: GCA_007115665.2. Lineage (NCBI taxonomy): Eukaryota > Viridiplantae > Streptophyta > Pinopsida > Cupressales > Cupressaceae > Sequoiadendron > Sequoiadendron giganteum. The sequence goes on along the minus strand of CM021106.1, from coordinate 506,366,315 downwards.
TTTCAGGATGTGTCCTTCCTGATCTTAGGCACCGTCAAACCGTCAAAACCTATCAACCTATCAAGCTTTCAAACAATTAATCTTCGACAAACAAACATTGGCAATACAAAGTAAATGACTGTGAATTTTTGGCTATTTTGTCTTATCTTTTTATTGACTTGTCTTTTGGTCATGTTACTAGCTACCTCAAGGATGTCCCCTAAAGGATTTAGAGGTGCGACGACGTCTCATGACCTATTTTATTTTCTTTGACTGTTGTTTGTGGATTGTCTTGACAAAAAGACTGGGGCAAATGGGCCTCTAGTATGAGTTAGGACATTCCTTGTCTGCAATTGTTTGTCTTGCAATTGGATGACCTTGCACACCTTGGTCTATGTTATACCCTGGTGTTTGTTGTCCATTTGTGTTATTTTTACCGCCCAATGATGATTCGAGCAACACGTATTAGCACCCTGGCAAATATTGAAGGATTTTAACATGCATTTCATTTTCCGCACTAACTTGCATTTCCTTCTATCCTAGCATTCATCTTTTTCTCTCTACCATTTCTTTGTCTCATCATATTCTAGTCTTCTCATTAATTTTGAGAGCACGCCCGTGTTCTTGGAACCCAACTATCCTCTCGAGGGGGCATACCACTACCTCCTCGTCATTCTTCCTCAACTTATTTTGCACTGGGGCATGTTCTGGACTTGTTTTCTTTTCCATAATGCGACAAGCTGTATTATGACAAAGGGGGGCAAATGTAGACACCTAAAAATGACTTAGGCCTACAAGCGACATTTTATCACCTTTTTCCCTAGCATAATTATGACATTTTAATTATGTTTCTAACCCACATTCAACTATTAATTAAATAATTCATAATTATTTAATTAATTCATAATCCTTCATTCTTCATGATTATTAAATAAATAAATCTTATTTATTTATTTTAATATGTCACTAATTGTCAAAGTCTTCTAATAATTAAATAAATTCATCAATTTATTTAATTAATCCTTATCATTAAAGTCATCTTGGTTATTAAATTAATATATTTAAATATATTGATTTAGTTCCTAAATCCTCTCTTAATTAAATAAATTCATTTATTTATTTAATTAAGTAATTGTCTCTTAATTAAAATTAAATAATTATTATTAATTATTTAATTTCCTTATGTGACACTTCTATATTTTAAAATAAAGAAAATCATTTAAAAATATCTTCACATAGCTAACTGATTCTTCATTTAGTAATTGATTTCAAAAATCAATTACTTATTATCTCACAAAATCTCTATTTTGAATTAATTTAATTCAAAAGGGAAATGTTCCTCTACAAATCAAGTAATTTCTAAAATTACTGATTTTCTAAAATCTCATCCTTTTGTCTTCTGATTTTTATTAGTTTCATCTCAACTGTCACATTTAGTCTTGATTTAATTCATTTAATTAAATCTTATTCACACATATGGGTATCTTTCCCTAACCCTAAATGAGAGTTGCCTTATTGAATCTTGACCTTTGATTCTAGGGCACTTCTCAATCTCTCATCTCGTCCGTCCATTCAAGATTGCATTTTCTATAAAATGACAATCTTGATCTCATTTTCGGGGTCGATCAATCTTATCTCTTGAATCTTTATCATCGATCAATCATTTAATTTATCCTCATTTGGCATAGACATTATCACACATTAGGCATATTATATTTAATACTTTGCATAATAGAATTTACTTTCTAGTTTGCATAGTTTATTTTATTAAATCCTTCAAAGGTATTTGCTAAGGCTAGGCATTATAGAATTTGCTCTCAAATCTGAGGGCATCATTTTCATCACAACGATCTCAAGAAGGTACAATGGAAGTAGCCATGGAGGAGAGAAATCGGTGAGACTGTTCTAGTCTCATTCCATTTTCTTTCATATTCTCCTTTGCATTCCATTGAATGATTATTTATTATTGCATGCATGTTCTAACAAGATCTGTTGTGCAGGATTATATTTTAGATCATTACAGTGAGAAGCAATGTCAATATGGTGTTCCTCAAAAATGTAGTCTACCCTTTTCGTAGACATTTATTGATGAGACCATTTCTCGTCTTACGGTGTCCTTGGTACATATCCCTCAAACTCGTTACTCAAAGAAATTACTATTACTTCATCCAATGGAAGAACCCTAGGATCCCTAAAGATGAATGCTAGACTAACACTTTCTTCTAAGGGAATATCCCTGGAAATTGGTAATGACTCAGACTTTTCTGGTGAGATGGTTGGTAGGTAATTGTACATAGCCTCCATCTTCATCTTTCTCTTCACATCATTGATTCAAGAAAGTGTGTGACTAAAGGTTTTGGTGTCACTCAACTAGATGACATTTTCGTAGTTGGTTCCCTTTATGGTTCTAACGATGGCTTCCCTTTCCTTCTTGGCCTTGAGGTAGCACTCATTTTTGATTACTGACTTATGAGTCATTAATCTAAGACACACCATCCTGGCACAAGAATTCACAATATTAGATAACATTGGATGGAAAGAATAGTGAGCTCGTAGGTTCCAGAGACAAACTTGGTAGCTTTGATACCACATATAACATACCAATCCTTAATGAAGTAAAAATTTCTAAATTTACACCTTACGAGTAAATTAACTAAGTAACAAGTCATTGCAATAAACAAAATTCTTTTCTTTATTGAGAATATATGAACAAAGATGCATTACAATATACAACATGGATTCCATTTTATTACAATAAATCATAAGTTACATCAACACAAGAATACATACAATTCACATACATATCTCAAAGAGCTTTAGAACAAATAGTTGTAAGACGGTCCAAGATCCTTCCTTTCAAATCTTGGTTCTTATGTTGCCTATTAAGGAGGAGAAGCATCACTCAAGAACTTTTTCGCCAACCACGTACTCTTAATGGGGTCCCCCGCACATTTATCATTCGATATATGACCCTTCCCTTTGATGAAGAGATTGGTAGAGTAACTGATAACGACAACCAACTGAGTATACTGTTTTGTCCTACATAACTAGAACTTGAAATCCCATAATCTTGAACTAGGATGTAATATTGGATCACGGTGAACTAACAGTGTAGTCTCGGTAGTCACACAATCCATAGTGGAGTCATGGACATTCACACTACTTTGGACAAAGTGTTACATTCAATATTCCTATTGTGATTCATCTATCATATACAGTACTTAGGGCCTATTTGTCTTAAGGCTATCTTAAACTACACATAGGTATTCCCTTCAATGGATATTTTGTCACCCTAGATTAACCTATCACCATTTTAATCTACTTGGAATAAACCTACTTAACAAGTGAGTACACAAGCTCCCTCCCATACTGGATTAACTATTCTAGGAGTAAACACAAGCTTTCCTAGTTAAATCAATAACTTAGCTAAGTGTATCACAAGTGCCTCTTGTATTCAATCATGCCTAGTATATAATATCTATGATATACACTAAACTCCTATTATGGAGTACTTACAAGAACAACATAAAAACAACATAAAAGCTTCAATTTCCATTTCAAGGACACTCTAATATCTCTAATGCACACAATGGAAAATACATTTCAAGAAATCATGGTAAACATATCATTCAAAAGTAAATAACAAAGAAGAAGAGATCTTCATGCCTATTATCACTTATCCAAATAAATAATGGCAATGCAACCTTCTCCAACAATAGTTAGCTTGATAATCGGCTTCTCAAGAATGTCACAAATAACTCTATCTCACAAGTTGATAGCTTACTTCTCTCAAACAATAATGTTTCCTCTCAACAAAATAGAACCCTCACTCTTTCTCACTCACAATATAAAACAAGTATGGCTGGGAATACCATAGAAATAAGGAATTTCAAAAGACATGTAATCTCCTTGGAAAGAATGTGTCCTTAATAATGAAATAGCTCAGCTATTTATAGATCATCCCAACAAACTCATGGCCTACAGTTTAGGCATGTAAATGGACAACAAGCTCCATGCAAAGCAACACATGAAACTCAAAAAAAAGGTGTCGACTTCCTGAGCTCATACTCAACAAAACCACCTATAGGTCGACTTGCAACATTGACAACAATTACAAGACATATTCAATCTACATATGCTCAATTCAAACTATCACAAGGAATAGACATCTACAACAAATTGGATTCAAAGGTAGCACCAAATCTATCCTCTCTCCTTCTTGTTTGGCATGGTTTAATTGAAAATAGAAACAGTCAACTACCATTTCATAACAACAAGAATCCACCGATCTATTTAGAGGATGAATCGACCAAAGCATTAAAATCATTTGACAAAGTCAAGTTCTATCATATCAAAGGTGTTGACCAGGTCTATGCTTAATATCTACATAAGCCAACAATACCAAATGTAATACAATGTCTTATATCGCATGACACACTGAGTGATAGTCGGTTTCACAAAACAATAATAAGAAACTTTCATACGACTTCTAAAAATGTAGTCTTTATTGACTATTATCGGCCCCCAATATCATAGTCATTATCGACTATTATCAACCTTTATAAATTGGCTTCTATTAAAGTAAATTATAGTCAATATATATAATATGTTTAAATATATAACATTATATATATAATATATCATATACATATATATAAACATCATTTATATATATGTATATGTATATATATATACATATATAATGTTAATATATATTTACATATATATATCATTAACTATTAATGTAAATATATATATAATATTTAGACAAGTATACATTCAATATGTATATATTAGTATTAAAGAATACAGTCAAAATTTTATTTGCATATAATCACAATATATTGAATGTGTGCATATATACATATGTATAAAAGTATATACCTCTATGCACACATATATGTAGGTATATCTATATCAATGCATCCATATGAGTGTGTCCATCTACTAAAATATGATTGTATCGATACACATATACATATGAACATGTGTATATACCATACATATATATATATATATGTTCACATTCGATTCACATATAAACATTCATTATTACCATCATATTGATAGGTAACTAAGTGTATTACATATATACATGTGCATATTCATGTCACTTAAATCCCATTGAGATGTATGTGCATATATACATCTACTCCACGTAAGTCCCATGTATCAATATAATCGTAATAGTACAAGAAATATCACCAAAATTTGAATAGATAAACATCACCCATCAATGCACACAAAAGTAAACAAGACTCTGCAAGTGCTAACACATCAACGAAGGATGACTTACCAACATCCCATAAACTGACCCAACTCAATCATTCTAATGTGATGTGTGTATATGCTCAAATAGTTTACATTTTTCGGTTACTCGACCAAGATATTCTCTTGAGTGATACTTTCCCTCTACCTAGAGGAATGGAACATATACTTGCATCCACTAACACATGCACACGACAATTAATTTTTCACAACATATTGAATATACATAAAACATCTCGAAAGTTAGAATAATAATTCAATAACCATCCATTCACATATATGCAATATTTCCCCGTGAAATAATATCAACTGAGATAACATAAAATGAGATAACATCCATATTGATAACAAGGTATAAGCACAATTTATTCATCTCCAGAATTCACATTACATTCATATTTACCCTATGTAGTAATAGTAAATAGTAACTACACAACTGGGGTGTAACAAACATTACCCAAATTGTAAATAATCCTGACACCTTTGCCCAATCTAGATCCTTGATCTACCTTTGTAAAGAAGAAGAAAAAATCATTTTCCAACCATATTTTGATGCAAGTCGACTCTCACATCCTCTCATTACTTCCCACATAATCGTATCAAAATAAGTAGAAAAACTCTCTGCCTACACCCAAACAGATTCCTACAACTTAAAGATGATAAAAAATTCAAGAATTCAAACACAATTTTAATATGCGACAAGAATCATTCACTGATCGACCAAAAACTAATAGTAACCTCAAATATTGACCAAGACTAACAACATTTATATATCATTCAAGGTTCCAATTGAACAAACATAAAAATAGATCCACAATTTGACTCCATTTCAACATTAAGGAAGTAACAGATTACAAATATTTCTTTACATTCATTCCATGATAAGATAACCTACAACAGATAATCCAACCACTTCAAGCTATTAATCTTCTATCTCTTCTACTTGTCAATCCTTCTTGTTGAAGGAGTCTCACACTTTATTCTTGGTACTTCATCCTTTGTTCTCATTCCTAATATACTTCAATCTTGGCACATTCTTTGTTTCTTCTTCTCTGCATACTTTGAGTTGCCTCTCCTTACTCGCCACACGAACCCTGAATCTTCTCTCTCTCTCTCTCTCTCTCTCTCTTCTTTTAGACTCTCTTGTTCGTCCTTCACTACTTGCTCTGCACATATTTTGGTTCCTTTTTGTTCTAACTTTATTCTCATTGATTCTTTGTAGATCGATTACTTCCCTTTCCCATCGGCCTGACATTATTTCATCCCACTACCATTTGGCCTCTTTTAATTCGGCCTCTATTCTATTGCCTTTGATTCTGAATTCGCCATTTTTTGCCAGCCTCCTCCAAATTGAATTTCTTTGGTTGGCCCTCCTACTCTTCCTAACCGAACCCCTGACCGAACCCCAAAAACTCTTCCATGCAATGCCTCTCTTCTTCAAGTGCTTCCTCTTGCACTTCTTTTGTGCTCCACTTCTTGTCTTTTCCCATGTTCTCCACAATGAGAACTTCCTTGACCTCTTTTGGTCCATGTTGCTCAATGGAAACTCTCTATTGTTCAAACCTATGTTATCTTCTCTCTTCAAGGCATCCATGTCTTTCCTTATCCTCTTCTCAACAATCAACCTCACATGTAACGCCCTGCCACACAACCCTAGAGGAAGTTGCAATTAACTACTTAAACGGACTAATTTTTTTTTGTTTAAGTACAAAGAACATACAAGTTCACTACCCATTGCAAACATCCCCTAAGGTTACGAGACTGGGATTACTTAAAACCCACAACAACATAAATAAATCCATAACATTTATCTACTCAAGATAATAAGGATGCATACATTCCTTACAAGATAAATTACATCAACACAAAGATAAGAGATACCAAAGGTTACCAATAACAATAATTTGATAATGAGATTACATCTCTCATTCCCCGAATGAGGTAAATCCAATAAATAAGTTTATAAATACAACTTCCACCTCAATATCAAATGAGGAGTAAAATAATACAAGATCAACTAAAATGAAATAAAGCAAGAACTGATACTGAAACCAACGAGCTCTCCAACTGGAAGTCTCATCCACATGAACATGAAGAAAGCCCAATGGATTTAGGTGCACGCCACCCAACCAAGTGGAACCCAAAGGCCCACCCCCCATGCTAGGATATAGTAACAAGGAATCCTAGCCAAGACCAACCCCTATAGACACAGGCTAAATCATAATTGAACCAAACTGACACCACCAATCACATGTACCACTCAAGTATAACACAAGTACAATACAATTACAACACAAGTACAACACAAGTACTACTCAACATGGTTACATTGCTTCTAGATATAAAGCAGATCAAGTATGTTATGAGAACCATACACATAATAATCAAATACCAACTATGGTCACATTAGGTATGTTAAGGAAACCATACCCACAAAATCAGATACCAACTATGGTCACATCAGGTATGTTAAGGAAACCACACCCATAAAATCAAATACCAACTATGGTCACATCAGGTATGTTAAGGAAACCATACCCACAAAATCAGATACCAACTATGGTCACATCAGGTATGTTAAGGAAACCATACCCACAAAATTAGATACCAACTATGGTCACATCAAGTATGTTAAGGAAACCATACCCACAAAATCAAATACCAATTGTTGTCCTAGATAGAGTGTCATCACACAGCTTGTCATAAGTTACCCAAGCGGATCTTCATAGGCTCTGGATAACCTGGTGGCCTTTACCGATCCCCTAGCCCTCATACTTACTAATGCGGGATCAAATACCTTACGTACAGACACGATAGATGACCTTTCCATTCTAGGCCTTCCCACTCATCCCAAGTCTAAATGAGCCCTTGTGTCTATGAGTGAGGCATAATTATCTTGATTAGTGAGAAGTTAGTCCTAATCTTCTAAGGATTGTTTTAGTTAACACTTGTTTAAACCACTTCCGAAGGTTACCCAATCTTACCTCTTCCGGGCTCTGGCCCCTACGGAAGCCACTCTTCTACTTGACAACATACCCAACATAACCAATCACCAAGGGTGCCAAAGTGCATACGAACAAGATATCATGACCACTCCAACTCTAGGAGGAAACATAAGATAAAACCATCTCCAAACACTGGAGGTAACAACAATAACAAAACCACTCCTTACAAGGAGACACAAATCACATAATCCACTCCTTCCACAGGTGATACAAAACATCCCCGTTTGTGGAAACCGGGTTAAACACTGACCATACACGATGCACTACCCAAGGGAATTCACAAACGACAACCCCCAACCTCTAGGGCCTTCTGGAAGACTTACAGATTAAAGACACTTAACCCATTTCCCCAAACATGAACACAAAGGAAATAATCACATAAAGCAATTGCGAGGAAATAAACTAATTTGGATATATTAAATCCATTTCCTTGAATAACATTCAGTAATTTATTGCTCAATCAAACTTATTGAATAATGTCTCTTTCAGACAAAGATGGAATTTAAACTCATTACTCAATTCCCTAAATGCTTTTTTAATTAATACTTAAATAAACATTCACTTATACGATTCAGAACCTATCATTTTAAAACATCTATTTTCCTTTGCAAGACAAATCATTTTAAAATCCCATAATCTCGCTATAATACACACTACTTAAAAAATCCAATATTTATCTTTTCAAATATATTATTTTAAATCAAAACTATTCCCTTTTAAAATAATGTTTACAAACAAAACAATGATTTAACTAAAGTTAATGTATTTTCCATTTCCCCAATTAAACTTAAATCATGTCATTAGAAAATCAATAATTTCCTATGCATATTTAATTTAAATCCACCACTCTAAATATACAAATATTATTATAAAATAAAAACATTATCTACTCAATATAATAATAAAATAAATATTAAAATATATATTTTAATATTATAATATGATAATAATAATATTATATATTATAATATTAAAATAATATCCAATACATAAAATATTATTTATATTTTATTTTTTTAAACCAACACCCCTTCATGCCTCGAGCCGCACGCCAACCCTTAGGGTTGAATCACACGGACCTTGAGCCACATGCATAGAGAGGGCAGTTGAGAGAGGGCACCGGCTGCGGATTTCCCAGGTGGCGGCGTTAGCAGGCAGAGGCCGCGGATGGAGGCCGCCGGTGGCTGTGGCACAGCCGGCCGCCATTGTTGGTGGCTATTTGCTTTGCACAACCACCACCAACAATGGTGGCGGCGATTGTCTCCACAGTGCCATGTGAGTTGTGGGTGGCTGTGTTGGGCACGGCTCGCCCCCACACTCCTCCCATGGGGGCGCAGTGGGGGTGAGCCCCCAACAACTCCCCCATGCCTGGTTTTTTTAATTTGTTTGAAACCCTCATGGATTTCAAATCACCACAACAGTGGTACTTCATTTTATTTATTATTTTTGATAGCATAAGCCCAAAGATATATAAATATATATATATATATATATATATATATATATATATATATATATATATATATATATATATATATATATATATATATATATATATATATATATATATATATATATATATATATATATATATATTTAATTATCCACATAAGAAATTTGTAAAACTAATTGAGCAAATAAGTTTTAAAATGATCATTTACAGCAAAGTATGCAATTTTTTTTGAGAAAAACCAAATGGAAGTAGAGGTTTAAGAATTTGATCCAAGGTTTACATGAATTTCTTCATCAAATCATTTTGAGTTTTCCAAACAATGATGTTGCAAACAACGTATCCAAATCTATGAATTCTTTCAAAATCAAAATCAATATAATAACATGAACCTGGTTTCCAAAAGTTTGAGAAGATCCAGATGGTGCATAGATCCTTGCTTGGATTCCCTCTTCAAATCAACAATTTCCTCAGATTCAATCCAAAACCCACAAAATACAAAATCCTTCCTCCCTCTATTTTCCAATTTCAAAACTTCATGATCCCCAAAATTCTGAAGGAAAATTCAATAATAAAGAGAGTTCCAAAAATATCTCATTTCAACCACTGTAATCAATTTTCAGAAACAAAACAAAAAATATCTCAATTTTCAATTTACATTTTTCTAATTTTTTAAAAAAAAAAAATTTAAAACTTTTTCCAAAATTTCCAATTTAATCTTTTCAATTTCACATAATAAAATCCATAAATTTCAAAATGAACAACCTATCTAATTTCAACACAATCCATTTAATTAATTAATTAATAAATCTAATCCACGATTAAATTATTTATTAATTAAATTAAATTAATTAACAAAATAAATTACGTTATTAACATAATACTAGATCAATTTCAATTCACAAGTTACATGCATACAACCATTTAATTACCCTTTTCAACTTGCAATTAAATAATCGAAGAGAGAGAACAATATAAAACAATTAACCCGACTAAGACCCGACGACACACTATGACTAGGGTGACGACTTGGCATAGAAAACCTAGCTACTATCTCCCAATCGAATACCGTTGGGCAATGGATATGCTCAAACCTGTGAAACTAGGTGGAGCCGATGTGTTGTACCTGTCAACCTACGAACAAAGATTATATCCACATGCATATATGCATCATATAAAACACACCGTGAAGAGGAAATCTCGGGATCACAGGGCGCTCACAAGCGAGTGATACAATCTCATCCCCTTCACCAATACAATATTACTAACTGATGAATCTAACATCATTAATATGATCAAAAGCATAAACAACATTAATTCAATTATCCACTATGCTAATCCAAAGCATGCCATAATGATAACATCAGAAAAATACACCATCACACCAAAATATAACAATCACTTTACAGATAACAATCAAATAGCAACTGAGTTCAAAGTCAAAGTACAAACATAAAATAAGACATAACCAAATAGAACATTGTTTGATTAAAAGAGAAAAACGGAGGGGTATTACATCACAGGCCACTTCACTTGCTTCTTCATTAGCCAATAGCAAACATATTCTTGGCTTCTTTCAAGCCATTGCTTGTATGCCTCTAAATATTTTCGTAATCTTCCATTTCCCTCTCAAATTTTGCATCTTACTTCTTCATGATTTATTTCCTCTTGTCTCACTTCATGAGAATCTCTTTCCTAGAATGCTTCTGCACCTTCCAATATTCTACTCTCATCTTTGTGATACCTCAATCTAGGTTCTCCATAACCTGTCAATCTGCAACAAAACTGCAACACTCAACTTTTAGTAAAGATTAATAACACATTCAATATTCTTGGCCCAAATCTTTTGGGCTCTGATACTAATTAGATACAAGTCGACTCTCAAACCCTCTCATTACTTCCCACATACCCATATCAAACTAAGTAACAAGACTCTCTTCCTACACCTAGGCAAATTCCTACAACTTACAAATGACAGAAAAATCAAGAATTCAAACACAATTTTAATACACGACAAGAATCATTCACTTATCGAACAAAAAATAATAGTAACCTTAGATATCGACCAAGACTAACAACACTTATATATCATTCAAGGTTCTAATTGAACAAACAGAAAAATAGATCCATAATTTGACTCCATTTAAAAATTAAGGAAGTAATAGATTACAAATATTTCTTTACATTTGTTCCATGATAAGACAACCTACAACATATAATATGACCACTTCAAGCTATTAATCCACTATCTCTTCTACTTGTCAATCCTCCATGTCGAAGGAGTCTCACACTTTATTCTTGATACTTCATCCTCTATTCTCATTCCCAATATACTTCAATCTTGGCACATTCTTTGTTCTGTCTTCTCTACATACTTCAAGCTGCCTCTCCTTACTCACCACATGAACCCCAACTCTTCTCTCTCTCTTCTTTTAGACTCTCTTGTTCATCCTTCACTAACTACTCTGCACATATTTTGGTTCCTTTTTTATCTGACATTATTCTCATTGATTCTTTATAGACTGATTACTTCCCTTTCCCAACAACCTATCGTTATTTCATCCCACTACCATTTGGCCTCTTTTAATTCAACCTCTATTCTACCATTGTTGATTCTGAATTCATCTTCTTTTACCAGCCTCCTCCTAATCAACTTTCTTTGGTCGACCTTCCTACTGTTCCTGACTAAACCCCATAAAATCTCCCATGTGATGCCTCTAACCAACATATTCTTGTATGTTTGTTTTCCCTCCTTCACAACTGAATTCCAACCGCTCAATTACCTATCTCCTCTTCATCATTCCTCCAAAGGCAAGCATACCAATTTATTTAACTTCCTACCTATGTGGTGAAAATTATTGTATTTACCCAAACAAAACTAAAATAAAATGAAACAAAACAAAATCAAAGGAATAACCCGATGCCCCTGCATCACATTTCATGCTCAAAAATCTTATCCATTGGTATAGGAAAAATTCCTCTCCTGGTACAAAATTCTTATAATGTTTTGACTGAAAATAATTATCTCCTCTTTACTTGCATCCTTTAGCTTTATTTAACTGATCTCAAACATTGCAATCGATGGGGGCCACTTAATTTTTAAAATGTCAATGTCCTAAGGCATCAAACTATTAAGATATTTACCCTCAGTAAACTAAAATCTTGTCTTGATCAATTCAAACATATAGATTTTTATAATATTTCTTGCCATAGTTAGATGCAATTACACAAAATATTGATATGCATAGATACAATCTTGGAGCCGCTCGCTTTACCAGTTTAAGGTGGGCTCCCATGGAGGGGGCCTTCCTAAAAAAATTAAGTGGGTGTTGTAGATATTTTTTAGGATTATTTTTAAGTGGGTGGTCCCATGAATTTTGTAGCATAGTTTAAGCTTAAAAATTTAATCTCTTATATTTATGGAAGTAGGTGGTCTCATGAATTTTATTATTTTGCATATTCAATTCAGTTGAATACATAAATATAAAATAAATATAAAATTAATTGGAAAAAATTTTAAAGCTTCATATGATTGACAAGTGGTGAAAAAAAGCCTAAGCTGGTGGGGAAATTTCTAGCCCCGCCCCTTTTGCATTCGCTTAATTTTTTGAACTAAAAAGTAGGGGTTGCTATTGTTGAGGAAAAGATTCTAACTTATCCTGTAGCATTTTTTGTTTTGCTTCATAGGACCTCCTCCTGATTAAAAATAGATCTTGAAGCCCCTCCCATGGGACCCCACCCTAAGGGTCATATTTATTCTTTGATGTTGTATTGAGCTTGTCCCTAAATAACAGTGATGCGATTATTCATGGATAAAATAATGAAAGATAATTTGTAGAAAACTTTTGGTTATCTTGGATTGGATTTTACATGGGTATTGTTGATGGTGAAAATGACACAAACAACATTAAAACAAAATATTTCTACTCTATTTCTCCTAAAAAAGAAAGACAACATATAGTAGCCTAACTTCCAAGGTCCTGGTAGTTGGTTCTCAACTATCTGGTGTCACTCAATCAGTTCATGCAACTATAATATTCAAGGGGCCTGTGCTAGTAATAAAATATTCAAGCGATGACTTATTTTACCAAACTATTTTAGTAAATCAATGGGGTTTCAAATAAAAGAAAAAGATGGGTCAAAGGGTAAACCAGTAACAATGAACAAAACTTATCTAGCATCCGAAAATATATCTTGAATGTTTTTCTAATCAGATCAAGAAAACCGTAAGATGACACAATCTATAGAATAATCTATACCATTGCATACATTTTAGGTGCTTAATTAACTTCACAAATACACATCACAAATACGTCAAGGACTTCAAAACAACACACATTCATTCATCATCAAGATCATAGATCAATAGACTTCAATAAATTTAATTCAATGATAATCTAACAAGATAATCCTTAAATCTGGTTTCTTCTAATGACTTTCATCACATAATAAACTATCATGCTTCAGCACAATCACTGGCATTCAAATAGATTATAACTTATCAGCCTTATCAAATAAAACACTCAATGCTAACACCATATTGCGTAAACCTGTAATTATATTAACTGTAAAAAGATCAAGTACAATGTATCTCTATAAATCACTACCAAAATTATATCTCCTAATCTTAGGTAAGCCAATCCTATTCTCAATTAGCCGACCCTTACAATATGATACCCCCAGGGTATTTATAGATGTACAAAAACTCGAACTCCACTTCTATTTTAGGTCATCCACCTTTTTAGGAACTAAAATTCTCTTGGAAACTCGGATCAATTTGATCTTGAGTTCTTACATTAGACACTCAGATAAACTAGAGAATAGAAAGTAGAGAGAAAAAGAAGTCATGCGCTCCAAAATTGTCAGTGTTGCATGCAACATGCAAAGAAGAAAAAGTCATGCATGCAAAGCTGGATCTGCAATGAACTCATTATAGCTGGTGAAGACTTGTTGTAATGTATCTATCTCTGGCCCATCAACCCAACTATCTTCAAATTTGATTTGATCCAATTCTGCTGCAACAAACTCCCTCATACCTTTTATCTTTTTCAATTCTCTCCCAACAGCTTTTATTTCTTCTTTAACATCCATGAACCGATCTATCATCAAATCTTCTCCATCATCCTCTTTCTGCATGAGTCCTTTGAACCTTTCATCCCACTTCTCTTTTATTTGAATCAAATGCATGCCATCTTTTGTTAACACATTCACATCTACAATGATAGCAATGTCTGCTTCTAGTTCTTCCAATTGCTCAGTCAAATTATTAACAGCCTCTTGAACTTCATCCTTATGTTTACACAAAAAGCTGGTTCTAAACCAGAGTATACGAGAGGTTTTCTCTACAAAATCCTTATTGTCCTCCTCAAGTATTGATTGTTCCAAAAGAGTTGTCAAAGGCAATGCATTAACCTTTTCTAATTTTTGGTTGTATTCTTTATACTCTTCTTCTTGTTTCTCTGATGCTTCAATGTATTGAT
Organism: Sequoiadendron giganteum; assembly: GCA_007115665.2. NCBI lineage: Eukaryota > Viridiplantae > Streptophyta > Pinopsida > Cupressales > Cupressaceae > Sequoiadendron > Sequoiadendron giganteum. The sequence goes on along the minus strand of CM021106.1, from coordinate 506,351,133 downwards.
GCATCTCTTTTATTAACCCTTTTGTGTCCTTGTAGGCTTCAAAACCTTCAACCAAAACCTCACCTACTCCTTATTCAACTTGTCTACCCATCTGTTTACCATCTCCGCTTTACCTCTTACCTGCACCAAATCATCTACCTCCTTTTTACTTAATAAAATAGGAGTCTCAATGGTCGTTACCTGTTGTGATCTTGGAGAGGAGACACTTTTCAAGAATGAATGTAGTTGATCCAATTGAGCCTTAAGCTCATCCTTCTTTTGTTTATCCTTAATCATTCTTGACTTGGTTGTTGAAGCCACCACATCAATCAAGTTCATTTGTTGATTCCTAGTGGGCCTTCCCAAGTTGACAGTACTCAGCTGATAATCTGTTAGCTGCATGTCCCCTACCTCCTTTTCTATCATTGGCATGGCACATTCAACAATAATCTCTCCTTTATTTTGAGTCGAGTAGAATGTAGAATCTTGGCCTTCTCTTTAGGTCTCTCCTGCTCAATTCCTTTCATCATATCCTCCCAATTGAGAGGTCATGAAGGTGTTATTGCCCTCTTCTGCAGATCTAGTTTTAGCCATGTAGGAGCACTTGGAGTAGTAGTCATCATAAAGGAACAGGAAGCAATAACTGTAGAAGGTGGTTGCATTTTTACTTGGGGTTGAGAGTCAACCCTTGATTTCTCTTGTTGTTCCTGCACTGTATACATCTGCACAAGCCTTTCAGCCTCTTCCCTATCTTTCTGTCCTTGTATTCTCTTATCTTCCTCTTCTTTCCTCAACCTCTCTTCTTCCAACTGATCTCTCTCCACTCTTTGCTTTTCCAGCCTTTCTTTTTCCAGTTTATCCTTCTCTAGTTTTTCTTTCTCCAGTCTTTCTTTTTCTAGCTTTCTTCTTCTAGTTTCTGTTTCTGTTGAGCCTCTTGTCTTTCCTTTTCTAATCTCTCTGCCTCTAAAGCTTTAAGTTTTTCTACCTTTTCTTCTTCTTCTTGTTGCTTCCTAACCAGCTCTGCAATATCTTTTTCCTTTTGCAATTGTGTTGCTTCTTCTTCCTTTTGGCGAGCTTCTTCTACAAGTTTTAACTTAGCAATCAAGATTTCTTTCTCCCTTCGGTTTCTTGCTTTCTCCTCCTCAAGATCATGGATCTTTTGTATCAACTCTAACTTATCATTCGCTTCCTTTATCTTGAGTTCTTGTTCCTTTTGTACCTGTTGTTTTTCTATCTCATCTATTGCTGCCTTAGTTTCAATTTGCTTACCCTTTAATTGTTGTTGTTGTAATATAGCATCTACTTGTACCTTGGTATCAATTTCCTTTTGTTTCTCTGCTGCAGCCCTTGCATCAAAATCTCTTTTCGCATCTTCAAACAGCTTCCATTGATCTTCTTATGTCAAAGTCTACTCAATATCCTCCTCTAGAGGCATATTTTCTTACATATCTTTGTTTGACTTAGTTTCATCTGAATCTGTCCCAACCTCCAGAATTTCTTTCTCCATTTCTTTTCCCTTGGCAGTTTCATCCATGCTATGAAGAGCTCCTTCTTGAATTTCTTTACTCTTCTTCCTTGTAATTGGGACTTGTGCAGATGATTCACCTAATGTAGGTGTTGAAACAATATATCCTACTAGAACATCACCTTCTTGTGTTTCCTCTTCATCCCTTGCTACTTCAAGTTCTATCTCATCGATATCTGGGGGGAAGAACTCCAAGGGCTCTTTAGGAGGTGTCTTCCTTTTAATCCTTTTGTATCCCATACCCTTTTTAGGGGCCGGTCCTTGAGGATTCTGGGTTCTTAGCACTAACCATTGCACACTCCTATCCAACACTGTCCTTCCGATCCGCTTAATATCAATGGTTTCTTCAGCATCCCAGTCAATTGGATCCAGCTTCTTGGTGCCAATCTTCAAAGCTTCATAGGATGAATCCAATACAATTCCATCATCCACCAATGTGTTAGGAATATTTTCTTTAACACCAAGCTCTGACATGAGTGAGATAGATAATCTTTCATAATTCTTCTTTTGTAGATCATACTCATCCTGCCGATCACTCCAGAAGTCTTCTAGCAAATTCAAATGTCTGGTAAACACTAAAGGCAACAAAGCATACATCTTACCCTTCGGATCAAAATACTTACGAGTTGTGTATAAACCCAATTTCAACTGTATTAATTCATTACAAACTACCTTTGCTCCTACCAAGTGTTGACAACTATATTCACCCAACTTCATGGGAAATTTATGACATCCGGTTTTATGCTTGATCCCAAACCGAGCATTAACTCCAAGAGCTTGATATACAAACTCCATTAGCACTATCTTGTTATTGCAACACCTTGGAAGCAAATGTGGATGGCCTTCAAAACCAGCCAACCTGAAATATGTAAATTTGGGGTATTGAATGTACCAACATCCTCATTCAACAATAAATGCCATGGCTTCTTGACTCAACCGGTATCCTGCATCTCCATTCAATTGGTTGATGATCACATATAAAAATGAATCATTGACTCTTCTGAAATGAGTCTCAGCAACTTGAAGAGACAACTGATCATAGTGCTCCCATTATGCCCACTCTATTCAAACCTGGGAAAATACCCAATCTTGCAGTTGCATACACAACATAAGAAGTCATAAAGAAACACTTAGTGTTTCTGATGTTAGTCAGTTGATCATGGATAGCATTAGACATGATCATTGGCCAATCAAATTGTTGGGCTCCATTTAAGATTGTCTAGATGAAAGGAAACATCCATTCCTTGAAGTGAAATGCATCCCTCTTCCCAAACACCCTTGATAGCATCATGATTAAATCAGACACCTCCTTATAAAAATCTGCCCTCTTAGGTTGATGTGCAAGCTTGGATAGAGATTTATTTTCTGTCTTCAACCACTTTTTGTTCAAATGAGACCTATTGGAGTCCTTATACTTACTATATTTCTTCAAGGCCTCTGCCTCATCCAACTACACCAAGCTCTTAGGATTCGGGACATTAAATATACTTTGAAACATCTGAGGAGTAAGATCAATGATCACCCTATTTTGTGAATCCATGCATAGTATTGTAGCAGGATTGTAGGCATTGGTCATTGTTAAGATCAACTCCGGGCACTGGACTAATAAAGGGAACACAGTAATATGTGCCAAGCCAAAGTCAACAATCCTTTGCGTCCTTCCTATTAGATTTTCTCATTCTGCAAAGGTTTCTTAATGTAACTCCTCAAAGTTGTACTGGCCTAAGTTTGTATCAGTGATATCTGACCAGTCTGATTCCACCTTGCTCACCTTCACAACCAAACTCCTGTGATTATACCTCAAGGTATAAGGCAGTTGTTCTCGCTTTAACTTCTTTGGTTTTGGTGTTGCCTTTGATGTTCCTGCAGGCTGGTTCCTTCAAGTAGCTTCCCCTGATGTTCCTGACATCTTTCAACTTTCCTGCAAGTAAAACCTCTAATTAGATCTTTATATATCATCATAAAACATGCTTTAAAAACCATACCTTTCATATAAGCACCGGAGGCGGAACCAGACACAAAACATAACCTAAAACAGTCTCTTTTACAATACTGTCGGACTCAGAGCCAAAACCGATATAGATATTTCAAAAACAGGCTCCGAGTCGGAACCATGATCGTGATTGGAACCGGGATCGGAATGAAAAATGGATTTGGTTTTTCTTCAGATTTCGTATATTTTCATATTCTATTTCCATTCCTCCTCCACTTCCGACTAGGTCATCGTTATTTCGACAGAAGAAATCATTATTTTACGTGGAGCCGGAAACGGGATGGAAATGGAATCAATAGCTTTTGCAAAACAAAATTTTCAATTTCAAAATCGATTCTGATCCCATCCCCACCTAGGTTGACCATGACATCATCAAATATTTTAATCAATTTAATACAGAACTTCATGGTTAAAACCAAGGTCGTATTAAATGAAAAGAAGCTTTAAAAACACTATACTCATATGACCATGGGGAACGAATAAATTTTAGGGCATCATATTTTAATCATTTAAATGTGATCACTAAACACACGAAACCCTAATCTAACAAAACACAATAAAACTAGGGCACGGATCTTAAACCTTGCCATTTTACCTGATTGAATATGTGACAAAACCCTAAGTAAAAACGATGAATCTAACCCTAACTCACTATAAATCATTAATCTACCTCACTGTAAATCCTTAATCCAACTAACACCATTTAAAACCTAAATTTAATCCAACTCACTGCAAATCAAAATAGCACGACACGATCACGACTAAAACATGAAAGCGACAGTTCCCTAAAACAAAAAGAACCAAAAACAAAAGTAAAAGAAACAAAGAATAACCAGAAAAACAAATAAAGCAAGAACCTATTCAAACAAGCATACCAAGAACCATAGATTTTTCATTTAAAAAAGATTCAAAGCACGAGCAAACACAAAAAACACAACAGTAAATAAACGAAGAACAACAATGATAAGAAACCCCACCTCAAACACAACAGAACCCTGCTAACTGTTAGAATCCAAGATCACCTGCATGCAATCACCTGTCACATGCAAAAGACATGCAAAACCAACAAGATGTTCTCTAAACCTCAAAGTGTAAAATGCATTATGAGAATCTCATATTACAAAGAGATCAATCCTTATGAAGGAGATCAAGAAACCCTAAAAGGGAAACCCTAAATGAAACCCTAGTGTGCACACTTAATAATTAATCAATTATTAATGTGCCTAAGTTTAGCTTAAGCAACTAGAGGAATAAGTGACTTAATTAATTGACTAGTATGATATAAATTAAGCGTAATAAATTATTACTCTAACACCCCCCCTTAAGATGAACTTAGGAAGAAGCTAAAACACTAGAAGTAGATGCATGCAAGCAAAGATGGGTCCCGGCAACTAGGCCTGATCAGGTACCCATTTACAAATGCAAGAAAGAGGTAGAGGAGGAAAACCCAGTGGGACAAAACCCCCCTACAATGATATGACATGCTGCAAAGAAGCACCGGAAGAACAGTGTAGAGTAACACTGGAACCGCAATCTGGCAAGCAAGGAAAGATACTTCTATCTACAAGAAACCATATCGGAATCATAATGATGCAACAGCAGACCTGATGCCACAGAACACTCGAAAACTCCAAATGGGAACAACGTTGGAATCTATGAAGCAACAATCAATTATTGAATGATGTATTACTGAAAATGAAGTGCAAAGATGCAAGAGGCACTCTCCCAACTGCCAAAATATCGAGGTAATCTCCAAAATACCCATCGGGTCAAATCTAGAATAATGAAAAACCTAGGACAGATACAGAAAAAAGTGCATGGATAGAAACATAGAGCTCCTGAATACCTTTCCAATGCCGCAAAGATAGCGAAAATCAGAGATAGTGGCAAAGAGTTATGAGCTCAGAAGCATAAAAAGTAGATCTGACTTCAACCAGCAATAAATGCAGTAAAATAGGAAAATACTGAAAAATAAACTTCACCAAATAAAAGTACTCGGAACTAGCTTTCCGGCGATATCTCGTTTGCCCGATTTCAATACTATATGCCCAAGTTATGCCAAAAACAAAAAAAACTGCTCTTTTAAGGCAAATAAGGGTTAGGGGGACAAACTGCCATATGGCCGATGACGTCATGCTGACGTCAGCACTTCACTGCAAAAAATTTGATGGCCATCTGGCCGTCGACGCAAAAATTCAGCCCCCTGCAAAAAAAATTCGGTAGAGCCCCTAGTCGCTGATATGACCAGGGGCTTGGACCTAGAGTTGGTCGGGGGCCGGGCGCGGAGCTCCCGGTCCCCCATATGATCTCGGACTATGCTGGAGGGCCCACAGGGGCTAACTGGGACCAGCGGCCGGATGGGGGAGCCACCGGTGGCTGGCGACGTAGCGGTGGTGGCGGGACCATTTTAACTAGCCGTGCAAAACCTCATGCACCAAATTGATTTTTTTTTCATGATTTTTGGAAAAAAATGCCTCGTGAAGCATGCTGGAGAGGCCATACGGCTTCCCTGGCAAAAATTTTTTGCCTCAGAAACCAACTACTCAAAAACGGATGATTTGACAAGCGTTTCTAGGGTTTTGGGGCACTGTGAACGCGATGGTGATGTCCGTTTGAGCCCATAGTATGCTAAAAAATCGGCTACCCCAGATCTTGCAGAAAAGATGCTTGTGGAAACTCTTTGCACTTGAAACTCACCGAGAATCCATATATTCAGATCACAAATAGGCAGCTGCAGGTCTGGAGCTCTGATACCATGTTAGAATCCAAGATCACCTGCATGTAATCACCTGTCACATGCAAAAGACATGCAAAACCAACAAGATGTTCTCTAAACCTCAAAGTGTAAAATGCATTATGAGAATCTCGTATTACAAAGAGATCAATCCTTATGAAGGAGATCAAGAAACCCTAAAAGGGAAACCCTAAATGAAACCCTAGTGTGCACACTTAATAATTAATCAATTATTAATGTGCCTAAGTTTAGCTTAAGCAACTAGAGGAATAAGTGACTTAATTAATTAACCAGTATGATATAATTAATTAAGCGTAATAAATTATTACTCTAACACTAACCTTCTGAACTGATCCGCAAGCAATAAACTTCTCCTCGTTCAATCGATTTGCTCAAATGAACTCCACCACTGCTCTTTCATGCTCCTTAATCTCTTAATGATGATAATAATGATTCGTTTAATCCTTAATGAAGGTAAAAATGAGGATTTTTACCTACACGAGCAACTGTCATTAATGCATTGAATGCAGTTTAACATGGAGTCAGAACTGAAAGAGAACCAACACTTCACAACAGCACGACTTCAGTCAAAAGGTCAACGATCCAAAAAAATGGCAGGGGCGGAACTGAAATGGAAATTGATTTGAAACTTTAAAGAAATTTCCAAACTTAATTCCGATTCTGGTTCCGGGTCTGCCAACCAAACATAAAACCAAACCAAACACAAAAAGTAAAACAAAAGACTGACATAATAAAACTAAACACAAAGACATAGACTAAAACCAAAAATTGAAATAGCGGAGGCGGGGGCGGAATCGATTATGATTTTACAATTTTCGATAAGGACCAACTTAACACCCACTCCGGCTCCAAGTCTACTGAAAACAAAACAAAAGACCAAAAACAAAGACCATCAGGATGGGAACAAAAACAAGTTTTAAAAGGACCCTTAGAACCTGATTCAGATCCAGTTCCGATTTCGACAGACAAAATCAAAGAAAAACAAAGTATTGGCAAAACAAGACTCTAAAACTTTGTTTCAAAAAGAACTAAACATAAAAAAAGACAAAGGGGGACCCATTTTGACCAAGGAAAAAGATGGGGTGGTTATGCAAGGCATAATAGGTATGAAGTGCATGGAGTGTTCCAAATGCAGATGAATCATGCTTTCATCATGCAACAGTAAAATATTTATTATTATCTATGCTCATGTCTCGCAAATAAACAGGGTTTTAAATAGCATGGTTATTGTTTCAATGACAATACAAGTTTGGGATAAATACTCTTCGATGATTACACAACAAGCTTTTAATTTAATTATTTGTAACATATGTCTGCAAAACCTTTCAAACTATTGATAATAAAGACTTGGGGCATCACACATATAAATCCAATTGAAAACATATTTTTCTCAATATCTTTGAGTTGAAAGTTGTAGTTTAAACTTCAAGCACTATACTTACACATTAGTACAATGATTGTATATGCATACACTTTGAATCTAAAATTAGCTATAAAAGTTGGCTTTCACTATCTGGTTGAGCACAAATCATCTCAATTTGAACATAATAACATGATAATGAGAACCAATTATGTCCCATTTTATACCACCTTTTATCCTTTTTCACATACCTTCATAATCATTTCCACATACCATTTTCGTTGCATTTTCATATCATTTACGTTGCATATGATTAAATATATATAAGTGATCTTTAATATAGTTTTGAGATAAATATATGAAAATTAATTATTGGTTGTGTTTACTAATAAGCATTGTGATTTCTAGTCTTCAAAAATATATTTTGCAGCATGGAGAAGAATGCAAACTTTCTATAATCTTCATGTCACCTTCTATACGGGAGCCTTCAAATCACTTAGCTTTTTCATATGGACTGTTATCATTCTACCATTTTATTTGTATATTATATGGTTACTATATCACCATATTAGTGTGACAAGCATTCCATGATTGTAGCTATGAACTTCTATTTCTACCATGTTAATTCCTTACCATACAATATTCACTTTATTCCTATGGATTTAATCTCCTTTCTAGCTTCCAACTTAATTCATGACTTCTACAAGTGGACACGTTGATTGGGAATGCATACCAAATGGATGAAATGAGCATGTGCTAGCTGTTTGCAAGAAACCAAAATCCGCTTGTTATTGTAATTCAACCTTTTTAAAAATGTACCCACTTTAGAATAGTCAGTTTTGCATTGTAATTTGCGGGCAAATGAAGACAAATCTAAAAAATCCAAGACATGGGTTTTGTCCAAAATGGGCCTAGTAAAGTTTTCGCATGTCAAAATCCTCAAAAAATGAAGGAGCTAAAAGATACGGGTGGATTTTTAAAGGAATAGTTTCCTGATTTGTTGTTACAACTAGTTGTCAAGTTTTCCTCAAATTGCAAAACCATATTCGACCCATGGAATCAAATAAGGAGAGAAGTTCTTGGTGGAAATGCATTGACTAAACACATAAAGGAGGAAAGAACATAAATTTTCTCAATTTCTATTTGTTGTTATAACAGAACTTTTATTAATTAGTTGTTGGCAACATAGGATTTACATGAGTCATTCTACTATGTAGTTTGTTGGTTGCAAACACTCTATTTTTGTATGCATTTGTTATATGATTGCATATATATAAGTAGCATGATATAAGCTACAGGGAAGCATACTTTAGTGTGAAGTAGACTGTATACAGATTATTGTACGCAAAATTTTGTATATCATTTTCTGAATAATAAAAATATTGCTTCTTCTGATTACAACAACGTGGAAAGTTTTTTGTTCCATCCACCGTGCGAACTTGGAGCAAGGTCCCACTCCTTGGGAAACATGGTGACGTTTTATTTTCTATATTTTTTTTTCCTTCATTTTGGTTTGGTTTTGTTTTAATATGTATTTCAATTATTTCGGTATTGTCATTCAGCTTCGGCAGCCACGTGATTTAAATCTCAGCATTTTAATTAAGGTTTGGTTTGATATAAGAGTTTTTGATTTAAGTTTGGAACGTGATATTTCATTGAAATTTTGATTTCATTAATTTAATTTGATGAAGTGTGTTTTATTCTCTTGTTGTTACTGTTATAGTTTGTGCAGATTGTTGTAGTTCATATCGCTAGGAAGTGACAGTTCTTGTCACCATAGTTGTTTTGATTTTTTGTAGGTTTAATTTCATAATTGTATTTATCCCCACTCATCTCATGAATCTCACCCCTTCGATTAGCATATAGCCATGACACCTCTCACAAGTTTACACCCCCGGATTGACACGTATAGACCAAACTAAAATTCATCATAAAGCATTAAATCTTTCTTATTCTTTGCCCCAGTTTTTTCTATCATTCTGGTGTCGTTGTTGGGGAGAGGTGTCAAAGGCATGTTAGCACAATGAGTTGAGTTAGTACCATTGCACCTTGGTGAAAATTTATGAAACCGTCAACCTTGTTTAGATTATTAACCTTGGTTTGCTTTATTTTAAATCATATAGATGCATTGTTAGAATTTGCAGGTAGATCTTAGTAAATACAACCATTTATATTCACATTAGTTGTTGTGATATAATTAATAGGGAAGAAGCAATTTTGAAGAAACAACATAAAAAATATAAAAACGTTGCATTTTCAAGGTAATTCAAATACATCAATTTTCAAAGAAAAATACTTCAAAAATGAAGAAATTGGTGGGGAAATCATGCTAACACAGGGTGATGTTTTTATACCCCCTTTATCTAATGAATGCAACATATATTATCTTTATCTTCCATTTTCATAGGCATCTACAAATTTTATTTCTATAAATGAGCAAGAACAGATAATTGATGAATTTTTAGAACAATGGAATTTTGATGAGTATTTAACCATGTGTTGTTCTGACCATTGCAAGGAGGAAGCTAAGTGCACATGCCAAGTTGATCAAGAGGATGAGCTAACAAATATCCAATTTATAAGTGAGCCTCATCACAATAAAGGGGAATTTGAACTAGTCTCCTTCGTGTCTCAAGGATAACTTCATGCATTAAATTGGGAAGATCAAGGTATGATTAATGATGTGAACATGTCTTATCATTCTATAGGATTAGAAAGACAATATGTTTCTTCACAAAATGCTTCTTCATCTAGTAGATATGGTGAATGGAAAAAATCTCCATACTACCAATAATGGAATAATGAATGCTCACAACAACCCCAATATCCATCATACCCATCCTACTCCATCCTGCCCACTTTATATCCACAACAACTTCTACCATTTTCATATCATATACTATCCACTTCACCATATCCACCAAAGGAAGTCACGATGCCTAATAAAATATTACATAGTAAGGTGGTTGAAACTACATATAATAATGCATATTCATGGATCCCTTTACATTCTGATAATGTGCTTGGAATTGGTGAATTACAATTGAAATACATTAATGCAAGTGAGGTATGTGATTTTAGTTTAATTGAATTGGAAGAAAAATATGATGAATTGAATGATGTCCAACTCAGTTCTTATTTACTTGGAAAATCACAAAATTTAGAAGGTATTCACACACATAAAGAAATAATTAAAATCGAGTCTCATTTTACAATTGACCTCATAAATGTGTGTGCTGAAATTAATCTTACAATAAGAAATGTTGAACAATATGCATTGGTCATTCAATAAATCTATGATAAAATCCTACATGATCTATCATTTATAAATTTGTTTATATTCAAACATCTATATCTTTAGAGGCCTATGGTAAAAATGTGCATTCCTCACACACTTGTTGATTTAGGCCCACTGATAATTGATTAAGCACAATTAAATGGGTTTAAATGCATTAATGACTGTACTAGATAATGGTGATTGTTCATTAACAAGAATCAAGGTTTTAATATATACATATCTTTGTCATTCTTGATCCTTTGGAATATCTTAAGATGACCGCTCATTGACAAAGTTCAAGGTGTTATAATATCTTTTTCTTTCTTGATTCTTTGGATTATCCTAACACCCTCATTATTTTGTAGTATGAAATTAAGTTGGGGGGAAAAGGAAATCCCTTGAATTTTGGAAGTCATTGGTTGACTCTTGTTAAGGTCTTTATTGATTGTTTCATTGTGATTTTTAATAAACCCACACGTGCGAGCTTTGGGCTCAATCAAGGTGCGCATTCTTGTGTTGATTAACATTTCATTTATATTATGTTTACACAAGAATTAATTGCCATTCATCCATTTTACTATTATGAAATATGTATTCATATATATAATTCTACCATTCATTTTTCAAACAACAAATCAATTATAATGGTAAAGTTATTAAATGGATAATATTGCATTACTATGCTTGATATGCTTGGTCATGAGAATATGGTTATAGGTTTTTCATGGTGGTTACCTAAAACTTTTACATCATTGGTGATTCTTCTCTTCATGAACTTTCAAAGACACATTTTCTTAGCCTTGCTAACTAAATGGTGAACACCAAGTTTCTTTTATGCTACACTTTTGGATATAACAAGAGGGTTTTTTTTTGCCACATGTTCAACACTAACATGCATAAATTATCTTTTTCACCATCCTTTATGCTAGACCATGTGGAGGACGAAATGAACCTTCGTGTAACCACATATCTTGCAATACCATGTTCTTGGATAATTATTCACAAGCCACACATCCAAAGACAACTTGAAGACATGTGGAGGTCCTAAAAGGAGCTTGAGCATATTCTACTATAGACCATTGCACCTCATCATAAGGATTGCTTCCTATCTGATAGCTATATGGATCTATTAAGAGACTACCATTGGTCTTTCACTAAATTGTCTTATCTTTGGAAGATTGTTTCTCTTGTCAATAGTTCTTTCAACCAAGCAATTGGGCATGTATTTCAAACTTCTACAGTCATCTTTCAGATATGGTGGTGTGTGCTAAATGGGATCATATTATGCAATCCTATTATGCACAATTGCATGGTCACTCTTGTTGAGATATGTTTCTTTCCATTGGTCATCATTTCAAGCTCTACATCATGTAACCAATTTCAATAGTGGCATTCATTGAAGGGATTCTTACAAAAATCTATGCTTTAGATGGTATCATTTTCATCATCCATATAAGGGTTTCTTTTTCTTTGGTCATTATATGCAGTTATTCAAAAATGAAAAGAAAATGAATAAAATGAAAAATGAAAAAGAAAGAATAAAAGATCCAACAATGAAAACCTTTGGGCGTTGTTGGCTAGTTAATATCTAAAAATCAGATTTCGACAGATACTAACTACAAAATAAACTTAGGGGTGAAAACTAATTTTTTGACGCCTCTAGGCGGTGGTAGGTTGAAAACCAGGATACCAACGATCTGTTGTCGTTATCAAAATTGAAAAACAAAACAAAAAAAGAAAATAAATAATAACACAATAAAAATGCAATCATCTATGTTCTCTATGGGCTACTAATTTTTCAGGTACACTCCAATGCTTCTACGATTGTTTCAACATTTTGAGTGCTTATAGCACCTCTTGTACCTCATTTATGTGGCTATGCTCTATTTTGTTGTGATCACCATTCCTTGATCACTTAGAGCAAGTGCTACACATTCAGTTGAGGTGTTGGGAACAATGAAGGGTTTCAGCTCCCAGCGGTATGTTAGCTAGTGCTTCAGTCAGATGGAGATCTTTCATGGTGTTGCAGTCCTTGTTGCAAGATGAAGTTTCACTGTTGCTAAGTTCTTTCGGCATCCAGACCTTGGCACACGTGGACATGCATGTTGGTAAAACAATAAGTTTTATTTTTCATTGTTTTATCTCTTAACTTTATCAATATTTCTCATTGTATTAATCATATGTGCAACATCCAAACCTCTTCTCTCCTTGTTTCCCGAGGATAGTCAACCCTTTAAGTTAGGGGTAGGTTTTCCATCCTTATTGAATATCATTCCTTCCATTACTTCTCATTATCCTTATTATTCCATTGATTATTTCACCCTTCATAATCATTACCTCTCGTTTCATTCGTCTTTCATCTCTCAAGAACATTGCATATTATTTCACCCATTTCAAATAGCTCATGAAATTTGAGATAAAATTTTATGAGAAATGAACAAAATGATAAATATGTGAAAATAAAAATGATAAAAAAACATAAAAATTTGAGGTATCAATATTGAAAAAAAATAATCATGACAAGCTAATAAAAATGAAGGGCATTGTGATTATGCATGAGCTATAATAGTTAGGGGTGAAGAAGAAGGCCAAAGCCATAAATCCAAAAGGCTACTGGTTCAAATTAAAGACCTCTTGATCATATTGATTGCACGAGGACATGCAATATGCTAAGTTGGGGGGAATGATGAGAACCAATTATGTCCCATTTTATACCACCTTTTATCCTTTTTTCACATACCTTCATAATCATTTCCACATACCATTTTCATTGCATTTTAATATCATTTTATCATTTATGTTGCATATGATTAAATATATATAAGTGATCTTTAATATATTTTTGAGATAAATATATGGAAATTAATTATTGGTTGTGTTTACTAATCAGCATTGTGATTTCTAGTCTTCGAAAATATATTTTGCACCATGGAGAAGAATGCAGACTTTCTATAATCTTCCTGTCACCTTCTATGTAGGAGCCTTGAAATCACTCAGCTTTGTCGCATGGACGGTTATCATTTTACCATTTTATTTGTATATTATATGGTTACTATATCACCATCTTAGTGTATGATAAGAATTCCATGATTGTAGCTATGAACTTCTATTTCTACCATGTTAATTCCTTACCATACAATATTCACTTTATTCCTATGGATTTAATCTCCTTTCTAGCTTCCAGCTTAATTCATGACTTCTACAAGTGGACACGTTGATTGGGAATGCAGACCAAATGGAGGAAATGAGCATGTGCCAGCTATTTGGAAGAAACCAAAATCTGCTTGCTATTGTAATTGAACCATTTTCAATATGCACCCACTTCAGAATAGTCAGTTTTGCGTTGTAATTTGTGAGCAGATGAAGACAAATCTCAAAAATCCAAGACATGGGTTTTGTCCAAAATGGCCCAATTAAGTTTCCTCGCAACGTAATCCTCAAAAAATGAAGGAGCTAAAAGATACAGGTGGTTTTTAAAGGAAAAGTTTCCTAATTTGTTGTTACGGTTGGTTGTCACATTTTCCTCAAATTGCAAAACCATATTCGACCCATGTAATCAAATAAGGAGAGAATTTCTTGGTGGAAATGCATTGACTAAAGACGTATAGGAGGAAAGAACAATTTTTTTTTCAATTTCTATCTGGTGTTATAACAAAACTTTTATTAATTAGTGGTTGGCAGTATAGGATTTACGTGAGCTATTCTACTATGTAGTTTGTTGGCTGCAAACACTCTATTTTTGTATGCATTTGTTATATGATTGCATATATATAAGTAGCATGATATAAGCTACAAGGAAGCAGACTTTAGTGTGAAGTAGACTATATACAGATTATTGTACACAAAATTTTGTATATCATTTTTTGAATAATAAAAATAGTACTTCTTTTGATTACGACAACGTAGAAAGGTTTTTGTTCCATCCACCGTGTGAACTTGGAGCAAGGGCCCACTCCTTGGGAAACATGGTGATGTTTTATTTTTTGTATTTTATTTTCCTTCATTTTGGTTTGGTTTTGTTTTAATATAAATTTCAATTATTTCAGTATTGTCATTCAGCTTCGACAACCATGTGATTTAAATCTCAACATTTTAATTAATGTTTGGTTTGATATAAGAGTTTGTGATTTAAGTTTGGAACGTGATATTTCATTGAAAGTTTGATTTTAGTAATTTGATTTGATGAAGTGTGTTTTATTCTCTTGTTGTTATTATTGTTATAGTTTGTGCAGATTGTTGTAGTTCATGTCGCCATAGTTGTTTTGATTTGTTGTAGGTTTAATTTCATAGCTGCATTCATCCCCACTCATCTAATGACTCTCACAACTCTCACCCCTTCGATTGGAATATAACTACGAAACCTCTCACAAGTTTACACCCCCAGATTGACACGTATAGACCAAACTGAAATTCATCATAAAGCATTCAATCTTTCTTATTCCTTGTCCCAATTTTGTCTATCATATGAGTCAATGAAGATTGACTTGAAAATAAATTGAAATGCCAATTCATTATTACATAATTTGATACACTACAAAAACACCAAAACTTTATTCTTGAAGATTCTTATTAGAAAGCTATTCAAAATCATATACAATATTTTATAAAATACAATCGGCATAACTATTGCACCTTCTTTTGGTGCAAGTGCTAGTTTTTTATGAAAGGTGCAAGCATTTGAAATATTTTAATATATAATATAATAAGAGTTATAAAAAAGGCCCTTAGGATGGGTAGATACAACCATTGCAACATCTAAGCTAAATAAAATTGATAGCATCAAATCATAGACCCAAGGTAAGCCATATGCACATGAAACAAAGGATCGAAACAACTATATTGAACTAAAAATAAGGGGAATAAGATAAATAGTAAGACAATATAAAATAGTTGAGGGGGGTTGTTTGCATTGATATTGACCATTACATTTCTTTCTCCAATGCCAATTGGAGCTTCGTATTTATGAGGAATCAACTGTTGAAGGTGAAACCTAACAAAGAACAACAAAACTTGAAAAACCTCTTCAATTTTCTCACCATTTGAACATATTATTCCACATAATAAAAATGAAGTTCAAGTTAGATAATATTACATTATATAATAAAATAACAAATGAAACTCTCACCACCTCCTTTTTTTAGTTGACCTCATATGATACAAAACATAGATTAATCTATCTTACCTATCTCTCTTATAAATCTTATATACTTACCGAACATACTTTTATAAACAAGTTCGTTCTATTTCTAGAATTATTACTTTTATATCTTTATCTTCACCATATCCTCTCTCTTGCTTTTATTATTTCTCTCCTACATTACTTTGAGATATTATAAATGCACACATACACTCACTATAAACAAAACATATCTAACTGATGATAGTTTTTGTGAACTAGGTGAATAATATATCACAATGTCGATATTTAGATGCCAACAACTATCCATGATGCACTTCAATAAATTTTTAATTCGAAAGTCACTCACTATTCTCCAAGAAACTCCAAATATTAAAAAAAAATCATTTTTCATAATCCATATAACAATGCACTTGATTAAAGTTATAATATTTGAATCAAATCAATTATGATTACCCAATTTACTCCACAAATCTTCAAAACCCCACAAGGATTCATTTGCATTGAAAATATATATTACTCAAGATCATGAGACTCCCATCTTTCACAATTATGAAATTTGTCGAATTCTTATTTTAATACTTCCAAAAAGAGAAATTTCACCACCTACCATAATAACAAATGATTATTAAATTTCCACTTTTCTTTTAATGGTAAAAAATAATGAGCAAGAAAAGAATGACCTAGATAAAGAATGATGAAGTAAAAATGAAGAATTTACTATTAAAGGAGCCTAAAATCTTTAGAGAAAAATATATAAATATTGCAGAGGATTGTAAAAAGAAATATGATGTTTTCCTCTCACACCAATTCATGCTTCTAATCTTAGAGGTTTATTAGTTGTTTAAAAATATAATTATTATTTTCAAGTGGTATATAATTTATTTTTAGTTTTGTTATAATTATTATATTGTAAATTTTTATTATTATCAAAGTTGAATGATTGATTCTTATTAATTAAAATAGGAGATTGGATTTTTTGAATGGAAATTTATATAAATTTGTTGATCTCTAAATTATGAATGACATCATTTTTAAGATCTATTTATGTACAAAAATTAATCAAGTATATGATATTAAATTTAATCATATATGATTATGAATTAATAAGATATAATTTAAAGATATGTACTTAAAATTAAAATTTATCATATTAATGAATTTAATTGAAATCAAAATCAATTTATTTCACTTATTAAAGATAAATAGAAATGAAAGGAAGGAGAAGATTAAATGGATTCACCTCCATCACATTTTTGAAAATCAATTTTGATGAAAATTCTAAAAGAAACTTAAACAATATAAAGCTAGTTGTCTCATTCAACATCCAAAGGGTATTTTGATCTAAGCCTCAAAGAAACACCTCCTTGAAGAGATAAGCAATAAGTTGGAAATAATTATCTTATTGAAAGGCCTTAGGCTGTCCCCTTCACCTTGAAGCCTCCAAACTTTTTTAAAACGAAACTTGTAGTTTATTTTAATTTTTATGGTTAAAAGGATTACTCTTGTCTAGAAATTGAAGCACATCATCTAGCAAAAATGATAACTTCAACCAAAATTTTAATTATTAATTTAAAATACATCTTTGTAGAGGATAATAGATTAGTTGACCTACTAACCAATATGTAAGGCCCAACCATGTTAACTAAATTGCCCTATTCTAATTTTTATTATGCTTGTCCTAGAGGATGTGTTCATGGCGTGTTTGATTTAAATGGTTAGATTTTATTTAGTCATGTATTCTTATATTATCTTTGGTGATTTCACAATTGAAATATTATTCTTGAAATGGGAATTGTAATATGTAGGTTTATTTTACTATGTAATATTTGACTAAATGTGCATGTATAAGTAAATTTTTAATAGTGGTTAATTCAAAAGGGAAACATGGGTTTTTATTATTGTAATCCATCTTACTTTTCTAAGATTAAATGACATGACTTATATGAAACTATTTAAACACATACTCAATTTTTTTACAATTTAGGATCCATGTTTATATAAGACTAGTAAGCGCTTGTATTTTTGTTTGTTATAAGTGTGTAAAGTAATTGGGGCCTTTAGGAAATGATAAAATACACTTAGAAATATGAAGGGATTGTTTAGATTTTAAATAGTGAAATTATATATATTAGAAAATATTATTTTATTATTATTATAAAAATACAATGGGTCATTGTTATACATGTCATGGGGTATCGTGACTTGTTAAAAGGAAAAATGGCTTGGTGTAGTGGTTTGAAAGATTATTTTAGATATTTTTGTTCAAATAAGAGAAAGTGGGAAGGATTTGAACCCATGTTTACAATACAACCATATAGACAAACTAGAGAGGTATCACAAGGACTGAAAAAATAGAAAAACTAAAAACAAGACAAAAAAAAGAGAAAAACCAACATCCAACAACAACAGAAGTAGGACTAGTCTGAGACCAACAACAATCCAAATACTATTTATTTCAATCTCAAAAATTACTTTATGGGAAAAGAAAAATTTCCTTTTTCATTGTGTTATCTTTGACTTGGGTAAGAATTTTTGGAGAGAGATTGAAAGAGAACTTGAGGAACTTTTGGATTATTTTCTAAGAGTTATATTGTTTGATTCGAGATAATGAGAGAGGATTCTATTTAGATAAGGATGTATATTTATGGAGTGGCTTACCGTATTTTTGTGATCAAATATTCTTAAAATCTTTGGACTTCTACTTCTTGAAAGATTAAGGTATTCATATTTTAATATTTTTTCCTTTGTATTTTCTTAATTATAAAATACCATTTTCCTTTAGTTAAGTGATTAAATGAGTGATTTCAATGTAAAAATTTAAAATT
Organism: Sequoiadendron giganteum; assembly: GCA_007115665.2. Lineage (NCBI taxonomy): Eukaryota > Viridiplantae > Streptophyta > Pinopsida > Cupressales > Cupressaceae > Sequoiadendron > Sequoiadendron giganteum. The sequence goes on along the minus strand of CM021106.1, from coordinate 506,332,279 downwards.
ATGATAGCTTATATTTTCTTTCAAAACTCATAAAATTTTCTTAAAATTTATGTGAATGCAAAGTGTGATGTCAGATGTTTTTGAAATAAAAGAAGATGGTTAGAATTTTAACATAGTCCTTTTCTAATTTTTGTGAAAAATATAAATAACATCCAAATCTTTTTAAAAATATACTTTAATAGAAAAGTGTGATATTTTTCCTAATTAGAACCAAAGGATATAATTAGAATTTTAAAATTATGAGTTTTATTTTATGAAAAAAAATTAAAGTTAACTAATGATGGAATTTAGATATTTATGACTTTTAGAAAATCTTTTTTTTTTGAACTTTCATCTTTTAGATTATTATTTTGTGGGATAATGATTTTTAACATAGAAATAAACTAATATTTCCTTGAGATTAGTGTGTGATATTCAAACTATACTTTTCCCTCCTAAGGGCTCATTGAGAAAGTCAGTCTCCTTATATGTGTTGTAAGAAAAATAGGGTATATAGGGTCAGGAGTGGATTGATCTATTATGGAGTGTCACAATTGAAACATGATGTGTGACATTCTAATAGATAATTATATTTAATTATTCACTATATAATATCTAAAAAGGTAAAAAATATAACAAAAATAAATATACAATCATTCAGATGTAAAATTTGAAAAAGGTTGTATTTCATATTAATTAAGAATTGAATTTAAACAACATAATTTTAAAAAATACATCTAAAATAAGGTCTATTTTATATGAAAAGTATTACTATAAGTACACTTACTATTATGCCATATGGTCTTCCTAGTTCTATCTCAGTTCTAGAGAGTGAAGGGAACACCACTCCATGTCTTAGGATAACATTGTCTTCCTAGTCTAACTGGACTCATTTAGTCCATCTTGTGATTGAGAAAATTTGAGTGATGTGTTCTTGAGTGTAACTAATCTATGATTATATGACATGACTATGTTGATTAAATTCATCTTTCATAATAGTGGGGTGGGCCTCAAGGCTCCATTGGTTAGGTGGTAGATAATTCACCTCCATTGGATACACATTGGAAGCATGATGGTGCATCTTGGATATCTGGAAAGAGTATGTTGAGGAGTTGGAGACATTCCCATGGTCTTAGATTTATTTTTGTATTATAATATAAAAAGTATAACTTGGTGTACATTTTAGAATGTTTGTTAAAAATTATGATATAATGTAATTATATAGTGGACCATCCTATTTATGATCATGGCTCATCCATGTATGGGATGTAAGAAAATTATTTTAGACTTGTTATGATATTCATTTGAGTTGAAATTATATCTTGAGTTGTGGAGAAATATCATATTATGTAGAATTTTAATTTTATGAAACTTAGGTTTGATGTACACTTATGATAGAAAGTGACTTATTCACCATGTTCTATTTTAAAAATGATGATATGACTTGTTAGTGTAGGTTTTAATTTTCCTTTATATTCAAGTTTATTTTCTACAAATATATTCAAGATTGGTTAGTTTATTATTAATTATATTTTTTGGTGTCATCCACCTCCCAGGAGCACCATCTGCAGCAAAACACCTTCACGAGGTAGAGAGAAGCAAAAGATATTTCACCAAAAAAGAGTAAATAGATTGAGATGAATTGCATATTATACAATGGTGCCTTATAAAGGCATGAAAATATGTGATGGGTGCGAAAACTACCCACATAGGAAAAAACCACTTGGGAGATTAATCTAAGTTAAACTTAAATATACTAACACCCCCCCTTAAGTGTGAACTTAGGGAGAATTATTATACAAAATGAAGATGCAATATGGGTCCCGACTACACAACCATGTTAGGTACCTTTTTACAACTATAAAATGAAATCTCTTACAACCAGAGAAGAGGAGAAAAACCTCAAGGGAAAAAATCCCTCTCCAAAAGAGAGAAAACAAAACAAAAAAAAAAATGATGCATGGATGGAGGACTCAATCACACCCCCAAAGTAATACATACATCATGCATATACAATCAATGATCCCCCATAAGAGGGAAAGAGAGAGACTATGTAGCCCCCCCACAATGTGTAATCACCTACAAAAATGGTAAGTGCCTGAAGACAAAACATGATCCAATGTCAACAAACAAATTTTCTCCCTTTTGGAAGAAACAAAACCAAATAAAAATGCAGGTATGCTTCCCATTCTCGCTATGAATTAGAAAGTGAAATCCAAATGTAGGATGGAAATATCTTTGAAATTTGCTCATGTGTTTCCATGACCTTGGAAAATGATGCCACGAACCAATCAAGAACATGCCCAATCACAATAGGAGGTGACAAACAAGGTACCACTAGAAACTTATGTTGAACAGTATCTAAAGATATAGATGGTTTGATAACATTTGTGCAATAACTATCATCAAAGAGGAGAGATAACCCCTCAAATGTGTCCTCCAAATCTGAAATTTGAGACTCCACAAACAAGGAACCAATGCCCAACAAATAGGAATCCTAATAAGGAAGACAATCATAATCCTATTGTTCAGGAATGATGGAAGTGCTTAATGAAGGTGGATCAACTATATATGACAAAGAAACAGGAACCTCTGAAGCAACCACAACCTCATATGAAGTCTCAACAACCTCCAAAGGATCACAAGCATGGTTTATCTTCTCTGAAGAACAAGGAGACACATTGGTATTGGAAGGAGGGTCATTGAGAGATGGCAAAGTATCAGGATCTCCATATGATTCTTGAAGGTAATTACAAAGAGCATAAGGGCTCTCAAAATGACAAAGTGAATCCAAAAGGTTCTCGTCATTGATATGCTCAAAAATAACTCCATAGACTCTAGCCCTAAATCCTTTCCAAATCGTATACCTACTACGTGTGTCTGGAACATGAATTTCATTATACAAATATGGCAACAGATTCTCCTCACTAAGATGGGTGAGAATAACATCACTCCATTGCCTAAAACTCCATTTCTCCAAAGAAACCATTATAGTTGAATTCTTCAAAAAAAAATCAAAGATTGTTATAAAAACCTCCAAAAAAGAATTAAACCTGATTTGCAGCAAAATTTGATGAAATTTATTGCTTAAACTCCATGCTAACAGCAAGCAAATCAATCTTGTAAACAAACACCAATCACCACACAAACCAAAGCCTATGAGAATTACTCACACTAGATAACGGGGAGTAAGAGGTTATTTAAATAGAAATAAATAGTTTCCACGCTACCAATGTGGGATTAATTTTCCGAAAAACACTTCAAAAGGAAACCTGGGCCCACACATTCTTCAACCGCTTGGAAACCCTAAATATTTTGTTGCAAACTTTATAAATGTATAAAGTTTGATTAAAATGTATGGCAAGAGAAAGCCAAACTGGACGCCACCACTTTGTTGCGCCAGAAACAAATCGTGCCTTCAAAAAATTGCAGCCAACAATCTTCCAAACAGCAAAAAATGGTTCCCTCTCTTCCAATCGTGGCTCTCCCAAATAGGCTAGAATGGATCGTAAGCCGGAACTAAGGAGAAGTTTTTCAACATACCAAGCCAGAACCAAGGAGTAGTTCTGCACACCCAACTCCGAGAATGAAACAACCGAGTAAGATGCTCGTGAAGATCACACCCTCAATAAAATGAATGACCTGTAGAAAAGGAATGCGACCTTAGATTTTCAAATAGAGATATCAGTCACTTCAACAACAAAAAAATGTGCCATCCTCAAGGTCAAAATTCACCCTCTCACCACAGAGAAATCACACAACAAACAGGGTATTTTGTAGAAAATGTGTGAACGCCTCTGGTGAAGAAATATCACCCTTCAGAATTGCACCGACAACCTACAACAGATGAATCATGCCCTCCAGAGGAAGGAAACATGCCTGATAGGGAGTGAGAATGCCACCGAAATCGTGGGCTTGGCCAAGGTGAAGAATCTCAGTCCCTAAAAAAAATGTGCCTCAACAACAAAGTTGCTTCAATTGCCCGTGGAAAAGTCTCCAATGAACTGAAATGATGCCTCAATCACTCCCAGATATTCAACAGCAATAGGAAAATGAAATAATCAGAAATAAAGAAAATAAGGTAATTTTGAAATTTGAAAAATTTCAAATGTCAAGCAAATAAACGATCTCAAACACCCTGATGAAAACTCTTAGGAAGGAGAGTAGAATGGTTGGATCTAATACCATGTTGGTGTCATCCACCTCCAAGGTGCATCATCTGCAGCAAAAGCTATTTCACCAAAAAAGAGTGAATAGATTGAGATGAATTACATATTGTACAATGGTGTCTTATAAAGGCATGAAAATATGTGATGGGTGGGAAACTACCCACACGGAAAAAAACCATCCGGGAGATTAACCTAAGTTAAACTTAAATATACTAACAATATTTATGATCGAAGAAGGCATCTTATATAAGAAACATATGTATAACTATCACATAGTTGGAGTTAATTTTTCTCTTAGATGTATATGCCACCTCTTTTCACCATTTATTTGGCATATTTCTGGTAGGTGTAACTACCATATATTTATTAGCTGGAGTTTACTCCTATTGGTTGTATTTTCTTGACTTATATCTATATATACTACACTCATACTCATTTTTTATGAGGGAAACTGACCTTTACAAATCAGTGTATCTCTTATATTAATGGTAAGTATATTTGTTTTTCTATTTTTATTATAGGATCATATGTTAAAAATTATATTGTATTTACTCCTATACTAGGTCTTGGATAGATTCTTACTTATTTACAAAATCTAACATGGTATTAGTGCCATCAATGTCAAGAAAGGTCAATATGTTTCTATATTTTGAGAGATAGTGATTTTTGTGATTTTGGGTTTGAGATAACTTTTTAAAGACCGTTCATCAGTTTTGGTTGTTACCTTATGTTTGTGAGGCTTGAGAAAGTCAAATTAGGTTTAGGTTTTCACCAAATAAGACTTTGTGTTCAAAAAAATTCATAAGTAGGTTCTATTACTATTTTATTTGCATGAGCTTTAAAGGTGGATCATTTTTTTTGCTACAATGATGCTAAGTAGACCTTACCATTGTGTCTAAATGACATTAAAACTTGTAAATTCATTTTTTTTTCAAATTCCGATCAATTAATATCTTAGGTAAAAAAGCTTTGAGGTCGTGCATTACTATTGTAGTTCTACATGATGTATAATTTTTAAAAAAAATACTTTTTAAGGTCTAAGTAGCCCAACTATGGCCCAAAAAATGATTCACAAACCCACTGGCCCAACCATCCCCCCAATCCCGAGCCAACCCAAGCTAGCCTAGCCTAGGATCCTCTATAAAAACAACTAGATTGCCTCTTACTCATCGAGACTCAATCACCAAAATACAAGATTCTAACTGTTCACATGTTTCCTTTCTCAAATTATGAAAAAAATGTTGTATGTGAATAGTAATTCTTGTGGTAAAATTAAAATATGGGATTTTCTAAATTTTAAACATGATACTTTATATCCTTATCATGTTAGAATTTAATGAAATAAGCCATTTTACAACACAATTAAATCAAGGAATTTATGGCTATATTAGTGTTTTCTTTAGTCTTGCATTGTCTTGGTCATGTATTTTTTGGGTCTTGTGTTCTTGTTCATGATTTTGATGATTGGGTCTAAGTTATAGTCTCGTTGGATATTATGCTTATTTTGGATCCCTTTTTCATTTTCAATGTTGAATTTGGAGTCTCTCAAAGTCCCACTATTTAATATAGGCCTCCTAGACTATTTTGAATCACCTATTTTTATCAAGGGGTGATTCTACTCAATAATAGTGATCCTATATTGTAAAAAAAGGGAAGCTATGATTAATAGGGATGGCAATACAGTAATGAGTAGTTTTTGACCTTTTTTAAAAAAATACCCAAGGAAATTTGATCATTAGAATATCCTTTTGCTTCCCATCAACTTAGTTTAATGTTGTCTTTTGTATTTTATTAGTTATGATCATTTTTCTTGTTCTTGTGGTCCTAATCATGCTTGATTAATTTCTCACAAGATATGGGTGAGTTGATGTATCTCCCTTGTGATCATCCTCTTATGGTATGCTTGAGAGGATGTTTTCATGGGTTGAACCCATTATTTTGGACATGTTCATTAATGAGTGTAGGCTTGAAAATGTGAATAATAAACTTGGGGCTAGATGCTTTAGTCCTTCCCATTGTTTCCTTTTGTTTGTCTTTATGATAAGATTCAATCACTTTATCATTTGTATGAGGAGACTCTCTCCATTTTTTATCATGATGATGGAATTCCATGATGATCATGTAAGTCTTCCATTGGTGTTATTTTGTATTTGTGTTCATAGACCTTGTGTAATCATGTGTAAGGCCATTTCATCTTATGTTTTAATCAAAATTTTATTCTATTTTGACAACATCATGGAGTGTGAGTACATGTTGTGACGTCTATATAACAATATTTTTTTAGCTTGTTCATTGTACATTAATGTATTGATGTAGAATTTGGGACATTACACAACACTAGTGGTGGCATGGAACATTTTTTACCCCTTCCAAACTCTATTAAAAATGTCTATCCCTTACTTTATCATTGATTAGCTATTATCCCACACATGACACATATGGATAAAATATGAGTCTTCTACATGTACCCAACCTTCATAATAGGCCATATTATAGTATAAGATGAGTAGATTAGGAAACAAAACATAATTTTTTTTCTTGTGGCTAAAACTGATTTTTTCTTAATAGAAAGGAACACCATGGCTATGAAAAGTAGAAGATATTTTTTTCATCTGTATGTGCCATTAAATGGACCATTCTATTTGACTTGGTGTTAATACATATCATTTGAAGGAATATAAAAATAATTTTAAAAAAGTAGTGAAGAGAACAAACTCTTTAGTGAAAAATTTCTTCCTAGGATTTTAGCCTACAAGATTATGAAAAAGGATATTTTAATAGATGCGGTATTTTTTCTCAGAACCCTAATTTTCCAACTTGGAAATTTTAGTGATGATATGGTAAGTGATGAATAATGATTCTAGAAAACTTGATGAATTCATGATAGGGAAAAAAATTAAGAAGAATGTGCTATTGTAGATGAGGAAAAATGACACCCTCCCTCTCCCTTTAGGGCAAGTGTTCCTCGACTACCTCAACGAATAAAGCTCAGGTGAAAAGGATAGGAAGATAAGGAAGATTATTTATATTTTTATGTTTTATGATCAGTTAAAGGGTAAGATTTTTAGAAATTGAAAGAGCAAGTTTCAAAGGTTTTCTGGACAAACCAACAAGCTCTCAGCTAAGGACAATAGTGTAGCGCATAGATGTCCCTCTAGTGTACTATAGTCCTTGGCCAAGAGATTGTTGATTTGTCCAATTTAAACCTCTGAAACTTGCTCTTTCAATTTATGAAACTCTTATCCTTTAACTCATCATAAAACATAAAAATATAAATAATCTCCCTTATCTTCCTATCCTTGTCACTTAAGCTTTATTCCTTGAGGTATCCGAGGAATACTCACCTTTAGGGGAGAGGGAGGGTGTCATTTTTCATCCTCTACATTTTGGTGAACCCGATTTGAATTTGTCCTTATCCTAGTATTTTGTCTAAAATTTTCTTCTCTATTGTTTGGATGTTTGCTTGACCGAGTGTTGTGACACTTTTATGAGTTTCACAACCTGGTCTACTACTTCTAGACACGTAGTTAGAAGAAGATTTGGACATCTAGATATGGATTCAAGAAAGTTTATTCCTCCCTGCTAGGGTCCTGATTTTGAGTAGTTCACTACAAGACTATCACCTAGCTATGAGCCTCCTTTTGATACTGATAATCCTTCAACAAAAATGCAAGAAAATCCTCCACCAAATACTTCTTATGGATCTTCTTCTCCCATATATCATGAGTCTACTCTAAGGATCCCCTTTAAGTAGGTTTAGTCTTTGGATGAGAGGTTAAAAGAGTTCAAATATTTTCTAAGAAAACATGATAAATACACATAATCTATTCCTATCGTTTGTGGTTTGAAAGACCTGCTTATATTAGACCATAGAGGTCTTGAGATACTTTGAGGGATAGCTAACTTGGTAGAGACCAATGTACCCTCATACACCTATATCTTGGGAAATTCTCAGGATGTTCAATCAAAAATCACTAATACATAGTTGTACATTTCGATATCGGGATTATACGTGCACATGGTAGAAACTAGTCCTTTTGTTCTTTCTTTCACCACCGCTAATAATACCAACACTACATTTGGAACCTGGGCCTCTGTCACCTCCACTAGTCAGGCTCTGTCAACCGATCCTATCTTGAATGATTTATTACAAAACATGGGATGGATACACTCACAATTGGCTAACCTAACTAGTCTATCTCTCAATCCACTTTGCAACCGTATTATCATTGTAGTACTTTATCCCTCACCATTTTGAATGCTTCCATCCATCAAGGTATATAAATTCATAAGTTTTATAAGTACAGTGGCAAGGGTGACCTGTAGACCCATGTCTCGTACTTTACTGCCATGTGTATCGATTTCTACCATTAGGATGTTTTTTATCAAAACTATTCTTGTGATCCCTCAAGGATGTTGTGTTGGAATGATACTGATCACTTCTTGAAAAATCTATCTTCTCTTTCAACCAATTGGTTAATCATTTCTTACAACATTTTTAGGCGAACATCATACTAAAGATCACATTTACTAGTCTCATCTATTGCAAGCAGGGGACTCATGAAAAAGTAACCGATTTCATTGCTTGATACCAATCCTTGTTCTTCTAAATCTCCTATGCCCTACCATATTTTGATGTTCAACATGTGTTATTTGGAAACTTGTTGTCGATGTTGAGAGAAAAAGTAATCCTAATGAAATACCCTTCATTTTCTAATATGTGTGTCACATTAAGAGAATACTAGCAGATAGTGATGCAGTACGAGGGACCCTCCTTGTCCTCCTATCTTGATAATTGATTATCAATGTTTGTTTCTAGAGAGCCTAAAATAAATAAAGCAGTAGTGAACGTGGTTTCCATTCCTACTGAAAAGAACTCCATAGGATGAAATAGAATTTTCAAAAAACTATATGAGTCCTACACCAATGTTCTTCAAAAGATATTAAAAGATGGTTTCATCTCTCCCATATATAAGATCAATGTCTAAACGTTATCTAAGTTGGTATGATGCAAAAAAAAATCAATAACACTAAGTCCCTAGTAATGATACTGAACGTTGTGTGCATCTTAAACATGTCATCCAAGAACATATAGATAGTGTTACCATCCAACTCAATGGTAAGAAATAAAATTCTAATAAATCTGTAGCCAATCCTAATAGACAACTATAAATATACACATATACTTTCCCATCTCATTCTACTAACCTGATAACAACTGCTTCTTCATTTGCTTATCCTAGCCCTTCTGAGTATGTGAACATTGTCTCATTCAATTCTATGCCTCCTTCAAGTCATTTGGAAAAAAATATTAACATTACATTCACACCACATGAATTGCCTCTAAACTAGGAACCTTCTCCAATATATGTCTCGGCTCAAGTCAACTAAAACATGATAATCGGTGTTATGGTTGAACTTACTAGTATGGTTAATGTCATTATAGAGGAGACACTCTTTATAAACAAGTTACATAAGGAGAATCATGAGGATTATAATACCACCATTCGTAATCATGATGGATTTTTGTGCCTCCTATTGGTTCTATTTATTTGTTGATCCTTGTTAGGCCCAATTTTGTTGATGTATCATTTGTTGTGGTTCATGAATGCGACCTATTCAGGGTAAGACTGGGCATTCCATTTCTTGTCTCCATGAATGCGATTGCTTCAATTATCCATAAATTTCTAAAATTTACTCATGATGGCACAGTGCATACTATACAAGACATTAGGTATAAACCACTTGTGTCATGTGGGGGCTTCTGTCTGGATCATTTTTGGCCCACCCCTATTGGACCTTTTCTGCCCTATGGATATTTATTCTATAGGGCCTATTACAATTACAAGATGGGAATCATGACCCCTAATATTGTTTTCTAACCTTCTTCTCATGTGGTTTCCATGAAGGCCTCCATGCGCGCACAACTATGTGCATTTTCCTCTATACCTTTCTCTTTGAACGTTAAGGACACGCAGGATCTCTCCCATAGACCTTCTCCTTCTTCCTCTTTTACAACTTCACAACCCTCAATAGTGTCTTCTAGTCCTTCTACTATTCCTGACACAAAAAAAAAAAAAAGGTGCCCATGTTGTGGAAGTCTAAACCAAAGTCTTCCAACTCTCAGTTTTGCCCATCATTCCCCAACCCACCCTCTATGGTAAGGGGAAGCATGCATCTGGATTTGGTGCTTCTTCTATTATTCCTATATCTCAACCTCTAAGGCCTCATCCTATTCCTCCACCTACTCCAAAAGAAGACAAAGTAAAGGATCCCATCCTCAAGACCCCTATCTTTGTCTTTGCTTCTCCCATATCCCTCCTCAAGAGTTTATTCTTCCATCGACAATGGTTGTGGAGACTACTTTGGTGGAACATGATCCCTAGGAGTCTTCTCAACTTACTATTATTGGTTTCCATGACCGTTAAACCAACTTGTGTTTGAGCATAAATATCACCGACAAGAATTGGTACAAGAACATGAGGCTTTATAGAAGTCTGAGGGGAAACCCTCTGATTTTGTTTCTTCTTTTTCTTTTTTCTATGCTCTTGTCTCTATTTTCACTTTCATTTCTTCTTTTGTTCCCATTGCCTATGTCTTGCTTCTAGCTTCCTTGACAGATCCTGATGAACCTCATCTTAAGAGGGTGCAAGTGTTCATCACTCCTTCTTTAGAGTCTCCCTTGACAACCTCTTTACTAGATCTTCCACCTTTCCTTGAGCTCGTTGACATGCCTCATACAAAGGTTGTGTCTACTATGTCTCTTTCTCCTTCTTCTTTTGCTTCTCATGTGAGGATTCCACATCCTCCACTTAAGTGTAAGTTAGAGAATGATCTTTTTCCATATGATGATCACAAAAAAAATTCTTTGTCTTCTGCATCGTGTTCTACTTTCGCTTGCACCATTCTTGCAATATATGTATTGCCTCATTCCATAGATTTTTTCATTGCCCCTCTTCCAATGGTCGACCATGACTCTCTATTCTCTCATCCTCCTTTCATTGATTCACATCACTTCATTTTAGAGAAGTGTACAAATCGATGGAGGACATCTTGACTTTATCATCTATCTTTTCCAAATTGATGACCTTGACCTCGCATGAGCTTGTCGATAAAGATATTAAGATGCCCTCCTCCTTAGCCCTTGTTTTAGGTGAGTCTGATGGTATTTCCCTTGTTATCTCTCCCCTAGATGCTCATCTTCCTTCCCCCTATGATGATCTAGAGTGGGAGCAAAATGACTTGTTAGAGGTGTCGGATTAGAGAAATACCTCTTTTTTACCTTTATATTAAATTTATGTACATGTTTGTTTGTGGTCCCTTGTGCTTATCTATTTATGTTTGTGCTCTCACCTAGAGGACCCTTGCTACCCTTGTAGGTAATTGGATACAAGAGAGAAACTTTTTCATACAGCTTATATTTGTCTCAACATTCTTCTATTTGTCATAAAATTTTGATTTTTCACTTCGAGGATGATGTAAATCATCAAGGAATTTAGGCCTCTTCCATGTTGACCTAGATTTTATTTGTCTTCATGTGCTCTTCTTCCCATTCCAATGTATTTGGGGGGTGATGACAGTTAATACATATTATATTATATTTATCTACATATATTTATGATTAGTTCTGATCCCGCATAATTGGATCCCCTTATGATCTTGATTTCTTCATCTTTGCTTCTCTTGATGTTGTGGTGAACAATAGGTTAATGGGTGCTTCATAACCTAGGTCATATAACACCACTCTTCGCCAATTATCATTCAAGAATTCCCTAGGATCCCAAGTTGGATTGACTATCAGCCCAAAGGTGAGTCAATTCTCAACAAGGAAGACCTAGGGGGGGTTCTTTTAGGCTTTGAAGGCCACCAAGAAAAAGCTTGGAAAAAAATTAACATTCAACTCACAAAACCTAGTAATGCAAGTCAAATAATGAATGCAAATGATGAAATTAAGCAACAACAAGTTAGGATTTGTGTACCTGAGAAGTCTAGGAATGTGATGAGGATTTTGGAAATGCAAAAATGATGTAAAAATATGCCAAGGAGGACTAAGACGCCCTTACTATTGTCTTAGTCTTGTTGCTATTTTTCGAGGGAAATGCAGAATCTTTGAATGTCAGAATAGAATTTGAAAGAATCTTTGAAAAAAAACTTTGGGAGGACTAAGACGCCCTAGGTGGTGACTTAGTCCCGTTCTGAATTTTTGAAATCTTTGAATGTGGTCCTGAGGTCCAATGTCCACATTTCCTTCTTAGATCTGAGGTCCTGAATCTTTCTAATCTGGCCTATAGGTGATTTTTTGTGAAGATGAAAACTTTGCAATGCAACTTTGCAACTTTACAACTTTTCACATCAAATGATCTTCAAGTCTTCAACCTAAATCTGCAATCATAAAGATGTAAGAGAGGAAAAACTTATTGATTGTTAGTAGATGGGGGTTTTCCTTAGTCAAACCCCTTATTGGTAATTAAACCTTGAAATAGAAATAAATGAAGGGAAATGATGAATGAACAACATGCAATGTTACAACTCACCAAACCCTTGTTATGAGGTGTTGCAACCTTGTGTGGAGTGGCTAGTTTGAATGTAGATCTTGAAATGCTTGATAGATATGGACTTGAATTGCTTGCTTGAATCAAAACCCTACATCACAAATGTTAGCTCAAAAATAAACATGATGCAAGAATATCTTTGACATGATGCTTGAATCTTGATGATGGCTCCAGATGCTTGATGAATTTCTCTTGAATTCTCTTGTGAACTCCAATTATGCTATTAGGATGCTCTCACAAAAGACTTGATCAAGAAAATGAGTGAAGGAACCTTGTATTTATACTTATCCATGCTTAATATCCCAAAATTACACCACAACAAGCTGACATATGAAATCATTAATTAAAGGAGGCTAAATCCCACTTAAATTTGAAATTAAATCCAAAAAATAAGCCAAGGGGGACTAAGACACCCTAGGTGGTGTCTTAGTCCCAAGGATAAAAAACTTGGGGCACAAACTCCAAAAAGTGGCCCTTTTAATATGGTTTTGGAAAGAGGGTCCCAAGACCTTTGGGGGAAAAAGCTGCCCTAGGTGGTGTCTTAGTCCCAACCCAAAAATCAGGGACACACAGCCAAAATCATTAAATTATCATTTATCCATTGATGTTTGTCGGGATTAGCTAGAAAACGATATAGTTTATTAGGATTTTGGATGCAAAACATGACCAATTAAGACATAAATATGGATAAATAAAGAAAGGTGTGCCCAAACAAGTCTGAAAATGTAAGGGTATGCATTTTCATACATTAAATTTAGCCCCCACTTTAGTGAGAGGATGAACTTGCTTCAAACTCACACTAAAGTAGCCAACTATGCAATCAAGAGGGGTTCAAATGTACAAATGCTAGTAAGATAGGATGACAATAATCAAGAGGGATGATCAAGATCCTAATGGTAGACCAACATAAGCACAAAAGAACATGCTTGTAGGTGATATATGAAGCCATAACCAGATCACAAACATACACCATCAAATATAAAAAAAGAAAAAGAAAAATGTAATGAATCAAGCTTTGACTAGCCGTCCAACGCATTGTGGACCGGGTCTAGGCTATTTGTTCAAAAGGGTTTACAAGTGGAACATGTTGTCCACTATGCAAACAAAGCACATGCTCACAAGGGCTAGTGAAGCTATTTGTCCACTAGGTGAGCCCCAGGAAGTCCATATCAACGTCATACCCCCATGACTTTAATAAGGACAAAAAATGCACACTCACAAGGGCTAGTGAAGCTAGTTGTTCACTAGGTGAGCCCTAGGGGACCATATCAAAGCCATACCTCCATGACTTTAATAAGGACAAAAAGAAAATGCATGCTCACAAGGGCTAGTGAAGCTAGTTGTTCACTAGGTGAGCCCCAAGGGACCATATCAAAGCCATACCTCCATGACTTTAATAAGGTATAAAAAAATGTAACACAACAAGAAAGAGGGATGTTCGAAGGGATTTTTCTTAGTTCGTGAAAGGTCTCATCTTAAAGGGAACATTGTGCCTAATTTGTCCAAGAGAGGACAAGTCAAAGAAATATCATACTCTTAGAGGAAATCAAGTCCAATGACACCACCAAGAAAAGGACGCATCTCAAGAAGAAATAAGATCGCACAATGAAAAATGAGTGTCGATGTATGCCCCCACTTTAAAGCAGTTGCTAACACCATTATTGTGACAAAATTTTTTTTAAGTAGAAGAAGAAATGAGAGTATGTCACATGTGAGCCAACTTAAGGCATGTTATCCACACCCCAAGCTTGCTTGTTTATGTACATGAAAGGAGGTCAACTAGCCAAAACAGGAAACAATAGGTGACATATGAGGACAAGGTTATCTAACCCCTTTCCCCCACTTCGTGCGGGACAAGGATGAGCCAAAATGATTGATGAGAAACATGCTCAGTAAAAATTAGTATCAATTAGAGGAATTAGGTGCTTCAACACAAGGAAGAGTACCACACTCCTTAAGATGTTGAATTTTATCACTTAAAGTCATACATTCATTAGTAGCATGACCATGAACTCTATGATATGCACAAAATTAATTCTTGTAATTAAATTTCTTTTTTGTTCTTGGAGGGAGGGATATCAAATGATCTCAGAGGAGTCTCAACAAGATACTCTCTTGATCAAAAGTAGAGGATGTTTCATTATTTTGCAGCAAAGATATCTCTTGCTTAGTATTAGTTGTCATACCTACACAAGACTCTTTAGATTGTGAGATTTTGTACCCTTTTTTACAAGAGTGTGTAAAATCTAACGAATTCATATCATTAGTGTTTTGCGTGATGACATTAATGTTAAGCGAGGATTTCTTTGTTTCTTGCAAATGATAACAATCAAGACCACTAGTTTCTATCAATTCAGGATTCACTATTGTTAAATTTGATTTAGAGGAACCTTTTGTAAGAGTGTTGATATTGAGTGAAGGTTTGTTTGATGGTTTCATTTCTATCATTGGACAATAACCAAGACCATGAGTTGTTTATTGTGTGTTAGGATCTATAGGGACACAAATACCTTGTTCTCTAGTACCACATCCTTTTCCACTATATCCAAGTTGTTTCATAAGCTCATAAGCTTTTCCATAAATAAGTTTCATTTCTTTTGGAGTTGGTGGTTGTTGATAGTCTATCTCGTCAAAGTTTGTTGTGTAATTTTTTTTTATTCTAAAGTGGTTGAGGTGGATGCTTTTGAATGGTCTTCCAAATTTTGTGTTGACATTATTGCCTTTTCTTTGCCCTTTTCAGAGTCTTTGTTTATGATTTTTTATTATCCCATGAATGTTGGTTTGAAACTCAATTATCCCAAATCATCTATCGATATCGTTGTGAAGGGTTTAGGACATCTATCTTTTTGTTGTTATTGCATGGGTTCTACTTGTGTAGTTTGTGTCAATTTGTTTAAAGGATTCTCTTTGTTTTTCTCAATGTTCAAACAATTGTTTGGTTCAAGGTCAGCTTCAAGTGTGTACACTTTTTTGTTGTAGACATACTTCATTTTACGATGAAGAGTGGAAGGCACCCCATCATTGCATGAATCTATGGTCTGCCTAAAATTATATGAAAGATCATGAGGCATAACATGGATTGGTGTTTCTAATGTGGCCTTTCCAGCTTTAATAGGTAAAGTGATTACACCAAGCAGTTGTTTTCGCATGTTATCAAATCCATTAATAGATAAAGAGGTGGGTAGGATTTTTGATTTATCGACACCAAGTTTATCCAAAAGGTTTACACTACACACATTTAAGGTTGAGCCATTGTCAACAAGGGTTTGTTTTATCCCTGTTCTATTGTATTGAGCTATGATCATGAAAGATTCATTTTGTTTTTGAACTTCCAAAGGAGGGAGCTCAAAATGTCAGCATTTATTCTTTGAATCATGGTTGTTATGTCATTCGGGTTTGCACTAGAGGGAACCACAACTTGTTGTAATGTTGTTTGAAGCATAGTGTGATAATTAGGTGAATTCTGAATTAGGCCCCATATGGATATCTTTGTAGGAGTATTCTTAAGTTGTTCAACAAGATCATACTCCTTCCCACTATGCGAAGTTAAATGGGGAGCACTAGGAAAAATGGGATTAGGCAAAGGGAGAGATGTTGAAGGTATTTGGATTGGTTGTGGATTGTTCCTAGTGTTGTATGTATGAGAAACAATATTGTAACTTGATTGTTGTGAAACATTGTTCTTAGGTGGTTTGAGGATAAGGACGGGTTTGTTTTGAACTTGTGGTTTTTGAGAGGGTGGATGGATGATAAGTTTAGGCTCAGGAGAGTACTCCAAGGGGTATCTAATGTGCATAACCTCGGAAGACTTATCATTATTTTCATGATCTCTTAGTGAAGAGGAGTCTAATGTTACTTCATCATCTTCATCTAAGGAATTACTATTGTCAATGTTCTCATTTTCTTCCACCGTTATATCTTCCCTAGTAGGAGAGTTTTTAGGAGAACTACAAAACAAATATTTGTGACATTCAAAGGTTGGTTCTTCTAATATGACTTCATCGCATGTAAGGTAGTTACTAATGGTTGAATTTTCGTGTTCATCAATGATGTTGTTGTCTTGTTCCATAATTTTTTCCCTAGGGGAAGAGAGGAAATCAAGATTCCCATGACTTTCATCGATTAAATCTTCTAACGTCAAAGTATCATCTTCACAACTAGGAGATACACTAGGAGAAGAAAATGTGATTGTCATGATCATTTACAGTTTCATTCCTTTGTTCCCTAATGTCCTCCAAAATATGATAGGTATGGGAAGGATTGCAAAGAGGGTTGTCATAGATCATAAAGTTTTGATCATCCAAAACCAACATATCTTCACTTACACTTTCATCCTCCAGAACATTATCACAAGAGGTGAAGATGTTGGGAAATGACTATTGACTAGTTGAAATTTCAATGGTTATCTAATCGTCATGATTACCTATGGTTGTTTCATCAATGTCTTGCCTAATAAGAGAGGTAGAAGGAGAGAAACAACTAGGATTCTCAAAACTCCCATTGATTGGTTCTTCTATCACCAAAATATCTTCTTCGCCAATAGGAGAGATATTAGGAGAAGAACAAATATGATCATTAGGAATGTCCAAGGTTGTATTCTATTTCACTAAAACACTCTCATAGGGAGGGGATATGAAATTTTTCTTAGCATGCCTAGAAAGGTAAGGTACTAACATTGTTTGACAAAAAATGGAAAGCACTTTTAACCATCTCATGTAATGCTTTAATAATGTAAAAAATGTATATCCAAAGATGCAAAACATATTTATCCAGTGTATGCAAAACTTTAAGAATGCAAACAATGTATATCAAAATATGTAAAGCACTTTTATCAAACTTATGCGAAGTTTTATGAATGTAAACATTGTATATGCAAAAGTAAAAAGTACTTTTATCCATATTATGCAAAGTTTCAGAAATGTGAGCATTTTAAGATCTAATGATGCTTGTAATTGAAATGATTTAAAAAATGAGTGCCCTAAATTAATGCTTTTGACCTAGATGCATAAAATAGATGTTCCCAAAACTTTCCAAACTTATAGTATATGTTACCAGGAGGCTTAGGAAGCACAAAAAAGTAGATTTAAATCCTGAAAACTGCAGCTTGAAACTCAACAGGGACTAAGATGCCAGCAAGGGTGTCTTGGTCCTACTAAAGGAATTTTGAAGTTCCAAAAAGTGAAACTGAAAGCAAGCAACACAGAGTGGTTTCTAGGCTAGAAACCCATAGAGGGACTAAGACGCCAGTAAGGGCGTTTTAGTCCCATCAAAGGTTTTTTTCAAAAAAAACAACAAATTCTAAGTTGCTTATAGTGTTCCCAGGTTGCCTACTCAGGGACCTGATGTTTGGAAACAAAAAACTATGTAAATGAATGCAAGAAAAAGTAACTAATGACAAGCAATTGGATGCAAATTTGAATGCAATAACAATGTTTCTAAATGCAATTAGGATGATGAACAATGCACTTTTCAATTTTTCAATGAGATAAGATGATGCAAGAAAACAAAAATGTAACCTATATGCACTTTCACTAATGTAAATGTGAGAAACCCTAGATGCAATTTCACTAATGCAAGATGCAATGCAAGAATGAATGCAACCTAGATCTAGGGCTTTAATGGACTCCAAATCAGAAAATGAATGCTCAAAAATTTTGGGTTCACCAAAATGAACAATAGGTGAATGGGTGCTTTATAACCTAGGTCGTGTATAACACCACTCTTCTCCAATTATCATTCAAGAATGCCCTAGGATACCAAGTTGGATTGACTATCAACCCAAAGGTGATTCAATTCTCAACAAGGAAGATCTAGGGGGGGTTCTTTTAGGCTTTGAAGGCCACCAAGCAAAAGCTTGGAAAAAAATTAACATTCAACTCAGAAAACCTAGTAATGCAAGTCAAATAATGAATGCAAATGATGAAATAAAGCAACAAGTTAGGATGTGTGTACCTGGGAAGTATAGGAATGTGATGAGGATTCTAGAAATGCAAAAATGTCGTAAAAATATACCAAGGAAGAATAAGACACCCTTACTATTGTCTTAGTCCTGCTACTATTTTTTGGGGGAAATGCAGAATCTTTAGATGTCAGAACAAAATCTGAAAGACTCTAAAAAATAATTTCGGGAGGACTAAGATGCCCTAGGTGGTGACTTAGTCCCATTCTAAATTTTTGAAATCTTTGAATGTGGTCCTGAGGTCCAATGTTTGCACTTCCTTCTTCTCAGATCTAAGGTCTCAAATCTTCCAAATCTGGCCTATAGGTGAGTTTCTGTGAAGATGACAACTTTGTAATGCAACTTTGAAACTTTACAACTTTTCACTTCAAATGATCTTCAAGTCTTTAACCTAAAACTACAATCATAAAAATACAAGAGAGGAAAAACTTATTGATTGTTAGTAAATGGGGGTTTGCCTTGGTCAAACCCCTTGTTGGTAATTAAACCTTGAAATATAAATAAATGGAGGGAAATGATGAATGAACAACATGCAATGTTACAACTCACCAAACCCTTGTTATGAGGTGTTGCAATCTTGTGTGGAGTGGCTAGCTTGAATGTAGATCTTGAAATTCTTGATAGATATGGGCTTGAATTGCTTGCTTGAGTCAAAACCCTACATCACAAATGTTAACTCAAAAACACACATGATGCAAGAATGTCTTTGACATGATGCTTGAATCTTGATGATGGCTCCAAATGCTTGATGAATTGCTCTTGAATGCTCTTGTGAACTCCAATTATTCTATTAGGATGCTTTCACAAAAGACTTGATTGAAAATGAGTGAACGAACCTTGTATTTATACTTATCCATGCTTAATATCCCAAAATTACACCACAACAAGCCGACATATGAAATCATTAATTAAAGGAGGCTAAATCCTGCCAAAATTTGAAATTAAATCCCAAAAATAAGCCAAGGGGGACTAAGATGCCCTAGGTGGCATCTTAGTCCCAAGGCTAGAAACTTGTGGCACATACTCCAAAAAGTGGCCCTTTTAAGATGCTTTTGAAAAGAGGGTCCCAAGACCTTTGGGGGAAAAAGGCGCGCTAGGTGGCATCTTAGTCCCGACCCAAAAATCAGGGACACACAGCTAGAATAATTAAATTATCATTTATCCATTGATGTTTGTCGGGATTAGCTAGAAAATGATATAGTTTATTAGGCTTGTGGATGCAAAATAGGACCAATTAATACATAAATATGGATGAATAAAGAAAGGCAGGCCCAAACAAGTGTGAAAATGCAAGGGTATCCATTTTCCTACACTACATGGGGATATTATGTGTTCTCCCTCACGTGACAACATTCCATGAATACATCTCACCATGTATGTCATGACACAACATCTCCATGTCTTTTCTTCTCCTTAAAATGACATGTGATCCTCTGCATAGCACACATTATTCTAAGGGGGGGCTATCATGTCTGATTATTTTCTTATCATTTTTCAAGAATAATGTCTTAAAAATCTTGATGTTTCTGGATCTCGTCGATTATCTTGGGGGCAACCTAACTAGACTTGTCTTGTATTTTCATGATAGGCCTTATCCTCCCTTTCAAGGTTTGTTTCTATCATGCATCTTTATATCTTCTTTTTGTATGGTCTCTAGCTTGCTAGCCATACCTATCAGCATTGTGTTTTATCTTATCAGATTATATCATGTCTACAGATTTTTTCATGTCTATTTTTTACTTTTTTGCCTAATGTGTTTGTTTGCAACTAACATGTTTGTGGTGAAATTGTATTCATATTTGCAATATGGAAGACATGTGTCCTCTGCATGTCCAAGATCAACCTTTCACTCGCATATACCAGATCGAAGACCTGCGTCCTCTTCACCTTGAGTATATTCTCTTCAACCTCTTTCTCTCTACTTTAGGTCACATATGTTAGAATACACATGCTCACTAAAGTGGGGGGAAAATGTAATGCCAAAAATTACACCCTATGCAATTTTTCATTACATAACCTCTCCATTAGCCTAATTAAATTTGATAATGCAATTCCCCTTTGGCCTAATTTTAATCTTGTCCCTAACCCCCTTATTTTGGTTGTCTAAGTGAACTTTTTTCATAGACACTAGAGCGAAATTCTGAAATCTATGTCATGTGAAAATGTCCTAAAAAGATTCTTGCCTGCGTAAGCATTGGGATGTTACAATTCCTGCCTGCTCGTGAATCGTAATGCCTTTGTAGCTTGCAAACATGCCAAAAATGCTCATTTGCATGCCTTTTCTCCATTCTAACTTCTCATTCTTGAAGGTCACTCAATCTATCCATTATATTCTCTCTAGTTCATTATTTCACTATTATTCTCATTCAACACCATTTTCTTGAAAGCTCTCTCATGTCTTGGATCCCTACACCAACACTTTGGTTCTCTTTACACAATCCATGTGTTGCATACTCTCATTTCGACTTCACTAGTTTGCTAAAGGGATGGTAACTACATCCTTTCTCATTGCATTATAATCTTTATTTTGATATCTATTGTTATTCTAACTTGTCTATTATCTCGTCTATCTATTTTTATCATCTATTATCTTTTTTATCTATATATCTAGTTGTCTATGGATGTGGAAACACCTACGTGAGGGTTTGACTAAGGTAAGACCCTAAAACAATCCCAATATTTTCCCGTTTTCGTGTGTACATGTTTTAAAGTTGGAACAATGCAGGAGGCTTCATTACATGGACCTCTTGTGAGTTCTCTTCTTTTCTACCTCATCACTTCATTTCATTTAATCTATGCATGTTATTTCTATTTACAATATTATTGTTATTCTATTAGTTAAACACATTTTCAAGATTTTATTTATCGAATAGATAGTAGGTTCTTTATGCTTTCTTGTGACAAACTAGATGTTTTCGGTTTGTATGAGACTACAACATGTCGCAGGGACGTCCTTGCACAATGTTGTCATCCTTGGCCGAGAGCTTTCTGGTTTGTCCAAAAAACCTCTGAAACCAGTTGTTTTGGTTTCTAAAACTCTTATCCTTCAACTAATCATAAAACATAAAAATATAAATAATCTCCCTTATCTTCCTATACTTGTCACTTGAGCTTTAGTCCTTGATGTAGTCGAGGAACACTTTCCCTTAGGGGAGAGGGAGGGTGTCATTTTTCCTCCTCTACAACTGGCTCTAGATGCTTTGTCCTCCAAAGGCATTCTAGCTAGGTAATTTTATTTAATTAAAAGAATTATTTTAATTTTCTTGAATTTGATTAATATTGGTGGGGTGGACATTTATGACCAAGTTAGCCATATTATGGTTACTAACTTGCCTCATATATTATTTATGGAATTACCTTAAAAAACTCTTCATGAGTCGCACACCAATAATTCTCATGTGATACCTCTACACTAATCTCTAAAAAGAGGAATATGAATATAGGGGAATCAATCATGGGCCCTTTCTATCCCCTATGAATTATAAGTTAATTGAGTCTACATGAAGATATATTAGTGAAGGTTTTTATTTTTCCTTATATTTAGGTTAATAGTTTTCCTACATATATTATGTTTTATTAGGCTATTATAAATAGTATTTATGATGATAGATTACATCTTCCATAAGAGGCATGTATGTAACTTCTAATTAATTTTATTTTTCTCTTAGATGTACTTCTCACCTTTATTAACTATTTATTTTTCTTTTACTAAGCATGTGTAACCATTTTTTTGACCTCTTATAATTAAGTGTAAATATCACTTATTTTTTTAGTCAGAGTTACTTCTACTATTGAAAGTATTTCCCTATCTTCTAAATATATATACAACACTCATCTTTCATTTTTTATGATTGAGAGTGAGCATATGTTATTTTTTAAATTTATTATATTAGTGGAAAATAACTCTATTATGACTAGGATTATTTGTTAGATACTTATTATATGTAATGTTGCACTAGGTCTCGAATGATTTCATGTTTAATTATAAAATTTAGCCCAAATTTTAGAACTAGCTATGTTAAGAAAGGATAAATGAATTTCTAAATTTTGAGAGTGTGGGTTTTGTGATTTTGGGTATGAGCTAATTTTTAGCAGCGATGCAACATTTCTAGTTTCACCATTATGTTTGAGAAGCTCAATAAAGTCAAATTAGGATTTCATTTTTCTCAAGTTAGATTCTATGAATCTAACCAATAAGTATGTTTTGTCTATGTTTGTATACCTATATTTTATAAAAATTGCATCTTAAGGAATTTTGGAGTGAAATTAAGCCTACCATTGTTTTTTATTATCGAAAAATAGGTTTTGAGGGGACCTAAAACACATTAAAAATAGGTTTTAAAGGGACCTGAAACCCCACCAAAAGATAGCTGCAAGCAGATAAAAACATAGAACATCAGTAGCCCAACAACAACCAACCATAAGATACACTAGACTACCCAAGCTGCAAAAAATAGTTTTGAAGGGAACCGAAAACCCTTAAAAACTAGGTTTTAATGGGGACCATGAACCCAAATGAGTTTTGAAGGGACCTTAAACCCTTTACAACCAAGTTTTGACAGGGACCTTGAACCCTTTTAATTGAACTTGAGCACAACCTGAATCAACTAGGCATCAACAAACCAACCACGCAGGACAACCAAATCTTAGCCCTAGAAAATAATAAGCATAATGGTGTAGAACACCAACAAAACCCTATTTCTCAAAAGAACCAAAAAATCCAAACACCCCACCTCAATAGGGGTTTTAGGAATCACAACAAAACACTGCAAAGCGTCAGCCTTCTTGCAGTACTATCCCACCCGATTTGCCAACCCAACCTCAACCTCTAAAAGAGAGGGATCCCCTTTATAGGAGAGGATGATATGAAACCCCTTACCACCAAAACCACATCTCTTTAGGCCATACAAGCTCCACCTCAATGGGAGCTAGCACTCCACCGCAAAAGCAACAATCTCCCCCTCTATAGGAGACACCAGCTGAAGAATCTGATGGTAAGAAACTTTCAAATGGAAGAGTTAGTATGTATCCCTTAGATTTAATTTAAAAGGAATAAGGTGTCTCAACCTTGGATAATTCCTATTCTTATTGTTTGTTTTGTAAAATGTATTTCTTGCAAATAATGTAATTAAGTGTGAGTGTACATGTCTAGTTTGCATGTTGATGTGTCACTCCACTTAATGTGTTGGCATCTTGAATTGTGTGTAAGGAGATCATGGCTGAAACGGTTATGACGGATTCCTATGACACGTAAGAGCTATGTCTGGAAGATTCAATGACAGGTGAAGACATGTGGCAATTGATAAAGTTGAGTACTGTACACTCTTCCACGATAGTGGGGATGCCCCGAAAAAAATTTTCGAGTTCCTATTTTCTCGGAGAATGGTAAAACCCTAATACAGTTATCTTCGGAAGTTGCCCTAAAAGGGAAGCGCATGATATAAGCGTTTTTTAGGGTTGCGAAGATTTGTGATGTGAGTGTATTGTTGGAGCGTTTTTTTATGCTGCCGCATTTTGTCTTCAAGAGTTGGAAATCTCCTGAAAGAACTTGCATTGCAAGTGTGTTGTAACCGTTGTGTTGAAGATAATACATTGTGCAGGTTTTGGAGTGCTGGGGTTTTTTTACCGAAAGGTTTTCCCCAGGGTAAATCATTGTGTCATTCTTCATTTTCTGTATGTATAGTATATTGCTGCAATATCTTTGTTAAGTAGATTAACGAATCTGAAATTGTAAGGGTTTAAAACGAATTTGCACCATACCTTCCTTAAGAGATTAGTGTAGGAAGCTGTTTCCGCACCTGAGTTTCCTTACAAGTGGTATCAGAGCCTGATCAACTTTTGATCCTAGTTGTTGGGTAGGGTTTTTTGAGCTAATCTCAAGTTGAGTGGGAGTTTTTGTGTGCAGAGCATTCTGAATCTTATTTGCAGATTGAGATGGCAAGTTCCTCATACAGTAGAATGGAGGTGGAGAAATTTAATGGCACTAATTTTGAGTTGTGGAAACTCAAGATGGAAGACATGCTTGAAGACCGCGATCTATGGGAGGCTACTTCACTTGATGTGAAACCTGTAGCGATACCTCAAGCGGATTAGGATATCAAGGATCGGAAGGCTAAGGGTCTCATCAGACTCTGTCTAGCAGATGCCGTTCTTCTGAATGTTCTTGATGAGACTACTGCAAATTCTTTGTGGAAACGGCTTGGGTCTGTGTATCAGGCCAAATCTCTGGTGAATAAGTTGTTCGTGAGAAAGAAGTTGTATTCTTTAAGAATGGAGGAAGGTGGATCCGTAACTGATCATCTCAATGCATTCAATTTATTGATTGCACAGTTGGCATCATCTGGTGCCAAGATTGAGGAGGAGGACCGATGTATGACCCTGCTTTGTTCCTTGCCGGATTCGTGGGACCATCTTGTGATGGCTCTCGGGAGTACTATAGTCACATTCCGTATGGATGATGTGGTGTCTTCACTGCTGTCTGAGGAGATGCGAAGAAAGACTTCGGATTCGTCTAAGGAAGCCCTTGCTGTTCGCGGGAGATCCAACGACAAAGGAAAGCAGAATGACAATAAGTCAAAGAAGGGCAGATCCAAATCCCGTGGGAGTTCTAAGACTCTTGGAAAGTCCAAGGCAAAATGTTGGAACTGTGATAAATCTGGGCACTTCCGGAGGGACTGCAAAGAACCGAAGAAGAAGAAGAAAGGCTCAGATTCAGCTTCTGAAAAATCTCAAGAAGATGGAGATGCTTTTATTGCAGCTTTGGCAGCCCATGCATCTGATGATGTGTGGTTCGTAGACTCGGGTGCTTCTTTTCACATGACCTCTCATCGAAACTGGTTCTCAAAATATGAAGAGTTTGATGGTGGAAAGGTGTACTTGGGTGATGATTCTCCCCTAAAGATAGTTGGACGCGGAAGGGTCACTATCAGATTTCCTGATGGACGAGTAAAGGGAATCAATGGAGTTATGCACATTCCGGGTTTGGCACGAAACCTATTATCTGTAAGTATGTTGAATGATGTAGGTGTGCAAGTTGTTTTTTCGAAAGATGGATGCAAGATGATAAGAGGTTCTATGGTGCTTGCTAAAGGTACTAGGAGAGGTACTTTGTTTCAGCTTGATGCATGCATTGCTCAGTGCAATAGTTCTTCTGTTTCAAAGAAGAGAGCGGCTATCACTTCATCCCCACCATCTGAACGAGCAGTAAGGAAGATTGTGGCAATGGGTTCCGATGGCAGTGCAGTAAGTGTGCCTAAGGGTGTAAACACTTTGGAAGGCAAGCTTCCTGCAGAAAAGACAATGTTGTAGCATATGAGATTTGGCCACATTGGTGAGAAGGGTCTTAGGACCTTGAAAACTAAAAATCTCGTTGAGGGGCTAAATGATTGTAATCTCGAATTCGATGTCTGTGAACACTGTGTTTATGGTAAGCAAAATCGTGTTCAGTTCTACTCTAGTTCTCACAAGTCTTCTGGACTTTTGGATCTTATTCATTCTGATGTTTTTGGTCCTGTAAAAGTTCCTTCTATCTCCGGTTCTGTATATTTTGTATCTTTTATAGATGATTACAGTAGAAGGACTTGGATATATTTCCTGAAAAGTAAGACACAGGTTTTCAGTCGGTTCAAGGAATTTAAGGCTCTCGTGGAGAATCAAACTGGTAAAAGAATCAAGTGTGTGAGAACTAATAATGGTGGTGAGTTTTGTTCCACAGAGTTTGAACAGTTCTGTAAAGAACGAGGAATCGAGAGACATAAGACAACTCCTTACACCCCGCAGCAAAATGGAGTTGCAGAGAGAATGAACAGGACACTGATGGAGAAGGCTAGGAGTATGCTTAGTGGAGCTGGCCTAGAACAAAGATTTTGGGCCGAAGCTGTTGCCACTACTTGCTATTTGGTTAACAGATCTCCTACATCAGCTCTTGTTGGTAAGACACCCATGGAGGTGTGGTCTGGTAAGAAGCCTTCAATTAGACATCTTCGTGTTTTTGGTTGTGAAGCTTATGCACATGTTCCAAAGGAGAAAAGATCTAAGTTAGAAAACAAAGCTGTCAAATGTATTTTCATCGGATACAGTGTTGGTGTGAAAGGATACAAGCTTTGGAATCCTATGACTAGTAAGGTGTTGTATAGTAGAAATGTTATTTTTAGAGAGCTAACATCTTCTCCTATTGTGCTACAACCAGATGAAAAAGAAAAGGAAAAAGATGTTGTTCAGTTTCCTCCTACCCCTGAGAAGACTGAACAGAGAGACCATGTTGGGTCTAATGATGAGGAGAGCTCTAGTAGCTCTGATAGTTCGGAAGAAGAGGAAGAACAACCTCAACCTTAGCCCTTGAGGAGATCCATGAGAGAAAGAAAGCAACCAGAAAGGTTTGGTTATTCTATGTTAGATTCCAGTTGTGCTTTTGCTTTGATTACTAACACTGATGAGCCTAGATCTGTGAAAGAGGCTTTGGGCATGAAAGATGCAGGTTCCTGGATTGAGGCTATGGATGATGAGATGGCTTCATTGGAGAAAAACAAAACTTGGGACCTTGTACCTTTGCCTAAAGGGAGAAAATCTGTTGGCTGTAAATGGGTGTTCAAGAAGGAATTCTGTGCAGATGGCAGTGTTGAAAGGTACAAAGCTAGATTGGTTGCAAAGGGGTATTCACAGGTAGAGGGAATAGATTATGGTGAAATATTCTCTCCTGTTGCAAAGTTGACATCCATCAGATTTCTGTTATCTCTTGCTGCATCATATGATTTAGAGATAGAACAGATGGATGTGAAGACAGCTTTCCTTCATGGTGATTTGGAGGAAGAGATTTATATGTCACAGCCTGAGCACTACATTGTTAAGGGTAATGAATCCTTTGTTTGCAGATTAAAGAAATCTCTATATGGTTTGAAGCAATCTCCTAGGATGTGGTACCTTAAGTTTGATGCCTTTGTGTTGTCAATTGGATTTGTAAGATCGAAATCAGATCATTGTGTTTATTTCAGAGTTGAAAATGATCGCCTTCTTATTGTTGCATTATATGTTGATGATATGTTGCTGCTTGGGAAGGGTAAGGGTATGATTTCTGATTTTAAATCTCAGTTGTCAGCACAGTTTGAGATGAAAGATCTTGGGGCAGCAAGGTACATCTTGGGTATGGAAATCAGTAGAGACAGGTCTAACAGAAAACTCTGGTTGAGTCAGAGAAAGTATGTGAAGTCTGTGTTGGACAGGTTCAGCATGGCAGATTGTAGACCACTATGTGTTCCTGTTTCAATGGGAACAAAGTTATCTGTAGATGATTGTCCAAAATCTCCTAGTGAGGGGGAGGACATGAGTAGAGTACCTTATGCTAGTGCAGTTGGCAGTCTTATGTATGCTATGGTCTGTACTAGACCAGACATTGCCCAAGCAGTGGGAGTCCTAAGCCGGTTTATGGCTAACCCTGGACGGGTACATTGGGATGCAGTTAAGTGAGTATTCAGATATTTGAGGGGTACATCAGATTACTCCATATGTTACCATGGTAACTCTTCTGGATCTCCACATTCAGTTTGTATTCGTGGATTTGTGGATTCAGATTGGGCAGGTGATATTAACAACAGGAGATCCACCAGTGCTTATGTTTTCACTATGTTTGGTGGTGCCATCAGTTGGATGAGTAAGCGACAACCTGTGGTTGCTTTGTCCACTACAGAAGCTGAGTACATGGCTGCTACTCATGCTTGTAAGGAAGCCATTTAGCTTAGGAGATTGTGTTCTGATGTTGGTGTTGATGCAGAACAGATTACTATTTGGTGTGACAGTCAGAGTGCTATTTGCCTTGCGAAGAATCCAACTTTCCATGCCAGAACGAAGCACATTGATGTGCAGTTTCACTTTGTGAGAGATATGGTGGAAGATGGAAAGATAAATTTGGAGAAGGTAGATATTGTGAAGAATGTTGCAGATGCATTAACGAAACCAGTGGGCACTGTGAAGTTCAGATGGTGTTTGGAGTCTATGGGCCTTTTGGCCTATAGCGGTTAATTCCTGTTATGTTCCTATTGCTCTTACAAGGTGTTCGACAAGTGGGAGAATGTTAGAAATAAGGTGTCTCAACCTTGGATAATTCCTATTCTTATTATTTGTTTTGTAAAATGTATTTCTTGCAAATAATGTAATTAAGTGTGAGTGTACATGTCTAGTTTGCATGTTGATGTGTCACTCCACTTAATGTGTCGGCATCTTGAATTGTGTGTAAGGAGATCATGGCTGAAATGGTTATGATGGATTCCTATGACACGTAAGAGCTATGTCTGGAAGATTCAATGACAGGTGAAGACATGTGGCAACTGATAAAGTTGAGTACTGTACACTCTTCCAGTTATCTTCTCGGAGAATGGTAAAACCCTAATACAGTTATCTTCGGAAGTTGCCCTAAAAAGGGAAGCGCATGATATAAGCATTTTTTAGGGTTGCGAAGATGTGTGATGTGAGTGTATTGTTGGAGCATTTCATCGCGCATTTTTGTCAACTGAGTTGGAAATCTCTGAAAAGAACTTACGTACAAGTGTATTTGTAACCGTTGTGTTGAAGATAATACATTGTCACGGTTTTGGAGTCTTTGGGGTTTTTACGAAAGGTTTCCCGGTAAATCCATTGTGTCTGTCTTCATTTTACATGTATGGTATATTGCCAATATCTTTGTTAAATGGATTAGATGCAGAGTGTAAGAGGTTTAAAAGCAATTTACCATACTTTCCTTAAGAGATTAGTGTAGGAAAGTACATTTCCATACGAGTTTCCAACCCACAGGAGGCGAACTATTTGAAGAACTCATCAAGTTCAAATGGAAAAAGCTAGTGTAATATGAAAAGGAGGAAAATAAAAAGTGCAAGTATCGTAAGGCTTATCTAGGAGGACTTAATTCTCCTAGTGAGGTTTTTTATATCCCTTCAGATGGTGAGGGTGACATTGACCCATAGGGTGATTATCATCCCCTCTCCTTGGTACCATCTTATGATTCTTACGAGGAGGTGGTGACGGTTCCTCCAGTTCCACCATGAGCAAGGTGCAAACTAGTATCCTCTGAGGCTGATGAATCAATGTGATGAATCTCCCCCATTTTTGTTTATGATGACACCATGGAACTTTTGTCGATATTTTCCTATTCAACATTCATGTGATTTCTTGTTTCTAGTGTTCACGTTGATGTGGAATTTTTTTGGGTTCGTGTATAGGAGAAGTGCTAGACTTCCTAGCATTGGCGACATGCAAGTTTCCCCTAGGTTGTATGTAGGTTTTTGTTGGGGCTATGAGTGGAGAATATTCTTTGGTCAATAAGGATGGGGATTCAACACTGTTGTAACAAATTCTTCCTTTTGAGGAGCTGGCATGTCCTCATGCAAGGGATGTGGAATGTGGTCTTTTACTCTTCCATTTTCTACAATGATTGCATGTAACCAACTAAGGACGTCTCAAATTATTGTGCAAATGATCTTAAAATGAAATGAATTGTAAATGTAATCAAGAGCCTAATGCTTGTTGCTCCCTTATTCTATAAAAGGGATTTCAGGGCTCATTACAAGAGGTCATATTTTTAAGTCTCAATAGGGTTTTAGGTGAATGCTAAGCTCAGGAAAGGAATTTTGAATAGAATATGGATAAATAGGCCAATAGATTGTCTTGGGTATGAAATCTTGTATGTGATAGTCTTAAATCAGTTTTATAGAAACTACTAATATCGAAACAAATCTTAGTCTGGAAACAAATACTCTCCTATGTATATTTCTCACAAGTTATGAATGACAATAGTAATGGTGTTATCATTTATCTTCAAATTATTCCATTTGAATGTATTATTGTATTTTGAACTTTAACTCAAAGATTTGATTAAAATACTTGAACAGGGTATAGACTTTGTAAGGAATTGCTTAGGATTTTTAAGGAGTGAGTGTTTTTAGGCATTGTGAGTTTTCATAAATGCAAAGAAATATGAAAATAGTCCACCTATCTCTAAATTGAGTAGTTCATATATTACAGATTCTTAGATATTTGACATTGTTGCTCCAATTGATGAGACACAAGTTAGTTTGTTAGAAAATCTTGTATAAAAATGATCAAATAACACACCTGACCATGAAATTAAAATAAGAACAATATTCATTTAAAATATTTTTCAAGAATTATGTGGGTTGTGAATATCTTTGATTCATAGCAAGTAAGTAGTCATTCACTTAAAGGATCTACCAAATCTTCAGTGAGATGGGTTTTATTTGCAGTAAATAGGAATCAATCTTTGTATAAATATGTTATTAATTGAATAAACTTCACAAATACATATTTGGGATCACCCTCCTAGGTTTCACAAAGCCCGAAGTGAAGGAGTAAGGATCACAAAATCCCAAGCTCGTTGTGTTGGCCAGTAACCTTACAGTTTCTTCATTGTAAGAGCTGGCAACTCTTTACAAAATTGCAGGGTTCTGCTAGAAAAAATCACCAACATAATGAAAATGAAAAACATTAATTATTCATCCAAATATTATAGATTGTACAATCTTCAAGTGAATCCTATGTCCCATATGTGGGGTTTAGAGAGTTCATCCCTTTTTGTTGATAGTCTATTATCTACTTATCTA
>CM021106.1:506070449-506300915 GCA_007115665.2 Sequoiadendron giganteum | reverse complement strand
GGGTGATGACAGTTAATACATATTATATTATATTTATCTACATATATTTATGATTAGTTCTGATCCCGCATAATTGGATCCCCTTATGATCTTGATTTCTTCATCTTTGCTTCTCTTGATGTTGTGGTGAACAATAGGTTAATGGGTGCTTCATAACCTAGGTCATATAACACCACTCTTCGCCAATTATCATTCAAGAATTCCCTAGGATCCCAAGTTGGATTGACTATCAGCCCAAAGGTGAGTCAATTCTCAACAAGGAAGACCTAGGGGGGGTTCTTTTAGGCTTTGAAGGCCACCAAGAAAAAGCTTGGAAAAAAATTAACATTCAACTCACAAAACCTAGTAATGCAAGTCAAATAATGAATGCAAATGATGAAATTAAGCAACAACAAGTTAGGATTTGTGTACCTGAGAAGTCTAGGAATGTGATGAGGATTTTGGAAATGCAAAAATGATGTAAAAATATGCCAAGGAGGACTAAGACGCCCTTACTATTGTCTTAGTCTTGTTGCTATTTTTCGAGGGAAATGCAGAATCTTTGAATGTCAGAATAGAATTTGAAAGAATCTTTGAAAAAAAACTTTGGGAGGACTAAGACGCCCTAGGTGGTGACTTAGTCCCGTTCTGAATTTTTGAAATCTTTGAATGTGGTCCTGAGGTCCAATGTCCACATTTCCTTCTTAGATCTGAGGTCCTGAATCTTTCTAATCTGGCCTATAGGTGATTTTTTGTGAAGATGAAAACTTTGCAATGCAACTTTGCAACTTTACAACTTTTCACATCAAATGATCTTCAAGTCTTCAACCTAAATCTGCAATCATAAAGATGTAAGAGAGGAAAAACTTATTGATTGTTAGTAGATGGGGGTTTTCCTTAGTCAAACCCCTTATTGGTAATTAAACCTTGAAATAGAAATAAATGAAGGGAAATGATGAATGAACAACATGCAATGTTACAACTCACCAAACCCTTGTTATGAGGTGTTGCAACCTTGTGTGGAGTGGCTAGTTTGAATGTAGATCTTGAAATGCTTGATAGATATGGACTTGAATTGCTTGCTTGAATCAAAACCCTACATCACAAATGTTAGCTCAAAAATAAACATGATGCAAGAATATCTTTGACATGATGCTTGAATCTTGATGATGGCTCCAGATGCTTGATGAATTTCTCTTGAATTCTCTTGTGAACTCCAATTATGCTATTAGGATGCTCTCACAAAAGACTTGATCAAGAAAATGAGTGAAGGAACCTTGTATTTATACTTATCCATGCTTAATATCCCAAAATTACACCACAACAAGCTGACATATGAAATCATTAATTAAAGGAGGCTAAATCCCACTTAAATTTGAAATTAAATCCAAAAAATAAGCCAAGGGGGACTAAGACACCCTAGGTGGTGTCTTAGTCCCAAGGATAAAAAACTTGGGGCACAAACTCCAAAAAGTGGCCCTTTTAATATGGTTTTGGAAAGAGGGTCCCAAGACCTTTGGGGGAAAAAGCTGCCCTAGGTGGTGTCTTAGTCCCAACCCAAAAATCAGGGACACACAGCCAAAATCATTAAATTATCATTTATCCATTGATGTTTGTCGGGATTAGCTAGAAAACGATATAGTTTATTAGGATTTTGGATGCAAAACATGACCAATTAAGACATAAATATGGATAAATAAAGAAAGGTGTGCCCAAACAAGTCTGAAAATGTAAGGGTATGCATTTTCATACATTAAATTTAGCCCCCACTTTAGTGAGAGGATGAACTTGCTTCAAACTCACACTAAAGTAGCCAACTATGCAATCAAGAGGGGTTCAAATGTACAAATGCTAGTAAGATAGGATGACAATAATCAAGAGGGATGATCAAGATCCTAATGGTAGACCAACATAAGCACAAAAGAACATGCTTGTAGGTGATATATGAAGCCATAACCAGATCACAAACATACACCATCAAATATAAAAAAAGAAAAAGAAAAATGTAATGAATCAAGCTTTGACTAGCCGTCCAACGCATTGTGGACCGGGTCTAGGCTATTTGTTCAAAAGGGTTTACAAGTGGAACATGTTGTCCACTATGCAAACAAAGCACATGCTCACAAGGGCTAGTGAAGCTATTTGTCCACTAGGTGAGCCCCAGGAAGTCCATATCAACGTCATACCCCCATGACTTTAATAAGGACAAAAAATGCACACTCACAAGGGCTAGTGAAGCTAGTTGTTCACTAGGTGAGCCCTAGGGGACCATATCAAAGCCATACCTCCATGACTTTAATAAGGACAAAAAGAAAATGCATGCTCACAAGGGCTAGTGAAGCTAGTTGTTCACTAGGTGAGCCCCAAGGGACCATATCAAAGCCATACCTCCATGACTTTAATAAGGTATAAAAAAATGTAACACAACAAGAAAGAGGGATGTTCGAAGGGATTTTTCTTAGTTCGTGAAAGGTCTCATCTTAAAGGGAACATTGTGCCTAATTTGTCCAAGAGAGGACAAGTCAAAGAAATATCATACTCTTAGAGGAAATCAAGTCCAATGACACCACCAAGAAAAGGACGCATCTCAAGAAGAAATAAGATCGCACAATGAAAAATGAGTGTCGATGTATGCCCCCACTTTAAAGCAGTTGCTAACACCATTATTGTGACAAAATTTTTTTTAAGTAGAAGAAGAAATGAGAGTATGTCACATGTGAGCCAACTTAAGGCATGTTATCCACACCCCAAGCTTGCTTGTTTATGTACATGAAAGGAGGTCAACTAGCCAAAACAGGAAACAATAGGTGACATATGAGGACAAGGTTATCTAACCCCTTTCCCCCACTTCGTGCGGGACAAGGATGAGCCAAAATGATTGATGAGAAACATGCTCAGTAAAAATTAGTATCAATTAGAGGAATTAGGTGCTTCAACACAAGGAAGAGTACCACACTCCTTAAGATGTTGAATTTTATCACTTAAAGTCATACATTCATTAGTAGCATGACCATGAACTCTATGATATGCACAAAATTAATTCTTGTAATTAAATTTCTTTTTTGTTCTTGGAGGGAGGGATATCAAATGATCTCAGAGGAGTCTCAACAAGATACTCTCTTGATCAAAAGTAGAGGATGTTTCATTATTTTGCAGCAAAGATATCTCTTGCTTAGTATTAGTTGTCATACCTACACAAGACTCTTTAGATTGTGAGATTTTGTACCCTTTTTTACAAGAGTGTGTAAAATCTAACGAATTCATATCATTAGTGTTTTGCGTGATGACATTAATGTTAAGCGAGGATTTCTTTGTTTCTTGCAAATGATAACAATCAAGACCACTAGTTTCTATCAATTCAGGATTCACTATTGTTAAATTTGATTTAGAGGAACCTTTTGTAAGAGTGTTGATATTGAGTGAAGGTTTGTTTGATGGTTTCATTTCTATCATTGGACAATAACCAAGACCATGAGTTGTTTATTGTGTGTTAGGATCTATAGGGACACAAATACCTTGTTCTCTAGTACCACATCCTTTTCCACTATATCCAAGTTGTTTCATAAGCTCATAAGCTTTTCCATAAATAAGTTTCATTTCTTTTGGAGTTGGTGGTTGTTGATAGTCTATCTCGTCAAAGTTTGTTGTGTAATTTTTTTTTATTCTAAAGTGGTTGAGGTGGATGCTTTTGAATGGTCTTCCAAATTTTGTGTTGACATTATTGCCTTTTCTTTGCCCTTTTCAGAGTCTTTGTTTATGATTTTTTATTATCCCATGAATGTTGGTTTGAAACTCAATTATCCCAAATCATCTATCGATATCGTTGTGAAGGGTTTAGGACATCTATCTTTTTGTTGTTATTGCATGGGTTCTACTTGTGTAGTTTGTGTCAATTTGTTTAAAGGATTCTCTTTGTTTTTCTCAATGTTCAAACAATTGTTTGGTTCAAGGTCAGCTTCAAGTGTGTACACTTTTTTGTTGTAGACATACTTCATTTTACGATGAAGAGTGGAAGGCACCCCATCATTGCATGAATCTATGGTCTGCCTAAAATTATATGAAAGATCATGAGGCATAACATGGATTGGTGTTTCTAATGTGGCCTTTCCAGCTTTAATAGGTAAAGTGATTACACCAAGCAGTTGTTTTCGCATGTTATCAAATCCATTAATAGATAAAGAGGTGGGTAGGATTTTTGATTTATCGACACCAAGTTTATCCAAAAGGTTTACACTACACACATTTAAGGTTGAGCCATTGTCAACAAGGGTTTGTTTTATCCCTGTTCTATTGTATTGAGCTATGATCATGAAAGATTCATTTTGTTTTTGAACTTCCAAAGGAGGGAGCTCAAAATGTCAGCATTTATTCTTTGAATCATGGTTGTTATGTCATTCGGGTTTGCACTAGAGGGAACCACAACTTGTTGTAATGTTGTTTGAAGCATAGTGTGATAATTAGGTGAATTCTGAATTAGGCCCCATATGGATATCTTTGTAGGAGTATTCTTAAGTTGTTCAACAAGATCATACTCCTTCCCACTATGCGAAGTTAAATGGGGAGCACTAGGAAAAATGGGATTAGGCAAAGGGAGAGATGTTGAAGGTATTTGGATTGGTTGTGGATTGTTCCTAGTGTTGTATGTATGAGAAACAATATTGTAACTTGATTGTTGTGAAACATTGTTCTTAGGTGGTTTGAGGATAAGGACGGGTTTGTTTTGAACTTGTGGTTTTTGAGAGGGTGGATGGATGATAAGTTTAGGCTCAGGAGAGTACTCCAAGGGGTATCTAATGTGCATAACCTCGGAAGACTTATCATTATTTTCATGATCTCTTAGTGAAGAGGAGTCTAATGTTACTTCATCATCTTCATCTAAGGAATTACTATTGTCAATGTTCTCATTTTCTTCCACCGTTATATCTTCCCTAGTAGGAGAGTTTTTAGGAGAACTACAAAACAAATATTTGTGACATTCAAAGGTTGGTTCTTCTAATATGACTTCATCGCATGTAAGGTAGTTACTAATGGTTGAATTTTCGTGTTCATCAATGATGTTGTTGTCTTGTTCCATAATTTTTTCCCTAGGGGAAGAGAGGAAATCAAGATTCCCATGACTTTCATCGATTAAATCTTCTAACGTCAAAGTATCATCTTCACAACTAGGAGATACACTAGGAGAAGAAAATGTGATTGTCATGATCATTTACAGTTTCATTCCTTTGTTCCCTAATGTCCTCCAAAATATGATAGGTATGGGAAGGATTGCAAAGAGGGTTGTCATAGATCATAAAGTTTTGATCATCCAAAACCAACATATCTTCACTTACACTTTCATCCTCCAGAACATTATCACAAGAGGTGAAGATGTTGGGAAATGACTATTGACTAGTTGAAATTTCAATGGTTATCTAATCGTCATGATTACCTATGGTTGTTTCATCAATGTCTTGCCTAATAAGAGAGGTAGAAGGAGAGAAACAACTAGGATTCTCAAAACTCCCATTGATTGGTTCTTCTATCACCAAAATATCTTCTTCGCCAATAGGAGAGATATTAGGAGAAGAACAAATATGATCATTAGGAATGTCCAAGGTTGTATTCTATTTCACTAAAACACTCTCATAGGGAGGGGATATGAAATTTTTCTTAGCATGCCTAGAAAGGTAAGGTACTAACATTGTTTGACAAAAAATGGAAAGCACTTTTAACCATCTCATGTAATGCTTTAATAATGTAAAAAATGTATATCCAAAGATGCAAAACATATTTATCCAGTGTATGCAAAACTTTAAGAATGCAAACAATGTATATCAAAATATGTAAAGCACTTTTATCAAACTTATGCGAAGTTTTATGAATGTAAACATTGTATATGCAAAAGTAAAAAGTACTTTTATCCATATTATGCAAAGTTTCAGAAATGTGAGCATTTTAAGATCTAATGATGCTTGTAATTGAAATGATTTAAAAAATGAGTGCCCTAAATTAATGCTTTTGACCTAGATGCATAAAATAGATGTTCCCAAAACTTTCCAAACTTATAGTATATGTTACCAGGAGGCTTAGGAAGCACAAAAAAGTAGATTTAAATCCTGAAAACTGCAGCTTGAAACTCAACAGGGACTAAGATGCCAGCAAGGGTGTCTTGGTCCTACTAAAGGAATTTTGAAGTTCCAAAAAGTGAAACTGAAAGCAAGCAACACAGAGTGGTTTCTAGGCTAGAAACCCATAGAGGGACTAAGACGCCAGTAAGGGCGTTTTAGTCCCATCAAAGGTTTTTTTCAAAAAAAACAACAAATTCTAAGTTGCTTATAGTGTTCCCAGGTTGCCTACTCAGGGACCTGATGTTTGGAAACAAAAAACTATGTAAATGAATGCAAGAAAAAGTAACTAATGACAAGCAATTGGATGCAAATTTGAATGCAATAACAATGTTTCTAAATGCAATTAGGATGATGAACAATGCACTTTTCAATTTTTCAATGAGATAAGATGATGCAAGAAAACAAAAATGTAACCTATATGCACTTTCACTAATGTAAATGTGAGAAACCCTAGATGCAATTTCACTAATGCAAGATGCAATGCAAGAATGAATGCAACCTAGATCTAGGGCTTTAATGGACTCCAAATCAGAAAATGAATGCTCAAAAATTTTGGGTTCACCAAAATGAACAATAGGTGAATGGGTGCTTTATAACCTAGGTCGTGTATAACACCACTCTTCTCCAATTATCATTCAAGAATGCCCTAGGATACCAAGTTGGATTGACTATCAACCCAAAGGTGATTCAATTCTCAACAAGGAAGATCTAGGGGGGGTTCTTTTAGGCTTTGAAGGCCACCAAGCAAAAGCTTGGAAAAAAATTAACATTCAACTCAGAAAACCTAGTAATGCAAGTCAAATAATGAATGCAAATGATGAAATAAAGCAACAAGTTAGGATGTGTGTACCTGGGAAGTATAGGAATGTGATGAGGATTCTAGAAATGCAAAAATGTCGTAAAAATATACCAAGGAAGAATAAGACACCCTTACTATTGTCTTAGTCCTGCTACTATTTTTTGGGGGAAATGCAGAATCTTTAGATGTCAGAACAAAATCTGAAAGACTCTAAAAAATAATTTCGGGAGGACTAAGATGCCCTAGGTGGTGACTTAGTCCCATTCTAAATTTTTGAAATCTTTGAATGTGGTCCTGAGGTCCAATGTTTGCACTTCCTTCTTCTCAGATCTAAGGTCTCAAATCTTCCAAATCTGGCCTATAGGTGAGTTTCTGTGAAGATGACAACTTTGTAATGCAACTTTGAAACTTTACAACTTTTCACTTCAAATGATCTTCAAGTCTTTAACCTAAAACTACAATCATAAAAATACAAGAGAGGAAAAACTTATTGATTGTTAGTAAATGGGGGTTTGCCTTGGTCAAACCCCTTGTTGGTAATTAAACCTTGAAATATAAATAAATGGAGGGAAATGATGAATGAACAACATGCAATGTTACAACTCACCAAACCCTTGTTATGAGGTGTTGCAATCTTGTGTGGAGTGGCTAGCTTGAATGTAGATCTTGAAATTCTTGATAGATATGGGCTTGAATTGCTTGCTTGAGTCAAAACCCTACATCACAAATGTTAACTCAAAAACACACATGATGCAAGAATGTCTTTGACATGATGCTTGAATCTTGATGATGGCTCCAAATGCTTGATGAATTGCTCTTGAATGCTCTTGTGAACTCCAATTATTCTATTAGGATGCTTTCACAAAAGACTTGATTGAAAATGAGTGAACGAACCTTGTATTTATACTTATCCATGCTTAATATCCCAAAATTACACCACAACAAGCCGACATATGAAATCATTAATTAAAGGAGGCTAAATCCTGCCAAAATTTGAAATTAAATCCCAAAAATAAGCCAAGGGGGACTAAGATGCCCTAGGTGGCATCTTAGTCCCAAGGCTAGAAACTTGTGGCACATACTCCAAAAAGTGGCCCTTTTAAGATGCTTTTGAAAAGAGGGTCCCAAGACCTTTGGGGGAAAAAGGCGCGCTAGGTGGCATCTTAGTCCCGACCCAAAAATCAGGGACACACAGCTAGAATAATTAAATTATCATTTATCCATTGATGTTTGTCGGGATTAGCTAGAAAATGATATAGTTTATTAGGCTTGTGGATGCAAAATAGGACCAATTAATACATAAATATGGATGAATAAAGAAAGGCAGGCCCAAACAAGTGTGAAAATGCAAGGGTATCCATTTTCCTACACTACATGGGGATATTATGTGTTCTCCCTCACGTGACAACATTCCATGAATACATCTCACCATGTATGTCATGACACAACATCTCCATGTCTTTTCTTCTCCTTAAAATGACATGTGATCCTCTGCATAGCACACATTATTCTAAGGGGGGGCTATCATGTCTGATTATTTTCTTATCATTTTTCAAGAATAATGTCTTAAAAATCTTGATGTTTCTGGATCTCGTCGATTATCTTGGGGGCAACCTAACTAGACTTGTCTTGTATTTTCATGATAGGCCTTATCCTCCCTTTCAAGGTTTGTTTCTATCATGCATCTTTATATCTTCTTTTTGTATGGTCTCTAGCTTGCTAGCCATACCTATCAGCATTGTGTTTTATCTTATCAGATTATATCATGTCTACAGATTTTTTCATGTCTATTTTTTACTTTTTTGCCTAATGTGTTTGTTTGCAACTAACATGTTTGTGGTGAAATTGTATTCATATTTGCAATATGGAAGACATGTGTCCTCTGCATGTCCAAGATCAACCTTTCACTCGCATATACCAGATCGAAGACCTGCGTCCTCTTCACCTTGAGTATATTCTCTTCAACCTCTTTCTCTCTACTTTAGGTCACATATGTTAGAATACACATGCTCACTAAAGTGGGGGGAAAATGTAATGCCAAAAATTACACCCTATGCAATTTTTCATTACATAACCTCTCCATTAGCCTAATTAAATTTGATAATGCAATTCCCCTTTGGCCTAATTTTAATCTTGTCCCTAACCCCCTTATTTTGGTTGTCTAAGTGAACTTTTTTCATAGACACTAGAGCGAAATTCTGAAATCTATGTCATGTGAAAATGTCCTAAAAAGATTCTTGCCTGCGTAAGCATTGGGATGTTACAATTCCTGCCTGCTCGTGAATCGTAATGCCTTTGTAGCTTGCAAACATGCCAAAAATGCTCATTTGCATGCCTTTTCTCCATTCTAACTTCTCATTCTTGAAGGTCACTCAATCTATCCATTATATTCTCTCTAGTTCATTATTTCACTATTATTCTCATTCAACACCATTTTCTTGAAAGCTCTCTCATGTCTTGGATCCCTACACCAACACTTTGGTTCTCTTTACACAATCCATGTGTTGCATACTCTCATTTCGACTTCACTAGTTTGCTAAAGGGATGGTAACTACATCCTTTCTCATTGCATTATAATCTTTATTTTGATATCTATTGTTATTCTAACTTGTCTATTATCTCGTCTATCTATTTTTATCATCTATTATCTTTTTTATCTATATATCTAGTTGTCTATGGATGTGGAAACACCTACGTGAGGGTTTGACTAAGGTAAGACCCTAAAACAATCCCAATATTTTCCCGTTTTCGTGTGTACATGTTTTAAAGTTGGAACAATGCAGGAGGCTTCATTACATGGACCTCTTGTGAGTTCTCTTCTTTTCTACCTCATCACTTCATTTCATTTAATCTATGCATGTTATTTCTATTTACAATATTATTGTTATTCTATTAGTTAAACACATTTTCAAGATTTTATTTATCGAATAGATAGTAGGTTCTTTATGCTTTCTTGTGACAAACTAGATGTTTTCGGTTTGTATGAGACTACAACATGTCGCAGGGACGTCCTTGCACAATGTTGTCATCCTTGGCCGAGAGCTTTCTGGTTTGTCCAAAAAACCTCTGAAACCAGTTGTTTTGGTTTCTAAAACTCTTATCCTTCAACTAATCATAAAACATAAAAATATAAATAATCTCCCTTATCTTCCTATACTTGTCACTTGAGCTTTAGTCCTTGATGTAGTCGAGGAACACTTTCCCTTAGGGGAGAGGGAGGGTGTCATTTTTCCTCCTCTACAACTGGCTCTAGATGCTTTGTCCTCCAAAGGCATTCTAGCTAGGTAATTTTATTTAATTAAAAGAATTATTTTAATTTTCTTGAATTTGATTAATATTGGTGGGGTGGACATTTATGACCAAGTTAGCCATATTATGGTTACTAACTTGCCTCATATATTATTTATGGAATTACCTTAAAAAACTCTTCATGAGTCGCACACCAATAATTCTCATGTGATACCTCTACACTAATCTCTAAAAAGAGGAATATGAATATAGGGGAATCAATCATGGGCCCTTTCTATCCCCTATGAATTATAAGTTAATTGAGTCTACATGAAGATATATTAGTGAAGGTTTTTATTTTTCCTTATATTTAGGTTAATAGTTTTCCTACATATATTATGTTTTATTAGGCTATTATAAATAGTATTTATGATGATAGATTACATCTTCCATAAGAGGCATGTATGTAACTTCTAATTAATTTTATTTTTCTCTTAGATGTACTTCTCACCTTTATTAACTATTTATTTTTCTTTTACTAAGCATGTGTAACCATTTTTTTGACCTCTTATAATTAAGTGTAAATATCACTTATTTTTTTAGTCAGAGTTACTTCTACTATTGAAAGTATTTCCCTATCTTCTAAATATATATACAACACTCATCTTTCATTTTTTATGATTGAGAGTGAGCATATGTTATTTTTTAAATTTATTATATTAGTGGAAAATAACTCTATTATGACTAGGATTATTTGTTAGATACTTATTATATGTAATGTTGCACTAGGTCTCGAATGATTTCATGTTTAATTATAAAATTTAGCCCAAATTTTAGAACTAGCTATGTTAAGAAAGGATAAATGAATTTCTAAATTTTGAGAGTGTGGGTTTTGTGATTTTGGGTATGAGCTAATTTTTAGCAGCGATGCAACATTTCTAGTTTCACCATTATGTTTGAGAAGCTCAATAAAGTCAAATTAGGATTTCATTTTTCTCAAGTTAGATTCTATGAATCTAACCAATAAGTATGTTTTGTCTATGTTTGTATACCTATATTTTATAAAAATTGCATCTTAAGGAATTTTGGAGTGAAATTAAGCCTACCATTGTTTTTTATTATCGAAAAATAGGTTTTGAGGGGACCTAAAACACATTAAAAATAGGTTTTAAAGGGACCTGAAACCCCACCAAAAGATAGCTGCAAGCAGATAAAAACATAGAACATCAGTAGCCCAACAACAACCAACCATAAGATACACTAGACTACCCAAGCTGCAAAAAATAGTTTTGAAGGGAACCGAAAACCCTTAAAAACTAGGTTTTAATGGGGACCATGAACCCAAATGAGTTTTGAAGGGACCTTAAACCCTTTACAACCAAGTTTTGACAGGGACCTTGAACCCTTTTAATTGAACTTGAGCACAACCTGAATCAACTAGGCATCAACAAACCAACCACGCAGGACAACCAAATCTTAGCCCTAGAAAATAATAAGCATAATGGTGTAGAACACCAACAAAACCCTATTTCTCAAAAGAACCAAAAAATCCAAACACCCCACCTCAATAGGGGTTTTAGGAATCACAACAAAACACTGCAAAGCGTCAGCCTTCTTGCAGTACTATCCCACCCGATTTGCCAACCCAACCTCAACCTCTAAAAGAGAGGGATCCCCTTTATAGGAGAGGATGATATGAAACCCCTTACCACCAAAACCACATCTCTTTAGGCCATACAAGCTCCACCTCAATGGGAGCTAGCACTCCACCGCAAAAGCAACAATCTCCCCCTCTATAGGAGACACCAGCTGAAGAATCTGATGGTAAGAAACTTTAGTAGGAAGGATTGACGTAACATCCCTTAGTAGCCCACAAGCTTCGGGTACTTGAAGGAAGAAGCAAAAACCTCCTCAACGAGCTCACACAACTAGGTCAAAAGAGAAAACAATAAGCCAAACCCAGCTCACAACACACAAGCACCAACTTGGATAGAGTCCAACACCCCCCAACCATAAAAAAGTAGGAATCCTTAAAAAAAAAAGAAACCCTCTTCACACCACCACGAGGAAACAACAGGAAAAAAATATAGATATAAATCTACAGCTAGCAATGAAAAATGCCCAAAGTAATAGAATAAGAGCAATAACACAAATTGCAAGTCTGCCAGCACATTGATCTTAACTAAAAAAACCATCGAGCACTAAAAGATATCCAGTAAAGATTTTCCAAAAGGAAACAAACCCCATAAGTAGAATAATCTTCACAACCCAAATGGGGTTCAAAACTAGGCACCAAGACTGGATACAGATGCAAACCAAGCAGCCTTTCCAGACATACCAGAACAACATATGCCAACCATGAGAACAGGGTTCCATCCAAAAAAAGCCACCGAAGAGAAACCAAGCAAGGCCCAAAAGTAGGCCTCTCCCTCCTTAGCTCCTCCAAAACTCAAACACCTAGCTCCAGGGTGCTTCCCACCCAGCCGAGCCAATATTTGGAATCTACTTGTGCCAAGTAAATTAGCACAGATCAACCACAAAGCATATCAGAGATAGCCCCTCCAAAGGAATGTAGGCTAGCCAAGATATCTTCCACACCCTCCCAAAGGACAAGGCCGCTCAAAAAGAACACAGGTTAAAAAATAGACCCATGCAATATCAAAACCGCCCACCAAACTTGAAGAACAAGCCTTTGGCTGTCATAGAAGAGACCAAAAATGAGCCCAAATGGAATTAGGAGGTACCTCAAAATCATCAATATAGCTCACCAAGCACAAAGAGAGCCACAAAAAATGACCATAGACATCTAGCGTAGGGAGAATGAGCCATAGAACCCCAGGACAAAAGGAGGACGCATCATCATCTTCTGAATCTGAGCTTCCATCGCCATCTCCATCAGGAGAATTGAAATTACCAGTTTTACTCAGTTTCCCGCCCGTGCCCTTTCGCTCCATCTTTAGTTTTTCTTCACGCACATTTGTTATGCCAAAATACTTTAGAATATGAAGCCTACCATTGTTTCTAAAAGATTCTAAAACCTATAGGGGAGAAGTCCCAGTTACCGCCACCCATTGAATTACCGCCACCTCCATGCTCACTTAACCCCCCAAAAAAAAATTCACTTTGATCCATTAAAAAACTTTATTTGATTGAATAAATAATTACAAAAACACCAATGGCTGCTCATTAAGTGCTAAAGTAAATGTTTTTGAGTGGATTTGAGGCATAAAATAGTTATAATTGATTGAAATTATAGCGGGCGGATACTAGGACATTAGGCGGCGACGATCAGACGACACCTCTAAAAGGTTTCTTTTTGACCTCCGCATGCATATCCAACGCTCTCGCACTCTACCAAATTGCCCAGAAGCCAAAACCTTAGTTATAAGCACTTAACTCGTGAGTGA
The DNA here is from genome assembly GCA_007115665.2 of Sequoiadendron giganteum. NCBI lineage: Eukaryota > Viridiplantae > Streptophyta > Pinopsida > Cupressales > Cupressaceae > Sequoiadendron > Sequoiadendron giganteum. The sequence continues at coordinate 506,287,395 of CM021106.1, read as the reverse complement.
AAAAAACCCATAAAAAAATTTTTTGATTCGACGTACGGTTTGAATTCTATGGTTGCGCGAAGTTAACCCTGGTGGATACTAGGTCTTCTCCCCTAATTTGATATAAAATTTGTTAAAATGAAAGTTTGTGGTATGATATTTTTGGCTTGAAAATTTTATTGAGGAAATCCATATGATTGTAACATCATAATTATATACCTCCACATAGAGGTGATTTTCACACTTTTTTAATTCCTTAGGTATCACCTCCCCCAGGTTTCTCCTCCTCTAAGTCACTCCTCCCTTAGTTCATGCTTCCATCAAGTAATGCCTCCACCAACTATGAAATTTCTTAGTAATCTCTAAATTTATTTAGTTCTAATGTGATCATTGGGCTTTGTGGAAGAACCCTACTCCATTGGAGGTTTTATGCACCCCAACATCATAAAGCCATAACTTGCTCATACAAAGGTATTTTTTTGAGCATTTTTTTGAAATAGGGTATTATTTTATGCACCTTACAATGGTATAATTAGTTTCTAGTTTTGATTATCCTTTTTTTTAATGTTTTATAGATGTTATTGTTTAGTCATACTATTTAGAACTTAGAACACTGATAAATTTCACAAAAAAGCTCCTTTTTTTGCCTCATTTTTATGAAAGTTGGTATTTTTCTTAGCTCTACATAATGAGACAATTTTTATTTTTATTGTATAAGTACACATTCATTTAAAAAAAATGACCACTTTTTGGACTTGCAAAATCACTATTAATATAGTATTTGTATTGCACATGTTTTGAAATAAATTTATAAGCACTGTAATATCTGTGTTTCTTGTCTTATATCTTATCTCATTATTTTCTAAATTATGGATCCTATAAATATTTTAATAGTTCCAATTCTTACACCTTACAACTACTCCGAATAAAAGTCTAAAATACAAAGCTAAGAAGGATACCATGATTTGTATTGGGATAATCCATAAAACTTTTGATATAGAAACATAGATTAAATGTGATGATATTGTTTGATATTTGTGTCTAATTGTTTTTATATTTATTATTTCATGTTGATTTCTTAAGCACCACTTGTTCAAGTTTGAAATCATTTTTCTAATTTATTTCAAAAATAAAATAAAATGCAAGGTCATCTCTTAGAAAATGAACTTGTAAGTCTTAATCCCTATACTTTTTACATTGTTCAAAATTTCTATAATAATTTTAAAATCCAAAAAATATAGTTGGAATTAGTATGGGATAGAATAAATTATTTTCCTATGTAAATTAAGACTTGATTATTTTATTTTCATTTCTATTTGTCATGCTACAAAGGTTACTCTTGGTTTTTCAATTGATATTTAGAATGTTTCTCCTTCTCCGTCTTTTGTATTAATTTGGTTGCAGATACCTGCAAATTATGGATATCACCATCATGTTTTGAAAGACCAAGATCAAATTTGGTAACTTTCATCAACTTCATCTACATTTTTCTCTGAAGTAGGTTGCACCACTTCAACACATAAATTTCCAGAAGAAGAATCCATTATCAATCCAAATGTGACAATTAGCCTTCTTTGGTTTTGTAGTCTTCTGAATCAAATTAGCCACCGTATCAAACTCAAGAGCAATTAGCTGAACCATTCTCTTTTTCTTCAATAAACTCTATTGTAGCCATGATGAAGAAGGCACATGTGAAGAACCTAGAATATCCACTAATGGTGGCTCCAATGATGTTGGAACATTAGGAGCAACTGGTAAAGAAGTCTCATCAAGAGGATAATTGTCGACTGGCATTTTGGAATGAGAAATAAGATTGTCATGAGGTGTCAGGAGAAGAACAAAAGGTGAGATAGAGGAATTAATTCTTCCTCATTCAAATCACCTTGATGATCTATATATCCCCTTTCCTCTATAACTTCTTGAATTGGATCAAATGCCTTTTCTTTCAATTTTGACCTCTTTGTTCTTATCTTTGGATCACTCTCACATGCACATGCAAGATTACCTCTCTTATTTCGATCCTCATTATTACCACCACCCTGAACATTATGTTGAGAGCTGGGAATTCGAAAAGAAACCTATGAAATGGTTGAAAAGGAAGAGCATTCCTAAGTGTCACTTATTTTCCTTGAAGAACTATATTTGTCCCTTGGTTCTGTTGATGTGGCTTCAAGTACATCTTCTTCCTTAACCATTCTTTTGGTTTCTTGATGATGTGAGTTGTCCTCTCACCCAATTCTCTCAACTCTTGACTTGCCCAATTTATGGGTGGTAAGGGTAACACCCAAATTTTCTCAAAATAAATAGGATTAATCAAATTTGATCTGTCATCCTCTATGTCAGTCACATCCCATCCTAATCTGAAGTATGTGATCTACTCAATACTAAACCTCATCCAATCCCTTATCCGAACCTCAAAATCATCCTCACAATATTCCCATAAATCCCCAATTTTTGAAAAATGACAATAGTCTACACCAAAGTTCAAATTATCTCTGACATACCATTTTCCATCAAAAGGAAATCTCATCTTATAAACACCCATAGTTAGTTTGGTGATTGTTCTCTCAATGTTGAAGACTTGCAACTATAATAACCAAGGCCTATAGGAAAAGTAATGCCACTGTTCCTTCTATCCCTACATGTTTTAGTGATTTGGCCAATGTCCTTGCATACTTCAATTAGAACCAATTTGTCATCCACGTATCTAGGCAACATATAAGGATATCCTTCAAACCCCTCAATCCGTATATATGTAAACCTTGGAAACTGGATAAAGTAACTCCCATATTATTTGATCAAGATTACTACCTCTAGAGAAATTCTGTCCAGTATTCCCTTGGAGTTCTCTCATTATCAACATAGTCAAAGTATCATTAACCTTGCGGAAATTCTTGCAACTTTCCTCCAATTTCAACTGATAATAAAAAGCATAGATTTGGGTTGTGTTATCAAATATCCCATTACTACTAAGCCTCAACCCAATCTTCATGCTTGCAATAACATACATGAGGTAAGAATACATGTAAAAGTATTGATTCGCCTCAAATTGAGTTATCTGATTATGTAAGCTATCACTTATGATACCTCCCCAATCAATAAATTGGTTACTTGCACATATGATGGTAATAAACAAGTACATTCACCTTTCAAAATTATCTTAGGCTTTATTCCCAATTAACCTATTTAGAAGTACCACCATATTAGAAATATCTTCAATGAATAGGACTTGTGAAGAATTCTTGTCAATTGAGATTTTCCCTTTTTGGATGTCAAAAACCAATGTCTTGCAATGTTAGTAAAACATCTATACTTATTCTCAACAAAATATTGCTCTACCATTTCCCTGTTTATAACGGTGAATTGATCCCTAACTGATAGTCTGAAAATGATCCCAATGGAAATGGGATCCAACCTTGTTACCAATCTACCATTTGAAGTTTTAATCTCTCTAGTTTCAAAATCATAAGCCTTCATACATTATAGGATGAGTTCAGAACATTGGACGACTACAAGATATCCTGCTACATTCTTGCTACATTCACTAATCCGCTTTCGTATATCTTTTGTTCAAATTGAGACCTCTTCCCCCCTTTCATGCTTTCCCAAAACTCATGAATGTTAATATGCCCCCAATCTGATATCTGTTATTTCGGGAAGCGTACTCTCAAGAGCCTTGGTATTTATACTTCCATTTTATATAAATCTGCTACTATATACTTTTATGTCGTTGGGTGCGAAGTGATGTAAGAACCTGTTTTCCACAATTTCCAACTTTGATTTCGCCAATTTCCTTTATTTCGCCTCAAATCTGAAAATTATCTCTGTTTGTTGTTATTGTATTGTGCTTTGATCAATGAGTGGGTACAGGCAATGCATTCTCGAGCAAAAAGATAAAAAAATGATTTCAACTTTATACCTTGTCTTTGCCTTCACATTTGACATACATGTTTGCAGCCAGAATAGTTTACAGAGTCCATGTATTCAATGTTTCAATGGACGCCAATACCTTATTTCAAAGCTCCTATTTTGTCACAGGTAGGGAGAATATTGGTAAGGATTTATAAAAAATTGTCTTCACATCTGCTAATTGCATTTGCATCGAAGTTCTTAAAATATTATTTACAATTCCATTTTGTGCATTCTCATGAGACAACATTTCTACTGTAGCAATTATGTCAATTAATCCATATGCCTTTCCTGCACTTCCACATTTACATACATGCCTTTACTACGGTAGTTGGACTATGACATCTGATAAAACTCTCCTATCCTTGGTGTTGTGACATAAGTCTTTACTCTGTTTTAAAGCTCTCATTTTAAAAATCTATTTTGTGCCCATTCTGCAATCGGTTTTAGGAAAATTCATCTTCGAAAAATTCATGGTCAACAATTTACTGCAGGGAAATTCACCGCCATGACAAATTCATCCCAAAGGAAATTCACCACCACGATCATGGAAAATTCATCGTGTGATCCGCGGCAGTGGTGGTGAATTTTCCTTGAAGTAAATTTGTCATGCAATGATTTTTTTTGCAGTGAATTGTTGACAGTGAATTTTCTGAAATGAATTGCTGAAGATGAATTTTCCAAATGTCTCTGCAGCCATGATACTAATTTTTTTCGAAGCATTTGATTATGCAATTCACCGGCTTTGTCTACGGTTCCACCTCTGTATGTGTATAGACTAAGGTAGCTGCAACTAAGACATTTGATAAAATTCCTTATTCTTCATGCTTTAAAGGATGTTCACTCCCTTCTTGGCGTGGGCAGGGAGGATGCTTGCAAAGGTTTAGGAATTTGGCTTTACACCTGTTATTTGCATTTTCTTGAAACTATCTAAAGCCTTTTCAACAAATCCATTTTTTTGCTTATGCTGCAATCATTGCAGTCTATGAAACCACATTTCTTTGAGGCAATTTGTCACAGTGTGCATGCCTTGCCTTTAAACACCACCTTCACCAAACAATTATGCCATATTCTGCCCAACTGTCCAATTGCAATTCATAAGATCATATTTCTTTAAGGAATTTTGTCATACAGTGTTGAAAAACAGAATAAAACTTGCAATAAAAATATGCTGATAATTTTATGCATTCAAATTAACAAAGTAATAAATCATAGCTGAAACAAGATTACAAAAGATATTCAAAGCATAACAGAAGAATTACGTGGAGAAACCCTTGTGGGAAAAAACTCCACACCCAAAGAGATCCAAGACTTGTATTAATCCTTCAAACAAGTTACACCAATACAACTTCTTCCTTTGAATCACTGCACCACTTCATGGCTTCAATAACCTGCAACTTAACATGTTTTCTCTTCAACTCAAGCACTAAATATATAGGCATGAAAGAAAACATAAATCGAAAATGGCTTCCAAAACCATTTTAGTCATAGATCACAAAGAAAAGAAACTTTCTCTTCCAACTTGTAATTTTATCCATTTTTTTAGTAATGTGCACATGCAACTAAAAAAATTCTATTTTTTTCTTTTTCCAAACTCACATTTATATTCCCATTTTTTCATGCTCTTTCTAATTTGACAATTAAAATACTTTGCAAGTTGTCATAGTTGCATTTAGAAACTTTCATGACAGCTAAAAGATAATTACAAATTGACATTTAATAAATTAAAGAACAAAGCAAGGTCGAGACATTTTCTTAACATTTTTCCACTTGTCGAACACCTTGCAAAGAGCATAAAGGGAAACTGAATAAATCAAGTTTTAGAAGACGAGAGGCCCATGGCCTCTCTACACCAACTAAATTTTCCTGTGCTCACAAGTTTAGTAAGAGAATCTGCAACATTCTCTACAGTGTCTACTTACTGTAACAATTCTTTACCACTCTCAACCATTTTCCGAACAAATTGATACTGAACGTCTATGTGCTTTATGCAGGCATGATACATTGGATTTTTGGCCAAATAGATGGCACTTTGACTATCACATCCAATTCTTACTTGTTTACACTGAAAGCCAAAACCTAAACACAATCTCTCTAACCACACTACCTCTTTACAAGCATGTGTTGCAGCCATGTACTCTGCTTCAGTAGTGGACAATGCAACTGTAGGTTGTCTTTTGCTCATCCAACTAACTGCTCCTCCAAACAAAGTAAAGACATAGCCACTTGTAGACCTTCTGCAATCTAGATCACCAACAAAATCTGAATCAACAAAACCATGCAAATCAATCACCTTACTCATATCATAAGATCCATGATAACAAATACAATGATTAGAAGTCCCACGTAAATATCTAAAAACACTTTTCACATAAGTCCAATGTTCTTTACCAAGATTTGCCATAAATCTACTAAGAACTCCCACTGTTTGGGCAATATCAGGTTTTGTACAAATCATAGCATACATAAGGCTTCCTACAACACTAGCATATGGAACTTTATACATCTCTTCAAGTTCATCATCTATTATAGGACATTGCTCTAGAGATAGCTTAGTGCCAACTGGAAAGGGAATACTAACCGGTTTACAATCATGCATGCTAAAACACTGCAAAATAGTGTTAGCATACTTTTTTTGATTTAACCATAATTTTATGTTAACCCGATCCCTATTGATTTCCATACCAAAGATATATTTTGCAGCCCCTAAATCTTTCATGTCAAAAGTACCAGATAATTGACTCTTAAGTTCCCTAATCATTCCCTTATCATTTCCAATAAATAACATATCATCAACATATAGGACAATGATTAGTAATCGATCATCAATTAATTTAAAATAAACACAATGATCTTCTTCACTTCTAATAAAGTCATGATTCAACGCAAAAGAATAAAATTTCTGATACCACATTCTTGGTGACTGCTTCAAACTGTACAAAGATCTTTTTAACCTACAAACCAAATGTTCTTGTCCCTTCACAATAAAATTATCAGGTTGTTTCATAAATATTTCCTCATCAAGATCCCCATGTAAGAAAGCGGTCTTAACACCCATTTTCTCTACTTCCAAATCAAAAGCACAAGCAATAGATAAAAAGAATCTAATAGAGGTTAGTTTAGCCACAGGAGAAAAAATCTGACCAAAATCCACTCCCTCAACTTGGAATCCTATCGATTTCATATTTATTGATGACCTTTTTTCATCTTTTTTTTGCAAATACCAGATTGAAACCGATCAATACTAATACTAATCAAATATTTGTAAGATGAGCAAGAAGGAACTCTTTTTCAGTCTAGGTACTGACTATTAGTCTGCTATTGTAGATGAATAGTAGTTAGAACTTAATCGAAGATTAAACCAATTTTAATTCCTAAGATAAGAAATAATTGAATCTATTAAAATGACATAGTGGCTTTTCATTCACTCAAAATTCGTGAGTATATACATATGTAAAAATTGAAATTATTATTAATTTGTATTGTGGCAAGAGTTCAGGTTTATATTATAAAATATGTTTTAGAAGAACAACAAGGGGAAAATACATTATTTATTTCAATTTTCAATAATTCTAATTGGAGGAGTTGCATTAGAGAGTAACCTTTTGCTACTAACCGGGCCTTGTATCGTTCCAACTTACCATCTGCTTTAAATTTATTTTTAAACACCCATTTGCATCCAATGGCTTTCCTACCCTTAGGCAGCTCAACTAGATCCCATGTATCACATTTGTCCAAGGCCTTTATTTCATCTTTCATTTATTTTAACCAATAATCATGCTCATCTGAAGATAAGGCCTCTTTCATAGATCTAGGTTCATTGTCAGTACAAGATAAAACAAAAACACAATGAAAATCAGATGGACTATATCCATACCTATCAATCGGTTTATGTTGTCTAGTGGATTTTCTTAGAGGTGTAACAAGATGCTCAAGTTATTTCTCTTTAGAATTCTCTTCTAATCCTTCATCTTCACCTTCATGTTCATCATGTTGTTCAACATGTGCATCTTCTTGTGGTTGATCTACATGTGCATCTTTTTGTGGTTGTTCTACCTATGTATCTTTCTGTGGTTCAACCTTAATATCAAAATGCACTATTTTGTTAGGATTTACATGAGGTTGTTCATCATTTTTTAATTCATTAAGCTCCCTGAAAAATTGCATCCTTAGAATATATCATTTTCATTGCTACAGGATCCCAAAGCTTATAACCCTTAATATTCTCTCCATAACCCACAAAAACACATTTGTTAGCTCTGAAGTCAAGCTTAGAACATTTTTCTTTAGGAACATGAACATATGCTTCACTGTCAAAAACTCTAACATGGGAAACTAATGGTCTTTTACCTGTCCATACCTCATAGGGAGTTTTATCAACAAGAGAAGAAGTAGGTGACCTATTAACTAGATAACAAGCAATGTGAACTGCTTCAGCCCAAAAACGTTGTTCAAGCTTTGCACTATTCAACATGCTTCTAGCTCTATCCATTAAAGTCCCATTCATCCTCACTACCACTCCACTTTTTTGTGGAGTATACGGGGTTGTTTTCTGCCTAATAATTCTTGCATTCTTACAATAATCATCAAAGCCCCTAGAGCAATATTCACCACCATTATCCATTCTTAAAACCTTTACTTTTTTATCTATATGTTTCTCAACAAGTGTTTTAAATTCTTTAAATATAGAAAAAACAATAGATTTCTCCTTCAAAAAATAAACCCATGACTATCTAGAATAATCATCAATAAAGGAAACATAGTAGCGAGACTTTCCAATAGATGGTATATCCACAAGACCAAACACATCACTATGAATTACCTCCAAAATTTGTTTAGCTCTAGTACTTCCAGATTTAAATGAAACTCTATGTTGTTTTCCATACACATAGTGTTCACAAAAATCAAAATCAACAGAGTAACCTAACAAACCATCAACCATCTTTTTATTTATGAGAGTTTTGAGACCCTTTTCACCAATATGACCTATCGTGTGGTGCCATAACTTACATGATACAGAGTTATCAGTAACATTAACAAAGTTATAGAAAGTAGAAGCATCAAGTCCTGTTGGTGTTTAAAATAACAACCCAGCTAAACCTTGCAACTCTCTAAGAGGTAACCAACCTCTATTTTAAAGAACAACTAAGGCTAGTGGCCAACTGACAAGATTCAGTCAAAGAATGACATCTCCTACACTTTTGGCTCTGCAAGACCAAGGTGGGTAAACCTAAACAATGTTCAAAACTTAACTCATTCATACACTGACATTGTTTTATAAAACAGATAATTCCCAATGCAAATACACTAAGGGAAGCATTGACTACCTTAAATTTGGCTAAATTCTCAGCAACTCAATCCTTTCTCAGCCATTGGAAAGCAGGACACACAATAACACAGTAAGATTAGAAATGATTTTGCAATTAATTTTGTTTCTGAGATGCACAAAACTGCATAAAAGATCAGTGCCTCTTCTGGGCCATGGAGTCAAACGCATAAAATGAATTCTCCAGCAAATAGTCTTCAACCAGTGGATTTAAGTTGCTAATGCTTTGCATTAACTGTTAGTGCCTTGCACCAACAATCCTTCTCTTGATATCAATCCGATTCTTCTTATTAAATCCTATCTGCACACTTGAAATCACAATCACCTGCTCAAAGCATTTTAACCATTTCTTTGAAACAGAACAGTAAACAGACAAAACAATCCCATGAAACTTGAGAAGATAAACTCAAAGACATTTTGTATTATTAAATTTATATGACTGAAAGTGTACAAAAATGGAGACAATCTGATGACATTCATGAATGTGGAAGCACTTTCATGATATTAATTGCATAACTGGTTGTATTTACTCTTGAATTCATAAATTTACAGCTTACAGACTCAAACAATGACTCAGAAAAACAAATCTCTATCTACCTAGCCCAATACCAGAAAACATAGAACCTTTTTACAAAGAGAGAATAATAGAAGATATATAAGAATAGAAGAATGAAGGCAGCCCTAAAACTGATTCGAAAATGCCATATGGAAACACCTCCACTGTTGAATAGTGATATGCAAAATATCTTCTCCTCTTCTTAGCAGCAACAAATATTCTCTCAAACAACCTCTACTCATGATTGCCCAGCAACAGAAAATCTGCCCATGTGGAGATTCTTCAAATTTTATCCAGCTACTCAAAATATCTCCCATGCACAAACTGTTTCTATTTTATGCTCATTTACTTGCTACAGTTCATATTTCTTCAAATATTAAAGTTTTATAACTCTAATATTTAGGCCTCTGATTTTATTTAGAATCCCCCAAGTATAAAATGAATATAAAAGTCACTTTATATTATATTCTTTTACATTGTCTCTGTTCACTTTAATTTCACATTTTAAATAAAATCCCAATATGTAATTTGAAGAAATCCATTTCTTAGCTCCAAATATTTCACCTGGGCAGAAAACAGAATTTACCCTGGGCATCATTTAAATATTTCACCCTGAAATACTTCACGTTTTACCTTCTCGGGCAAAATATTTACCACTAAATAATTCTGCCATTGTAAAATTCGCAACAGGCCCACCCCTTAATCAAAGACTATGTAACTTTATTAAAAAAATTAAATTTTAATTAAAACGGGCTCCTCCCATGTTCTTGCACACCTCGCACCTTTTCTACCCTCATCATCGACATTCCCACGAGGTGTGCGAGAATTCCCTAATCTTGCCTTTGGGAGTGTTCTCGTGCATTTTCATGGCCGCACCTCTGTATGTTGTTTGCAGGCTTCAAAAGCCTCCAAAGTAACAGGTCGCGCCTAGTATATTCTCTGCAAGAAAGATTCTAAAGCCTTTTCATTGATTCCATTGGTGCACAGGCTTCCTCTGGTTCACCCACACCTGTTGGCCACCATATCTGCCATTTGCATTTGTTTAAAAGTTTCTAAAGCCTTTCGACAAATACATTTTGTGCATAATAATGTTCAATTACAATTTTGCCAGATTTTCCTCACACATTGGTATCAAGACAATATTAGCTTGTAAGAAAATTTTGTGATCGAGGGGCCATGTATCTGCTTCTAACAATGGTGCCAGATTAAAAAATATCTTAGCTTCATCTCAGAATGATTCAAATGCAATGCCATCTCCTCCTATCATGTAAAACATTAATTTTTTATTGCCTCTGAATCCCCATTTATAGTTCTCAAATTTCTGATCACAACTTTTTAAAAGGTATCCCTTCAATATCATAAGGATGTTCAAGCAACCAAGCAAAATCGAATAGTGCTCTGCTTCCATTCAGCAAGTGCATTGGCAACCACTTTTTATTTTCATGTCTCCTCTTCAGTTTCACTGTATTTCTTATTATCATCCTGCTTCATTTAATTCAAGACAATTCTTGTGAAGAAATTGCCACAATGCAATACTCAAAACTTTACAATTGTGCGAAGCATGTTGAGCTCCATGTGAGCCCGACTAAAAAAAATTTCGTTTTCAAACAAGTTTCATACTCAAATTGATCTGATAGTGCCTTTTGAATGCATGTGAAGTGAAAACATGAACTGGGTCGCCATTAAAATCTGCTTTCTGGCAGATTTGGAAAATAGGCAAAATTGATCAAGTTTCTTGAGGAATCGATCTGGGAAACTGGTCAAACGACTTCCTGAAGCCATGAGAACTTGCAAGCATATAGTCATTTGACCCAAAAGTACAGTGCAAAAGATAGGTTAGAGAAATAGATCATGACGAACTGGATATTAATCGACAAAGTTGCTCAGTTGAACCTTTTTGAAACAATAGTTGTTCTAAACCAATTAGAACACACCCAACTGCTAATTTGTAAACATAACAAATCAACCCCTTACGAGCTGCCATCAGACACAATAAATCATTAAGATACCCTGAGCACGTGTGTAGAAGGAATTACTTTGAAACATCACCGGTCAAAAGTTATTGATGGTCGAAGTTGGCCTCTCAAAAAGGTTGTCAGGAATGCAGCTGCAAAACAGAACAAACTGCATTTGGTTTCGATCTGCTAAAAATAGCAAATCAGATCATGAGGTTCTGCAAACTAACACCCGAGATCACTTAGGTATGGAGAATATGGAACAACATTCATTCTAACATGATAGTGAACTAGTTGCAAAAACCAAGCTCAAACAGGAAGCTGTTTCGCAAGTTGACAATCTACAAACAGCAGAACAGTGCACAAACCCTTCCAGCTTCACTTTTTGAAACCCTGCCAGAACTTATCGTGAGAATCTAAAATTCGATATGCTTGCTCACATAGGTCAACTGAATATGTTTGCAACTGGGTTTTGCACGACAATCAACAGGCTTTAAATTATAAGCCTCCAAAGTGGGTCAATCAGGACTGATTCTTCAGGTGTCTTTTGAAAGTGCAAAAGCAAAATTTTGAAATAGGCATCTCAAATTTGTAAAATTTGAGAGTGCCAACAAAGTCTAAATAGGGTTCCACACCTATTACCCTTAGCTAAAATCAAATTCCCTTTGATTAACTTGCAACCACTCTTTTCAAAAGTAACATGCACTCATGAATCATTCATTTTAGATACCAAAATTAAATTTCTAGCTAAACCAAGAATGTGCAATACATCTTTAAGGGTTTTAACCTTTCCATCATTGAAGATCAATTTTACCTCTCCTCGACCTACAATTTCTTGTGTGTTATTATCCCCAAGGAAAACTTTCCCACCATCATAAGCTGAACATGTTGAAAACCATTCCTTGTGAGGAGTCATGTGCTAGGAAGCACCTGAATCTATTAACCAAGAGTCATCATAAGCCATATTAGCAGAAATAATAAAAGCATCAATAGCTTCATCATCAGAGGATTTATCTGTAGAGGAATCATCATTATTTTTCTTTTTATTCTTACATTCCCTTTTGAGATGCCCCCATTTACCACAGTTCCAACACCTCAATCTACTCGTACAAGGTGATTTTGAACTTCCTTTAGACTTAGAACGATCCTTAGACTTGTCATTTTCACCTTTCTTTTTGTCTTTACCTTTCTCCTTAGATCTACCTCGTACATGCAATGCATCTTTAGACCCCTCTGAAGTCTTTCTCCTCATTTCCTCTGAAAGTAGAGCGGCAACGAGGGCATCCAACTTCAAATCATCTGAAAAAGAACCATTGATTGCAATAATAAGGTTATCCTAGGATTCAGGTAGTGAACATAATAATAAAATACATTTATCCTCTTCATCTATCTTTACATTAATTGACTGTAGCTGACTCAAGATTAGATTAAATGAATTCAAGTGTTCTACAATTGAATCTCCATTATTTATTTTTAGAGAATATAACTTTCTTTTCAAAAATAACTTGTTAATGAGACTTTTAGTTTGGTATATCTCTCCTATTCTATTCCATAACTTATATGCAGTAGTCTCATTAGATACATTCAATAGAACAAAATCAGATAAACACGAACGAATAGTGCTGCAAGCCTTTTTATCTAACTTAATCCAATCTTCATTTGACATAGTTTTAGGTTTATTCTCTTTATTAATAGCAACCCATTGATCTCTTTCTTCCAAGAGATCCTCCATCTTTAACTTCCAAAACTCATACCCAGTACCATTGAACTTCTTAATGTCCAGCCGAGATGAGCCATCCATGATCTCTTATCACGTTGAAATTGAAATTGGAAGAAAAAACAACACACTCCCACTTTAGCAAAAAACCCAATCAAACACTCCAAGAAAGGCGTCCCCTTCTCTAATCAAGCCAACTTGGCTTTGATACCAAATGTTGAAAAACAGGATAAAACTTGCAATAAAAATATGCTGATAATTTTATGCATCCAAATTAACAAAGTAATAAATCATAATTGAAACAAGATTACAAAAGATATTCAAACCATAACACAAGAATACATGGAGAAACCCTTGCGTGAAAAAAATCCAAACCCAAAGAGATCCAAGACTTATATTAATCCTTCAAACAAGTTACATCAATACAACTTCTACCTCTGAATCACTGCACCATTTCATGGCTTCAATAACCTACAACTTAACATGTTTTCTCTTCAACTCAAGCACTAAATATATAGGCATGAGAGAAAACATAAATCAAGAATGGTTTCCAAAACCGTTTTAGTCATAGATCACAAAGAAAAGAAACTTTATCTTCCAACTTGTGATTTTATCCATTTTTTTAGTAATGTGCACATGCAACTAAATTTTTATTTTTTTTTATTTTTCCAAACTCACATTTATCTTCCCCTTTTTTCATGGTCTTTCTAATTTGACAATTAAAACACTTTGCAAGTTGTAATAGTTGCATTTAGTACCTTTCATGACAACTAAAAGATAATTACAAATTTCCATTTAATAAATTAAAGAACAAAGCAAGGTTGAGACATTTTCTCAACATACAGTTCACATGTCTTGTCTCATGGTGTCCACTTTCAGCATGCATGTCTAGACCACCATATAGGGTTACAGATTTGATATTTGCAATGATCAAAAGTCTTCACAAGTCTCTTTAACAATTAAATTTCATTAAAACCTTTTGCATACACGTCTACCTTTGATGGATGGCAACTTCCCTATTCGTGCGAGCAGGTAAATTTGGTAACAAAGGTTGTAACGCCTTTTCAACAAAACTAGTCCATGCATATCCTACAATCATTTCTACCAACAAAAGATCACCTCTTTGAAGCATTTATACTTAGGGATATGGCATCTCACGAGGTCACATTTCTTTTGGTCATTTAGTCAAACACTTCGTGTGCTTTGTTTTATAGACTTCAATCGCAACCATAAAATGTCCTTGCCATGCACTACTCATCTCAATCTCACAACATTATGTAGAGAGGACCATCTGTTGGTCGCACTTTCTTTAAAATCTCCAAATACTTTTTAACAAACCAGTGTCATGCATATTCTCTTCAAGGCATTTGTTGCAACTTTCTTATCTGTTTTCTTTGCAATCAATTATATTGTCCAACGAAATTCCCCTTCTAGTATGCTTTAGTTGTTGCACAGGCGGCTGCACTGCACAACACAAAGAGATCAATGGTGAAACTCTTGCAACATTAATGCAAGTTCAAACAGATTTCTAAGTCTTCCATTTCGAACATTGGCAATAGTAGCAGAAGTTGGTTCTATATCAAACAATTGATTTTACATAAAAGTTTCCAAAGATTCTTCAACAAATCCATTTTATGTGCAGCTTGCAATCATCAATATTGTGCACTCTTTGAAAGTAGTTAACTCATGTCTTTTCTCGCTTCTAAATGCTCACAGGTTAGAAGTTTTAAAAAAATGAGAAAGTTTGAAATTCATCTAAATGTGAGAAAATGTGGTTAAAATTTATTGAAATGCAAGAAAAGTGGGTTAGAAAAGTGGAAAATTTGGGCAAGAGGTTAGAATTTCAAAAATTGTGAGCAACAAGTTGGAATTAGCTGAAAATATGAGCAAATGGAGTTAAAATTTGCAATTTGAGCACACAGGTTAGAATTTCAAAAATTGTGAGCAACAAATTGGAATTAGCTGAAAATATGAGCAAATGGAGTTAAAATTTGCTGAAATGCAAGAAAATGATGTTAGTAAATGGGCAAAAGTGAGCACGAGGTTAGAATTTTGAAAATTGTGAGCAATAAGATTAGGAAATGGAAAATGTGAGCAATAAGGTTCAATGAAGAAATAATGTATACTAAACCCACTCAACATGATCTCAAATAAGACATTTAAATGCTCACCAAAACTCATTTAATGATTATTTAAAAATTTAGAAAAGTTTTAAAATAATTCTACATATTTTTCAACAAACTCCCTAATCATTTCTCATTTGAAACTTGCATAAATCTCAACTGGGAAATTATTTTTCTCTTAATTTTGTTGAGACAATGAAAACATCATGAGGAGAAAAACTGAGAAAAATAACTTCATTTGGAGCAACCAAATCTTAAATTTGATTGATTTCTTATATTTTGTCAAAAAAATTTAAAATTTTAATTCTCCCAATCCAAGAACTGGGTTGTTGTGAAAACTTGCCACATTGCTAGGAAAACCCCTAAGAACACCCCTCTAAGACAAATTATTCTAGAAACACATGGTTTTTAGGATTTAATAGTTTTCTCTTTTTCACCAATGTAGGAGGCCGATTTTGAGTACAATTGGAACCATTCATAAAACGATATTCAATTTTGACATCTGACATTTGAACCTACATCATCAACCAATATCAACCAATCGGACTTGAGGATTATAGTTTAGATATGATGATTTACAAAAATAGGGCATGGTTTAACTAACTGGCAATAGGGTTTTCAAAATGACAACTTCCAATCATTGTTCAAAATAAATGATCTGAAAAATTTCATAGGGGATTTAAACTATGATTAATCATTAGGTGATGATTAATGTGAAATTTTTTCAAAATTGAACAATTAAAAAAAATAGGGGATACAATTACCATAGGGTTTTCACAAGTGTTTTAAGATTCACAATCTATTTCATTAGAATGCATGCACATTTTAGTTAAACTAGTTAATTTCTACTCTACCTTACAAAGTTGCATGTACTTAGTTTATTTTAGGTTTACAAGATACCCTCGGATAGTTTAGGGATTCATCGCACAACCCTTTAGCTAAGCAACCATACTGGATTATAAAACATGCATTACATATAAGATTTATCAATCTCATATCTATGACAATCCTTGATACATTATTAAACTCTTTTGCTACTTGAACACATCCATGTATTTTAATTTAGATAAGGAGGGATAATTCTCATAAGGTTTACCCATATAGCTCATGATATCTCAACATGTCAATCATAGTTACTACATTGATCAATTTCATTCTATCTTGCTATTAATTAATATATTGCACCTTAGAGATTAGGGTTATATCTGGGGCCTTACAATGGTAGTCTTACTTATGGTACATAGAGTATTTGAAAGATCCAATACTAGAATCATCTATAGAGATGTAAGCATGTAAACCAAAACATTAAATATAACATGCAATCAAATAAACAATAATAGTATATATGACTAATACAACACTTGAATTTTCTTTATTCAATTCATAAATATACCTTTTTTTATGAAAGATCCAAGTGCCTGAAATATATTAATATATAATATAATAAAAGTTGTAATAAAAAAGACCCTTAAGATGGATAGATACAACCATTATAGCACCCAAGCTAAATTGAAGTCATAGCATCAAATCATAAACCCAAGACAAGTCATATGCACATGAAACTAGAGGATCAAAACAATTATATTGAACCAAAAATAGCGGGAATAAGATAATTAGTAAGACAATCTAAAATAGTTGAGGAGGGTCATTTGCATTGATATTGACCATTACGTTTCCTATCCCAACATCAATTGGAGCTTCATATCCCTGAGGAACTGTCTATTGAGGGTGAAGCCTAACAAGAAACAACAAAACTTGAAAAACCTCTTCAATTTTGTCCACCATTTGAACACCTTATTTCACATAATAAAAATGAAGTTCAAAGTTAAATAATATTACATTATATAATAAGAGAATAAATGAAACTCTCACCACCTCGTTTTTAAGTTGGCCTATATGATATACTTATCAAACATGCTTTTATAAACAAAACCGATCTATTTCTAGAATTATTACTTTTCTATCTTTATCCTTACCTTATCCTCTCTCTTGCTTTTATTATTTCTCTCTTACATTGCTTTTATATTATAAGTATATACATTTTACATTATTTTTAAATATTATAAATGCACACATACACCCACTATAAATAATAAATTTGTAATTCAAAAGTCACTCACTATTCTCCAAGAAACTCCAAATATTAAAAACAAATCTCATTTTTCATAACCCATGTGACAATGCACTTGAAAACTTATAATATTTGAATCAAATAAATTATGATTACCCAATTTACTACACAAATCTTCAAAACCCCACAAGGATCCATAAGGTCATGCGAGTCACATCTTTCACAATTATGAAATTTGTTGAATTCCTGTTTTAATACTTCCAAAAAGAGAAACTTCACTACCTACCATAATAACAAATGATTATTAAACCTCCACTTTGCTTTTAATGGTAGAAAATAATGACCAAGAAAAGAATGACCAAAAAATAATGATGAAGTAAAAAGGAAGAATTTATTGATTAAAGGAGCCTAAAATCTTCAAACAAAAGTATATTAATTAGGACAATAAAAAGAAATACGATGTTTTCTCTCTCATTTTAGTTTTGTCATAATTATTATATTACAAATTTTTATTTTCATCAAAGTTAAATGTTTTTTATTATTATTGAATAAAATAATATATTGAGTTTTTCTTACAAGAATTTATAAAAAAAATCAAAATCTATTGTAGGTACATAAATTAATCAAGTATATAATATTAATTTAATCATATATGATTATGAATTAATTAGATATAATTCAAATATATGTAATTAAAATTAAAATTTATCATATTATTAAATTATTTAATTAAAAATTACAATATCTCACTTATTAAAGGCAAAATAGAAATGAAAGATAGTGAGAAGATTAAATGGATTTACCTCCATCACATTTTTGAAAACCAATTTTGATAGAATCTCTAGAAAGAACCTAACAATATGATGCTAGTCATCTCATTCAACATCCAAAGGGTATTTCAGTCTAAGCCTTAAGGACACACCTCCTTAAGAAAATAAACAAGAAGATGGAAAAATTTGGCCTATTGAAAGGCCTTAGAGCATCCCCTTTACCTTAAAGCCTCCAAATTTGTTTTAAAGGAAACTTGTAGTTTATAATAAATGCTATGGTCAAAGGGATTACTCTTACTTAGAAATTGAAGCACATCATCTTGTAAGTATGAATACATATTTAGAGAGGATAATATATTAGTTGAACTACTAACCAATATGTAAGTCCCACCCATGTTAACTCTTGCCTTGTGCTAATTTTCATTATGCTTGTCCTAGAGGATGTGCTCATGACTTGTTTGATTTAGATGACTAGATTGTATTTAGTCATGTATTTTTATATTATCTTGGTGATTTCATAATTGAAAATATTATTCTTGAAATGTGAATCATATTATGTAGGTTGATTTTACTATGTAATGTTTGACTCAAGAGTGTATGCACAAGTAATTTTTTAATAGTGGTTAATTCAAAGGCAAAAACATGGATTTTTATTATTTTAATCCATCTTACTTGTCTAAGATTAAATGACATGACCTATGTGAAACTATTTAAACCATACTCAAATTGTTGCAATTTATGATCCATGTTTGTATAAGACTAGTAAGTACTTGTATATATAAGTCTGCAAAGTAATTAAATACACTTAGAAATATAAAGGAGTTGTTTAGATTTTAAATAGTGGAATTATATATGTTAAAAATTATTATTATTATAAAAATACAATGGGTTATGCTTATACATGTCTTGGTGGTGTTGTGACTTGTCAACAGGAAAAATGATTTAGTGCAGTGGTTTAAAAGATTATTTTAGATATTTTTGTTGAAAGATATTAGTTTTAAGTTTTATATTGAAAACATGAATTTAAGGAGAAAATAGTTATTTAGATTTCAACAATTACTTTATGGGAAAATAATAGTTTCCTTTTTCATTGAGTTATCATTGGCTTGGGTAAGAATTTTTGGAGAGAGATGAAAGGGAACTTGGGGAACTTTTGAATTATTTTCTAAGAGTTATATTGTTTGATTAAGATAATGAGAGAGGCTTGTATTTGCATAAGGAAGTATATTTGTGGAGTGACTTTCCTTATTTTTGTGATCAAATATTCTTCAAATATTTGGACTTGTACTTCTTGAAAAGTTAAGGTATTCATATTTTTAATAATCTTTATCCCTTTGCATTCCCTTAATATTTTTTTAAATAAAGGCATAAGGCTTGAACTATAGTATTGTATTAAAATAAAATATTTACATAGAAATTTTTAAAAGCAAACTGAACAAAACAAAGTATGTCACTCCAAAGATAAAATTAAAGAGTATTATCAGAGTATATAAGTCATCATGGCATTAATATGAAACTAAGAAGCATGAGAACATATCAAAAGCCCCCACCCAAAATTACAAAAAAACTACAATCTTAATTAAATAGAAGATTGGTCATCTTCTTCCATCAGATCTAGCATTGTAGGAACCAAAGGGGATGGGAAACATGCAAAACTTGGACAGCCATAGCTCTACAAACCTCTATGATATGACCACAAACAAGAGCCTAATTTTTTTTATGTGATTTAAACATATCATCCAACTCGGATTCATCACGATCTTGCAAATCCCTTTTGAGAGCAACATATACACACATATACCCAAGAAAATCTTCAAATATTTATGTTGAAACAAACCCCCCACAAGTGCTTTCACATTATGGAGGTCATATTCACAAATAGAACTTTTAGATGATGCCCCTAGAAAAAAACCTATTTGTACATAATCAACAACCAATTGGGAAACCAAACCATAGTGTTGTAGAAGATCCATGGCATTAGATAGAAATATAGAAGCTACCTGGGAATCATGCAATAAACATGGATATCCATGCATGATTTGATCACCATCGACCAATCGAATCACCATTTCCACCCACGTGCAATCAATCTTAAAGACCTTCAATATTTCAGATGAAAAACTACCTAACTCGAGACACTCCCATTTAGGAATGGGGATAAAAACATGCTTTTTTAGTAGTTCCATCTCCATGGAAAAGATGAGTACAAACAAGAGATTACATAGTTGAAGATGATAATCAACTAGGGTGGTTAATGATTATAAAGGAGATTGAACACTCAAAAGAAATAACTTTCCATAATAGAAGGATGTTACACCACCACCTTAGAACTTAATCATTGCAAATACATTGAATCCATCAAAGAGAATTAAGGGAGTTAGTACTTTAGATGAAACAAGCACCGCCTACATGCCTTGATGATTTAAAAAAAATTGATGACCTTAGTTCCCACATGTAATTAAAATATATCAAGGTAAGTATTAAAATGTACTAAGCTAAGTACACCAATTGATCTATCCAATTTGGCCCTTTGTTCATGCCGCCACATCTTCTTCAAGTGGATGAATAACACTATTGACCTATCAAAATAGCCAAGAAAAATGTTAGAAGAACCCCATGCTTTGGGGTCTAACATCTTTAGAGGCAATTGACAAAATCACTGGAATTTAGTAAAGTCTTCCTTCTTGAGAAATATGACCTCTTTTGATGAATCACACACCAAATGGGTGAGACTATCAACCAATTTATTTTCTTCTCTAAACAAGTGACTAATTTGAAATGATCAAAATGCCTGAAGGGAAGGAAAAATATCTTATGAGATCTAATTCAAATGTTAGCTAGGAGTACTTTTCTAGCATGCATTGATCAAATTCAAAGAGTCCCCCTCTATTCATAAATGAATAATACTACATTTCTTGGCTATATCTAGTCCTATAAGAAGGGTGTGTGCTTTTTCTCTATTATTGGTGCTATTTGGTAGCTTTAGAGCAAGGGATTTCATCATCTCACTTTGAATTTCTCTTAAAACACATCCTACCCCTAACCTTCTAGGATTCTCTTGAGATGCCCCATCAAAATTAAGTTTTACTATATCCTTTTGAGGGGGGATCTAGCACATTGAATTCTTATTAACAATTTTGACCTTGGAAGAAGCAACAAAACCTAGGGTTGGAAAAATAATATACTTCCATGTAGTCAGCATTTGAAAGTCTTGGGACGAAAAAAGTTTGTTGTGACTCAATGTTTGTAGTTTTAATACTCAAGCCATAATTGCTTCTGAAATTGAAGATTCCAAGTATTGCAAGTAATATAATTGGGCTAATTTATTTTCTGAATACCCTTCTATTTCCTCCCCATAAAATATTTCAAATCAATAAGGTAAGAGATAAAAGCCATAGTGAAGATAAGATTGAAGAATGAAAGAGAAAAGGCCAACTATTGAAAACCTACAAGAGAGTGTTACCAAGAGGAGATTGACAATTGCATTTATTTTGGAGCCATTTCTAGTAGGTTTGGGAAAAATAACATTGTAGAAGAAGGTGATCCAAAGATTCTCCACATTTACCACAAAGGACACATTTGAAGACATTTGCAATTCCCAATTTGACCAACCTTTCACTTGTAAAGATCTTGTTATTGAGCACCAACCATGAGAGTGCTCGTGCCTTAGGGAGAATGGTATTTTCCAAAAGAATATATAAGGCCACTTACTTTTATTTGAGTTCCCAGATAACATCAAATATTTTGAGTCTTGCTTCACATTATACATCCCTAACTTTAATGGGACTCAAGTTAGTTTATCTTCTTCTGGGGACAAAAAAATTGTTTTGTTGATTAGTAAGGATTCTAAAATATTCTTTTTACTTTGAGGGAAATCATATGAGCTAAAATATCTCCATTTCATGTTTGTGTTTAAGACTCCATAGATATTTCCCAATAATCCTTAACATGATGCCCCCAGTTTTGTTTAAGGAATATTCAGCTTCTTGTAGACCCTTAATTGTGTCCAATGGGGGGAAACCATTCCAAGAATCTTCCCAAAACAAATTCCTCTCCCCTTTGTTTACTACCCAAGTAAGATAGGGAGAAATAACTTCTCTGCAATATATCAAAAATTCCACATTTTGGAGCCACCTTTTGGATTTTGAATTGTAAAAATCCTTTTTGAATCAGACGAATCTAAGTGTTTGGCTTGCATAATTCTACACCATTTTGCATTAGGTTTTGAAAAAATTTCCCAAGCAAGTTTTTCTCCTAATCTAAGGTTTCTTGCTTCCAAGTTCTGAACTCCTACCCCTCCCAACCTTTTATCTTTACAAATATTTTCCTAGGATATTAGCAAGACTTTTCCCTTTTTCCTACTATCCATGCTTCCATTCCAAAGAAATTTCCTTATTGCTTTTTTCTATATCATACTGTACCAATTTTGGAAGCTTTAAAACCAACATGATGTAGTTTGGAATAGCAACCAAAATAGACTTTATCATGACCAATCTTCCTGTCGGGGTTAACCATTTCCCTTTCTAGGTGGAAACATGACTTTTGATAGTTGATAACACTTTTTCCTAGAAACATGATTTATGAATATTTGCAAAAAGAGGAACTCCTAAATATTGACACAAAATACTCACACGCTTGAATCCCAATATTGACAAAATCCTTGCTATAAATTTTGGAGGAGTATACTGGAAAAAATAGATTTCAAGGGGTTTATCACTTGACCTGAGACAAAAAAATAATATTACAAAACTTGCTTAATTACCTTATCTTCAAGGATGGAAGGCTAACCAAATAGTAGAGTATCACCAACAAAAAAGAGTGAGTCATTGTGATAGAAATTCTTGAGATGAGTATGTACATTTCCAATTTTTATCAGAATGAGCCACAATTATAGATCTACTCAACACTAAATAGCCATTATTATAAATATAAAGGGGGATAAGGGTCCCCTTTCCTAACCCCTTGAGAAGAAATGAAAAAACCAAAAGGACTACCATTTACAAGAACTAAACAAATTTCCCTTAATAAACTTGAATATACCCATTTACACAATTTATTGGAAATCCCAAACTTCTTCAAGAATTTCAATAAAAAATCCTAGTAAACCTTGTCTAAGCTTTCATCATATCCAACTTAATAATAATTGAATGTAAAAATCCATGTGCTATTATGGCTCCCTCCACTATCTCCTCTATGGGAAGAAAGCCTCCCTATTCTTTTGAGACAATTTTAGGAATTAGCCTAGTAAGTCTCAAGCTAATGGCTTTTATGAAAATTTTATATTTGTGTTACAAAGAGATATAAGCCTATTATCCAAAAAAGATGATGGATTATTCTTTTTTAGAATCAAGGCACTAAAATTTGTCTTCAAAACTTTTAGGATGGTGTCATTTCTTTTGGATTCTTCATGGGCTAACCAAACCTCCCTCCCTAAAAAAGGCCAACACTTTTGAAAGAATGATCTAGCAAACCCATTTGGTCTAAGATTTTATCAAGGGGCAACAAAAAATAATTTCCCTAACTGTTGGAAGTTTGAGGAGATTATATTTGACATGATTGTTGGCAACATGAACATGAGCTTATATAGTGTTGTCATTAATGTCAACATTGTGGTTTGATGTAAAGATTGATGTATAGTTGGCTAGTGAAGCATGGGTGAGCATGAAGATGGTAATCTACCATAGAGATGTAGAGGTTTTTCTCTGTTGCAAACAAATGGATTGATTATTTGACTGTCATAACGTAGTTTTTCAATGTACAAAGCATCAGTTTTTTGGTCTGCATTGGTTCACATTGAGGTATAATTTCTATTTTTGGTTCTAAGGAAATTTTGGTATGTGTTTGAGGACCTTAAATCCAAATTTTCATGTCTTTATGTCCTCCAGTGAAAAAGTTATGGTGGACATAATATCGGGTTTTCTAGTGACACTGTTACCAGTATAGAGCATCTATTTGGAATGTTCCACATTACACCATAGAAGTATATCTAGTTATGCATATTTATGGGGGTTTTTATAGGTGTCAATAGCATCTATGATCTAAGAGGCAAGTGTTTTGGAGGTCTAGGTGTCAGTTTTTAGATAATTAGTTGGTGTATTTTGGTGTCACTTTACAAATGATGTCGACCTAATATGTTTGGGGTTGTACAAAGTTAAAGGAAGTGTTGATCGGTTATGTGGGAGCTATTATAGGTCTATTCTGACCTATTTAGATGCATTTCAAGCTTTGTGTTGAGGTGTAAAGTGCGTGTGTTTGAATTTTGAGCTGACAAGTTGTTGTTTTGCATGGTACATCTAATTAGGCTGACCTTATTGATGTTGCAAGTGTTTGTGGATGAAATGCATATAAATGTAAGTTCATTTTGGTGTTGTAGGGATGATATGAGATGTGAAATATATTGTAGATAATGAATGATTTGAATTCCTAAGCATATCATTTGAATGTGATGTGAATGTAAAGTAGAGAAGAGTGTGAAAGTAGTGTAGCATGAAGTGTGTTGACTCAACATATTGAGCTCCAGTGGAACCTGTATTTTCTACATATTGTAGATACATTTTTAGCAATTCAAATCTTAGTAGTGAGCCACCCCTCTTTTCTATATTTCTTTCATTATGTGGATAGTGACTCCACTTGGCAGTGAGCCCTTCTATAATATGTTATGACCAGTTATAATATATTGTGAGCTAATCCTCATCGTGGTTTTTCCCTTTTTGGGTTTTCACAAAAAAATCTGGGGTTCATGTGTTATATGCTTTGGTGATTGCTTTCATGGTTTGAACATGATATATAGAATCAATGGTTAAATGCTTAAGTGGTTTCAAAGAATACTGATTCACCCCCCCTCTCAATATTCTGGGTGTTCAACAATTGGTATTAGAGCTTGGTTTCTTGGAAGAAGCTTAACCACTTGAGGAAGATCTTGAAGGTTGAACACATGGGTTTTAGAAGACATCCTACTCCTCCAAAAGAAATCCCCATGGAAAGATTCACTGAAGATGATTGCATAGTTGATATGAATGGAGAACTCAAACTAGCCCTTGAAGATCTGGAAAGAACTGAAAATGAGAATAGAGATCTGAAAGAAAATGTCAAGGAAGTAGATGAATGCATCAAAAAATTGAGGGAGAAGATTAAGAAGTTCAGAGAAAGACATAAGGAGGTTAATGAGTAATTGAAGTAGTCAAATGAGACAATTGCTAGTTTGAAAGAACAAGTTGAAGAAGCAAAAAGAGTTGAAGAATGCTTGAATGAAAAATTTAAAAATAAATTTGTAGAATATTCAAGACTTGAAGAAGAAGTTGTGACTTTGAGATCAGATCTGGAGGAAGAAAAGAATCATGAAGACAAATTCAAGAAAATATCTACAATACTTGATGAAATGATTGCAAATTAGAAGGGATCTAAAGACAAAGAAGGATTCAAATTTGAGAAAGGTGAAAGTTCAAAGTCAGATCAAACTCCAAACAAGGCTAAAAAGAAGAATGACAAGAAGAGCAACTTCAAGAAGGTCCAAAACCAAAAGAATGAATTTAAAATTGATCACCATTTAGACAACCAAATGCACAAAGGTTCCCATATTTTAATGGTTTTTATTATTGCTGCAATAAATTCAGACATAAAGCTATAGAATGTAGAAGTAGAATGAATCAAAATGTTCAATCTTTTCACGATCAGTGTTTTACATGTAATAGATTCAATCGTAAAGCTAGTGAATGCAAAAATCGGATGATGAATGGTTACAATAATGGGATAAGGTTTAAATATTTCAATGGCTATTGTTATGTATGCAATGGATTTGGGCATAAAGATAATTAATGTAGATCTAGAGATGGTGGAAGTAAGATTTTTTAAAATACTGGCATATGTCAAAAATGCAATAAACCTGGACATATAACCAAATTTTACAGAAGCAAGAAAGTAAAGGTTGATCCAATAAAGAAGAATAATCCAATGAAAAAGGATGATCCAGTAGAGATGAAGAAATAATAGGATATGGAAAAACAAAGAGGATAATGAAGTGAAGGATGAATCTGTGCCCACTTCTGGTGTAGAGTTTCCTTTGAAAACTAAATGAGGAGCTTTAGCTTAGGAGGAGTTTAAACAAAAGATCTTTAAGCCCCTACCAAAGATATGGTGTTGATGCCTTCAAAAAATGGATATGATGTATAGTTTGATATTCTTGACCTATTGGTGAAAATACTGGTGGAAAATATCATGATGCAAAATTTTGTGGAGCAATTGAAGGTGAGTGTGCATTACAATTAGGGTTTATCAAGTTTTTTCCTGACTTCAAATCAATGCATTCAATGAAAATTAGGTCATTCCAAAAGGGATAATAAGTGATTTCTCATTTGATCTAAGTCATTTTCAAATGGGAATTCAAGGAGAGAAGAGCAGTGAAGGAGCAAAGTGAATTGTTACAAAATTCATGTGCATGAAATCCTAACTAGCAACGATCAAAAGGTATTTACAGTTTATATTTGCCCTAGTTTTTGAAGTAATTTCATTGTGATTAGAAGATGTATACCCCACAAGTTTTTGAGGTTTTGGATCAACCCCATCCAAAATTCAAATGACACCCTAATAAGTCAATGATGACATATCCAAATGGTGCATTTTTGAGCATTTTGTATGGTGTATTGCATATAGAAGATGTCAAGATTTACATACATGCTAAGTTGGAAGATTATAACCACTCTAATTTGGGTGATGTGTGATTTAATGAACTCGTCAAAGACCAATTTGAATTAAAACCCAAGTTCGAGAGTTTGACAGAGAAGAAACTCGATGTTTGGAATAATTTTTCAATCTTTTGCTATGTGGATGAGTGGGTTAGATACATTTTGATCAGGATTCATGATAGGTTTATGTGGTTAGAAATTTCAAACATAATTAATAAGGAGGTGATTAGGGTTGTAACATGATTATGCTCAATAGGGCTGATTTTATCACTTAAATCAATAAAGAATGAAATGGTGATGAATCTAACAAGTGTGAAATATGACAAGAGAGCCCTGACTATCAAAGACATTAAAGACCCTACAGTGAGAGCCATTTATCTTTATCCTAATGTTGCCAAGAGCCATATTTTAGATTATTTATATTATGGAGCTAAAATGACTACACCAACATGTTGGGTTGGGTGGGTAAATGATATGGGAGGCCTAATTTTATTCCCAAGGCATCTCAATCCATCTTAGATACATGGTTCTAATAAAATCTCTTAAGAGACCTATGAGAAAAAAATACCAATCTATGATGGAGTTATCAAAGTTCATAGAGCCTAAATTTTTTCTATCTAGACCTATTGTTGGATGTGGGGTCCATTTACAATAAATTCAATCATTTTTTTGTGAAATCAAAATCATTTGACTATGTCGATAATGAATGCATTATTGCAAAATGCATCATTAACATTTAACTTAATTTTTTCAATAGCCATATTTTATATTCTTCATATCATAGGTTGAAACAATTACACCAACATATTGGGATGGGTGGGTGAATTCTAGGATAGGCTCAATTTCATTCCCCATGTGTCTCAATCCATCCTAGCTACATGGTTCTAAAACATTCTCTTAAGAGAGTTAAGAGAAAAATATTGCCAAAATTTGATGAAGCAGTTCTTAAACTTTGTGAGGTATACAAATCTTCCAATTGGACCTATAGCTGGATATGAGGTACCTCTACAATAAAATCTTAATTTTTTAAAATCCAATTTTTTTGAACATTCCAACAACAAATGTGTTCTTGTAAAATGTCTTAGTTGTGTTTATCCTAATGTTTCCAAGAGTCATATATTTTATGTTCTTCTAGTCTCGGAGATAAACCAAATGTGTCAATATGTATGGGTGGATCATTGAATTCTAGAGGTCCCATTTCATTCCCTAGGTGTCTCAATCCTTTCAAGCTATAGGCTTCAAACAAATTCTCTTAAGAGACCTTAAAGAGAAAGATTTTCAAACTTTAATGAAATAATTCTTTGACTTTTTAGGGCCTATAAATGTTTATTTTAGACCTACAACTAGATATGATGTCCCTCCATAATAATCTCTCTTAGTTTTTTTCAACTCCAAATCATTGGCCATGCCAACAATAAATGCATTCTCATAAAATACCTCAATTTCATTCAACCTAATGTTGTTGAGAGACATATTTTATGTTCTTCATGTTGTGGGGCTAAATGGATTGTGCCAACACATTAGGGTGGGTGAGAAAATTCTAAGGCAGGTCATTTTTCATTCTCCAAGTGTCTCAATACATACCGGCTACACAATTATGATAAAGTCTCTTAAGAGACATAAGAGAAAAACCCTACCAATCAATGATGGAGTTCTCATTTGAATTTGTGTAGCCTACAAATTTTCCTTTTAGACTTATAGATAAATGTGGGGTCCCTCTACCATAACCTTTCTCAATTATTTTTCAAATGTATTCTTGCAAAATGCATCATTTACATTAAGCCTAATGTTGTCAAGAGCCATATATTGCATTCTTCATGCCATGGGGCCAAATTGAATATGAAAACACATCAAGGTGGGTAGGAGAATGATAGGGGAGGCCTTGTTTCATTACCTAGGTGTCTTGATCCATCCTAACTACATAGTTTTGACAAAGTCTCTTAAGAAACCAAATAACAAAAAAATAGCAAACTTTGATTGAGTAGGAATATTTTGTTTGGGCCTATAACTGGATGTAGGTTCGTGCCCAAATAAAATTGGATATTATACCAAAAATCAATTACATCTTAAATTCATACATATATATCCGTGAACTTTAAAAATAGTCTCTTTGAAAATACACAAGTGGCAAATTGATTTACACTAATATTAAAAAACTCATCATTGTCAGGTGTAACTGTAGATTAGAAAATATAATCATACAAGGAAGAAGTATGTATTATGTCTACCTTGAGAGTATATTAGAGAATATAAAACTGCCAATTAAGGTGAATGATAGCATCAATTTAAAATACCAAGCTAGCAATATCATGAGACACACTTATAAACCATGTAGAGTCCAACTCAACCCATACCTATCTCACATTCTGTAGTAAATTTTGTAAAAATGCACATGAAGTTGATTACACAATTGAAATGCCCTACATTACTCTATACACAAATCAATAAATGCCTATAAGGTTGATTAGATCTCTATATGTCACCAATGAGTATAACCATGCCACTAAGCATTGAGAGAGGCACCAGAGGCCGTACGTTTTCCATCACTATTAGAATTTATAAGAAAAACATTGGGATAGGCTAGTTAGGGCACAGTAATATTTTTTGTACAAATCCAAAAACTACCATAAATACTTTTTCTATAAGGACCCTAAGGGAATCATAGAGTGGGTGTTGGATATAGAGAAGGAATTTGTATGAAAAGGTCTCAAACCTTTTTAGAGAACAAACTTGACAAATATTAGTCTATGTAATGATATAAATGGTTGAATGAAATAATATCTATGGATAGAGATAATGCAAGGGCATAACATAAGTGTGAGAGTGGGACAAAATGATTATGAAACTCATAGATGAGGTAGTGCATCTAAAAGTGCAACTAGAGTGGTTTTAGAGGCTAGAAGGTAGAAGGTGTAGGAACATGCAAAAGGAATCAATGGAATGAGGAAAAGTAGGAAAAAATAACATAGGTGGTAAGATACTATGCAAGAAGGGAACATGAGAGGAACTTTAAGTTCCAACCATAGGATAAGGTAGCAAGAGAGGTACAAAAAAATTATCTACATGAGAATAGCACTAGTAAGGAATGTTTAGGGCACTTAAAATCATCAAAAAAGAAGTCCTTTTGGAGGGTGTAAAAAAGAAAGAAGTTGTGGATAAAGGTTTAGTATAGGTATCAAGAAAGATGAAATATGGAGTGTGTGTTGGGGCAGACCACAACTTAGTGTTAAGAATGAGAAAAAGGGTGGAAATTATAAGGAAGGATAAATGAGTAACAACCTATCTATATATGAGTTGAGCTTGAGCAAGAGAGATAAAACATAATGGAAGAGGATGGTGTATGACCTATGAAAGGCTAAGTAAATATGAATAGATGAAGGGTAGAGATGTTATAATATGGACATCAAGTAGGGGAGAAAACTATGACTATTTTACTAAATAGTCTCAAGGATGGTTCTAGCACTCATTTATATTTGTAAGTAGGGGCTCAGACTCTTTCCTACATAGGTCATTTAATGAAATAACATCCTAGGTCAATTTAAGATTCTACATGCAAATTAGAGTACTTTTTTCTAGAACCTTAGGGTTGATGCACTAAGAAGAGGTGCAAAAAGGATGTACACAAGGTATAGATTTGGTCATATGTTATAAGCATGAATGGTGCAGGAGCACCTTGACAAAATTATGCCTCCATGGAGAAATTTTAAAATTTGATTCAATTTTAGTGTTCCAAAGATGTAATAAGGTCATTTGGGTCAATTTTTAATTGTTAAAGTCATTAAGAGGTCAATACTTAAAGTTTTGTGTCAAGTCAAATTTGTAAAAGTTGTCACAAACTCGCAAAATTGCAAAAATGTCAACATGCAAAAAATGATGTAACAAGGAATATGAAAGGTCACTTACAGTTTTAGGCGTTTGGAGGTAGTTAGAAGGTCATGAGACAGTTTGAATGCCTTTAAAAAGGCTTTGTTAACACTTTGGAACTTGTGGGTGATTGAAATTTTGAAATGGAATAAAGAAAAGCTCTGTATTTCTGTTATTTTCTTCAGAAATCTGTTAATTCCTTGTTCTGTACGGCTCTGTAGGGGCTTGGAATCAATTTCAAATGTTTTTAAGTGAATTTAGGATCAATAAATTTCCTTCTATAATTCGTTTCATGCATTTTGGTTTTAATTTGAGCAAGATATGGGTGATTTTCTGAAAACTGGCAAAACCCTCTGTTAGGGTAAACAGTGAGAAGAATTTGTGTTTCTTCCATTTAATCCGGTGAAGACTCTTAATTTTTGGGTGAAGATATGTTTGGTTGCATGTAGTTTTATGTCTCATGTTTTTGGGCCGATGGTATAAGGTTGAGAAGATAAAAAAAATGCAAATTTATGATTGAAATTCTGTATACAGTCTGAGAAAACAGAGTTAGAAAGAAGATACACCTAGGGTTTGTATAAATGCATAAGGAAATGTTAATATAATGGATTATTAATCTTTTGAAGACCAATTAAGGTATGTTCCAAGTGGTGGTTGTGAAAAACTGATCGTGGAGATAGTCAAACCATTAGACCCCTAGTGCACACAAGGCCTAATTAGGCCTAGTACAGACTGAGACAACATTTTTTCAAATATTTGCTCCAAGAGACCTATATCCCATCTTGCACTATGTTTTAAATAAGGAAAATGGGTATCTGAAATATAAATTTTTTTGGGTCACAGTATGTAGTTGGGAAGAAAAGCCCTGACAGTCCTTATGGCAAACCCACTAGCGTTGGGGATAGTTAAAGAAAGAAATGCTATCAGAATGAGTAGTATGTGTTCTTGGGGTATAAAATAGGTTTGGTCATGTTGAATAAACCCTGGTAAAGTGGTCCCAGGTGTTGAGTTGGTTGATTGTGTCTTATAAAGCAAAGAGTGGAGTTTGGTGGTTGTGAGTGCCATGATGGTAGGTTGAGGACAGTTGTCAATGAAGTAGTCATGGGTTGATGTTTAAGAAACCTAGTTGGTTTGAATCAGCCATTTTCAAAATGTTAAAGGAGTTTTGAAGACCTTGAATAAGTTTGGAACTCTGATTGCTAAATTGAGTATTTGAATCAAGTGTTTTGTGGAAGGAAAACATAGTTGTGATGAGTAATCAGACTGAGATGTTTTGAGTTTTGACAAATGAAATTGAGTAAGGTATTCTTCTTCCTCTTGTGCTTGATCAATGAAGGAGCAAAGGAGAGGAAAGTATGTAAGTGGGGTACATGAATGTGCAAAAATTACACATTGGGATGAGAACACATGGAACATGCTAATAATATTAAAATTATAAATAAGTTTACCATGAAGATGAAGGGTGAATAAGCCTAGGAAGAATCTAGCATCAATTATTAATAAAGGTAATTAGAGCACTATGAAGAGCTAGAATTAGGTCAATACAACATTGGGTGTCAAAATTTAAGTCTATTATAACTCAATGAAATATGTGCCATTATAACCTCAAAAAAAACTCTATAGAATTCAATGACATTTATTTCATTATACCCTTTTGGTAAAAGTCATACAATCTTCATTTATAAGATTCAATGTCACTCAACTATGATGGATGATGAAACCTTCAAATAAAACCCATACAACTTAATGACATAATCATCATTATACCCTTCATCACTCAACTATGATGGATGATGAAACCTTCAAATAAAACCCATACAACTTAATGACATAATCATCATTATGCCCTTCATGTAGAATTTGCACAATAATTGTTCATAAGATTCAATGCTACTCAATTGTAATGCATCAAAAAGCACACTAGGGACACCATAAGAGTATGGATTAGCCTTCAAAGAAGACCCATTCAAAAAATGACATATATGTCATTAAAACCTTCAATCAAAACCCATACATCAAAATGAAATATATTTCATTATCCCCTTCATATAAAATTTATTCTTATTCACAAGATTGTATCTCACTAACCATGATGTATGAATAAGAAGACTATGGACATGGTCATAGGATTTTGATGCACAATAGCTATGATGCATGCTTCAAACAAAATTCATGAAAGTTATATAATATTATTCCATATATTCCATTCAACCCTTATGCACACCATTACATATGAGAGAGAGTGATAGAGAGAGGGAGATAGAAGGAAAGATTATGAGATATAATATATACAAAGAATTAATACCATTTAAGCTATGAATATGTACAAAAATATTATATATTGATCTTAATAAGTCTGTGAAAGCATACCTAATGTCATATATAGTGTCATAAGGCCAAAATTATCTCTTAAACTACAAAATATCATCAATATATATAGCCATATATATATTTTATAGACGTACCATAAAAAGCATACAAAAATGTCTCCATCTATGTAGTAAAAACTATAAATGAAATACTCTACCTTTCTTTGCTCAACCAAAAAGTGAACCTTAATCCTTTGAATCAATTGGTGTCTTGCATTGTGCTAATCTTGTGCTCCCATCACTATTTTGCAACTCTATATAAAAATTATAAAATTAGATATTATACCAAACTTTATAAATAATTAAAATTATTTTAAAATGACATTAAAATAAGACACACTTACAGCAAACTCATAGTCTAGTTGTTCTTTCTTGTGGCACTCAATATGATAAAAAAAATTCTATCCTCAAATACGAGTTCCTACATCAATACATAGCATTTAACAAATGCAATATTTATCAATTATTTATAAACACTTAATTATGTCAATTGAGATAAAATAATGATAAAAAGCATAGATTCATACTCATACTTGTGTTAGACACATCGAGGGTGAAATTGTTGTTGTAACATTGACATCTATTTTTCCTTGTAGATCAGGAGGCTTACAATTGAACTCATTAGCTAAATAGAAAATAATAGATTTAACAAAGAAACTCAAGCACGCATAAACAATAACATTCTATTTTATAAATTAAAATTTAAAACATGCTACAACATACTTTCGTGAAACCAATACCACAATTAACACTATCAACATGCATGCTAGATGCATGCTAGATGCAACGGATGGGATGGTCAATAACTTACCACCCTATGATATTAGACCTTGAATATATAATAAATAGACAATGTTAATTGAATTTTGCAATTTACAATTAGTTTAAATTAAACATAAAAAAATAAGTCTAAAATATAAAATATGTTATAAGTTTATTTTAAGATACATGTACATAATCATCTAACAAATTTTGTGATAATTCATCATTGATCACCATACTATTTGCCTCACCATCTTGTATTACTTGATCACCCTATATGCTCCCAATAAATATATAATGATAGTGAGTGCACTCATGGGAGGTGACAATCTCTACACTCTATTGATTATAATCTTGTCTAGAGAAAAATGATAACTATAGCATAGATGGGAGTAGTAGCACTAGAACTTGATGGTCTTTTTGTCTAGTCATTTGGTAGACCACGAGACCAAGACATTTGTGTGTTATACTATATAGGGTGTATGCGAGATTAGCAATGGCATAGATAGTTTGCACCTCCATAGTCTCATTGATGGTTGATGGCACCATCATATGATGTATATATTTTTTAGCTAGTGATCTATGTTGAATGTTTGGTATTCAACAAGCTCCTAGTCTATCTTGGGTAGAGCCTCCACCTCTATCATAAAACTCCCTCATATAGAAATAATTGAGAATTTCATTAAAGACAATTTACTCATAGTAAAGTATTCTCAAAAAGTATAATGACACCTCATAGTTATTACACTAAGGATGGTCAAAGACCATCCACCACTTATCCCAGAAATTGTTTTCTATATCAACATGATTACACCAATGAATTAAAATTCTCTTCAAAGTTACTAGAAGGGGTGCATTGGTTTTGAGATCAATAAAAGGATCACAAATTTGGGCTTTAGTTATATCTTTTTTCTTCATTTCATTATAAGATAATTTTGTCACATAAAATTGGTGAAATAATTTTATATGATATTTTCATTGATCAATTTGACTCATGACCGAGTCAACTTCATCATTGCTTCCAATGATGAAACAAGTAATGTATGATGTAGGTTTCCTATGGATGCCCTCAATGATGAAACTAGGTCTACAAGTTGACTTTTATTTTGTTCCAATACCATAATAATTCTTTTGACTTTCTCAGATGAGGTGATGTGAGGATCTATTTAGACATTTTTTCAACTATATTAGGTTTGGGATTAAGATTTGTGGGAGCTAGTATAAAAAATAACATATAAAATATATATTCCAAAATAATCAAATTTATGAAATTGCAAACATGATTTTATTCAAAAACATGAAAATATTTCCTACGTACTTCTCCTTCGACATGGCATTGTGAAAATACTTGGAGCAAGGTTCAATTTGGTGAAACATAGTTGCATTTTGCTCAAGAAAGTTGCAGTTTTTCCACTCCTAACTATAGCTATGAATGGATAGTTCAACCTTTTTTTCTTACTTTTATGACACAAAAAATGAGTGTATTTTTATGTCACAAAATACAAATGTATTCATAAAAAACACTTACATTATGTCTTGGTATTTTAAAACCATAATACGATTGCGTTAGTTCATCTTTCAAATAAGACAAACACATTCTAACCAAAATGAATGATTTGGCCACTTTATAAATAGAGAGAAGCAAGTCTACAGCAATGGCAAAGGCCTCATTTGTATCTTGTAGAGCTACCTTGTGAAAGAGGCTCATTGATACCATGTGTTGTGGAGGCTCCTCTTGTGGTCACATATTGTCTATGCAGCAAGAAGAATGCACATTTGACTCTATTTATTAATTAATTAAAAATAAAAAATGAATGCATTTGATATTTTCCAATTAATTAATAAATACAGTCAAACGTGCATTCTGCTGACTGCATAAACGTCGCCTTATGATCATCATAAGAAAATCATGTCAATGACAACAACCCAAGTCGTAAGGAGCTGCAGAAGTCTAGATTTGATCTAGGAATCTGGCATGGAAGTCACAAGGACAACAAACATCATGAAAATGATAGGCAATTTGATGTTTAGTCATGAGTATTTTATGTTGAAGATGAAGTATATAGAAGATAATCCTTACTTCAGCTTCACTATCCAAATACATGAACCTATTCCATGTAAGTATTTTATTTGTGGTCTCTGGTAAGTGGTTGAGATCACTGACTTTTTTTTTTTCACAATTTTCATTTATGCATCTTAGTCTACTAGAGGAATATCCACCTCCAAACAAATCGCCAAACTTGTTGTCATTTCTTGTATTTGCAATAAGAAATCCTTCATACGAAGCTTTATATCAGTAGTTCCACCATTTTCAGTCCTATTCTAACCCAGATATGTTCTTTGCATTATGGTAGTGCCTGATAATCTATGAAAGGCCGAGAGTCAAAAAGTAGAAGTGGGTTCAATAAAAACTACTATCTTTTTTTCCTCTCACTCATGATTTTGAGGTGGTGGCAATTTGTGCACAGTTCCTGAAATGTACCATAGATTGACACGCGAGGCTATCTCAATATCAATGTCAATCTGTTCATATTTCTTATTTGGAATTTTTAGAGATGTGGGTTTCCCTTATAGGCAAGGGAATGCCACTCTCAAAAACACATATTTGTGGTATATTTTTCAAGGGTTTTTTTTGTCCTGACACTGATAAGTCAAAAATGCTTTAAGAAATCAATTTACAAGTTTCGTCATCCAAAGACTAAGATTAAACCTGAACCATTAAAGACAAAGAACACTACTTTGTGTCTTTCAAAGAGATAAATCATTAACAGTCTAATAGTGGAGTCACTCAATCATGGGATTATTGAATGGGAACTCTGATAGACAGATTTGATAAGCATGATAGGCCTATTTAAGGACTACATTTTCACAAATTACAACCACTATTTGTGTCTTTGAAAGCGATGATTGTGCGATCAAAGTATGGATCTGATGTTCATAGTTAATTTGCCATTGATGATCAGATGATAAGGATCTGCCATTGGCAATCTCGAGTTTGCATATCTATTCTTACTAGTCATAATAATTATGTGATTTTATACTTATTTTCACCTCAAGGAAGATTTGGTTATTTCTGTATCATTACACCAAACTATTCATGTATACATGTTAACAAAGGTTTTTGTAAGATGTCTTCCTTGACTTTACAAGGATGGAAAGGATCGAGTTATACAAATATATACTATATACTAGTAAGTGTGTATTCAAACTAGCATTGATGAGGAAGAAATATGATGAAATGATGAACATGATTATGATAGTTTTGATTGTATTCAATGAAAGAAAAAATATGATGAAATGATGAACATGATTATGATAGTTTTGATTGTAGGAAAAGAATTTTTAAAAGTGGCCCTTCATTTTGTTTGAGAGAATTTGATTCAACTTGGGTATGGATAGTGGAACTTTCAAATTGTTATTAATTCAACAAAAGAAATTAAGATGATAATAGTTCAACAGGTAAGGTATTTTTTTGTTATGTTGATATTTTGGATTCATTATTATTTTAAATTTTGAAAGATCTTACATAATTCGTTGAGTTAGACTTTACAAGCAATCAAAGGTCAATGTTAGTTGAAATAATATTGAATAAAGATAATGGAGTGATCATAACACAAAGTTTGCTAGTTTTATTCTTATTTGATGAAATAAACCTAAATGATAAATTACAAAATATTTAAATTAAATTAAATCATATTAATTTATTTTAAATTAATTGATTTAATTTTTAAGAAGTATGATGGGAACAAATTAACTATTTCAATGGAGGTAGAATGTATTGATTTATAATTTATGTTGTAGGGGAGAAGACCCAGTATCCGCCCCCTATTGAATAACCGCCACCTCCATGCTCACTCCATCGCACAATTTTTTTTTAACTTTGATCCATTAAAAAACTTTATTTGAACAAATGAAAAATTACAACAACACCAATGGCTACTCATAACACAATGAGTAACTCACTAATCATAATAGACAGCTAAACATGCTTTTGCATTTATAAAAAAAGTCAACTTGCACATAAAAAGGCTCATTTACAATTTAATTTAAAACATTTACTGTTACAAATACCCCCACTTGTAAATCTTTATCCCTCATTACATTTTTTGTTTACAACTACACATGCACACTTAATGGTGCTTTACATGACATAATCACAATCTCCTATTAAAACTCTATGGGATTTGACATGCACAGTCTTCCACATACTCCCTCGCAGATATATGTATTTACTTCATTTCCTGTATACCTGCACAATTAAATACAAGTGTAAGGCTCCCCAAATAAACATCAAATCCAAATATAATGCAGAATTCAGTCATATCATCTCTAAAAACCTACGTATCTGACAACTACAAATTCAAATTTTCAAACAAATTCAAATTTGAAACACAACAATCAAATTGAATGCATTCAATTGTCAGATTTGAATTCCTAAATAAGAGGGGGAAAGCAGCCAGTGTCATTCACAATTGTTATTTGTGAAGAATTATTCTCTGTAGAATTCAGAGCATCGTCAGACATCCTCTGCACATTCGTCTGCAGTTTCAAGTTGGTACTTTATACATTATGCTTATAGTTATTTTCACGAACTGTGCACTTAACATTTATATTTATGCAGTGTCTTCTTACTTTGCTTTATAAGTAAATGAAAAGGTCTTTTTTGGTGACGGGTTTTTACTTTGCTTTGTGTTCATTTTCTGTTTTTTGTCATTTATTTTTGCAAATACATGTATTTATATTTGTATGTTTTTGGTCATTTGTCATTTATTTCAAGGTTTATATTTGTCATTTATTTCTGCATATATTTGTATTTATATTTGTTTATATTTGGTCATTTCTTAGGGTTGGTCATTTATCAAGGCTTAATATGTATATACGTGTATATATATATTTATGCATATATACATGTGTGTATATATATGTGTGTGTATTATGTATTTAAAAACATATACACAGATATATACAAATACATACATACAAATACTTATATATATATATATATATATATATATAAACATGTATATATATACGTATATACATACACAAACACACATATATATGTATATAACTCTATTTAAATATGTTTCCTTTGGCTGTCCAATACAATAGACTAGCATTTGTTTATATTTTTATACTTTCTATTGCACATACAATAAGCCAACATACATATATTTTTCATTTTACATTTTGTGTCTCTTGTTCATTCAGCAAATCGATATATATGTGTGTATCCTTTACCTATCCTTTGAGAATGCAAACAATGGTACTGGTTAATCATTTTCTTCTGCATCTTATTGAATTTGTAAAGAATGTGTATAATGTTAATTACATATATATAACACAACTTATTGAATTTGTAGATGAATGTGTATAATAATATATAACACAACTTATTGAATTTGTTGTGTGTTTGAATTTGTAAATGAACGTGTACAATGCATTATACATTCATTTACAAATTATGTGACTGTTGTCTTTTGTTCATTGAGCAAATTGATATATATGTCTGTATCTTTTAACTATCATTTCAAAATGCAGACAATGGTACTGGTTTATCATTTTCTTCTGCATCTTATTGAATTTGTAAAAGAATGTGTACAATGTGCATACATACATACATACATACATACATATATATATACATATATGTATGTATGTATGTATGCACATACGTATGTGCATACATACATACATACATACATACCATACATACACACATACATATATGTATGTATGTATGTATGTACATACATACATACATTACATACATACATACACTTTAGAAGGAGAATCATGTTTGTTGTTACCTCACACCATGGATAGACAACTTTATATATACATACATACATACATACATATATGTAATTGTATGTATGTATGTATGTATGTATGTATGTATGTATGTATGTGCATACATACATACATACATACATACAATATGGGAAAAAAACTAGCACTA
The DNA here is from genome assembly GCA_007115665.2 of Sequoiadendron giganteum. Taxonomy (NCBI): domain Eukaryota; kingdom Viridiplantae; phylum Streptophyta; class Pinopsida; order Cupressales; family Cupressaceae; genus Sequoiadendron; species Sequoiadendron giganteum. The sequence continues at coordinate 506,247,351 of CM021106.1, read as the reverse complement.
TGACCCAACAAAATCAAACAACACATGGTGAAAAGGCGTGTAAAAGGAATGATTTATTTCATAAACAAGCAGTAATCATTTTTCAATCATCAAATAAACCCATCATGGGTCATGAAAGATGCAAAAGAAAATGATTAACCAGTACCATTGTTTGCATTTTGAAAGGATAGTTAAAGGATACACACATATATATCAATCTTCTCAATGAACAAAAGACAACAGTCACATAATTTGTAAATGAATTTATAATACATTGTACACATTCATTTACAAATTCAAACACACAACAAATTCAATAAGATGTGTTATATGTCATTATACACATACATCTACAAATTCAATAAGTTGTGTTTTATATATATATATATATATATAATTAACATTGTACACATTCTTTTACAAATTCAATAAAATGTAGAAGAAAATGATTAACCAATACCATTGTTTGCATTCTCAAAGGATAGGCAAAGGATACACACATATATATTGATTTGTTGAATGAACAAGATACACAAAATGTAAAATGACAAATATATGTATGCTAGCTTGATGTATGTGCAATGGAAAGTATAAAAATATAAACAAATGCTAGTTTGTTGTATTGGACAACCAAACGAAACGTATTTAAACATAGTTATATACCCATGACCATGCTGAAAGAATTGCTGCAAAACTTAGGAGAATTCGTTTTGCATATCTTGTAAAGACAACAAAAAAGAACTTAATTCACTTATAGAGTAAAGTAAAAAGACAGTGCATAAATATAAATGTTAAATGCACAACTCATGAAAATAACTATAAGTAGAATGTACAAAGCACATTGTATAGTAAATGAAAGAAGTTGTGCTATATTCAACATCAATAGGATATTAATCTTGATAGAGGTAGATTGATTACACACTTGGGTTTTCAGAAATGTGCACAAGAAATTAACCAAGGTTTTCATAATAATAATTCCTCACTCGTAGGAATACAAAAGTGCATTTTCAGATAGATGCAAAATATTTCAGGAAAGGGTTTCATGAGAATAATTCCTTAAGCACACGAATTTGGAAAAAACCAAGCAAGGGTTTTCACAAATACATATGTATTTTAAATGGATTTGCCAATTTTTACCCATAGTGACATGGGTTTTTTATAAAAAGGTCGAAGCAGACCAAAAAATATTATTTTGCAGACATGTGGTCAAACCCACGAAATTTCTCATCATTTTTGGAGACCAAATCATGAGACAGTCGACTTTACCAGGTTGTATTTAATCATTTAACCCAAAAAAAACTTGTATTTGGAAAAACAAAGCAAAGGTTTTCACAAAAATGGCGTATACTAAATGGGCTTGCTGATTTATGCCCATATTCACATGGGTTTTTTTATAAAAAGGTCAATGCAGACCATTAAAACATTTTTTGCAGACATGTGGTCAAACCCACAAAATTCCCCCATCATTTCTACAGAAAAAATCATGATACAATTGACTTTACCAGGTTGTGAGTGTGCGGTAAAATGAGGAGAGGAAATCATTTAACCCCAAAAAAACCCGTGAGTAAAACACCAGCACCATGACCCGACAAAATCAAACAACACATGGCGAAAAGGCGTATAAGAGGAATGATCTATTTCATAAACAAGCAGTAATAATTTTTCAATTATCGAATAAATCCTTCACGGGTCATGAAAGATGCAGAAGGAAATGATTAACCAGTACCATTGTTTGCATATTCAAAGGAGAATGGTGTTTGATGTTACCTCAAGGTGTGCGACGTTGCAGGAGTCATCGCCATTCACTGCCATCGCCGTGAGAACCTTCCAGAGCGTGCACGATAAAATGATGGAAAATAATGGGATACCCACAAAAAAAACATTAGTCATATGCATAAATCAGACCCCAAATGAAGATTAATTGGGGTGTAATATGTTTGGTGTTTGGTGCTAAAGTAAGGAGATTAATATGTAGGAGTGATTTTAAATAGGTGCCAAAATGATTTTATAGGGTGCTAACGTGAATTAGACCCATTGACCTTTTAGCGGATTTGAATGATAAAATAGTTTTATTTAAATATTAATAGTGACACATTTAGGTGTGTTTTTTTTTTAAATTTGGTGGTTATAGCTGGCGGGTACTGGGACGTTAGGTGGTGGGGAGCGGACGACACCTCTAAAAGGTGTCTTTTTGACCTCCATGCACATATCCAATGCTCCCGCACTCTACCGAATTGCCCAAAAGCCAAAACCTTAGTTATAAGATCTTAACTCGTGAGCGAAAAAAACCCATAATTTTTTTTTTCAATTCGATGTACGGTTTAGATTCTATGGTTGCATGAAGTTAGCCTGGCGGATACTGGATCTTCTTCCCTATCAATGTTAGGTATTAAATATTGTGGAATGCAATCAAAATATTATATATTCTAGTCATTCATGGCCAAATTATTATAAAACTAAAACTATAATAATATTACATTAAAATTGTAAATGATTGTGAAACTGTTTGTTTGACGAAAAATATATATATATTTTTTTTAAAATAGGGCTATTTTCTCTCTTGTCACATTTTTGGGGGAAGGAGGAAACCATGATTTTGGCAGCCATGTAGAAAGAATGTGAGAGACTTTGTGTCTAGTTTTATTAAGAAGATAAAGAACATTGTTGAACTTTGTACATCACTCTCATTCTTCACAAATTTTGATTTATTCATGTGCTTATTTCATAATCCATTCTTTATTTTTTCCTATATGATTATGATTACAATTTATTAGATTTTCTTCCTTTTATTTATTGTGAGTAAAAATTGAATCTAGTATTTGTTAACTTTTACATGCCCATTACCTTTCTATTCTCTCTTCTTTCTTCCTTGTATACTTTATAGTTAAAATTTTCAAAAATTTATAAACCCTAATCATACAATGGAGTCACCCCTTTCAATGCAAAGGTAAATCATTAAATCCAATAATAGTTTATTCAACTATTATAAATATGTGTTACTACCCATTGAGTGAATCACATTACCCATATTATAGTAAAAAAAATGTTTTCCAACAAAATATTAAAGGATTCATTGTTAGTAGCTATGTTCTCTTTGCATTTCCATGCTCATACCCTAACCATGCCTAAACCTAGATTTTTTTTCCTCTAGCTAGTTGTAAAGTGAATTTAATGGTCATGGGTGCTTTCACCATGTCCTTGGTGACATATTAGTATTGGGAAAAGCTCAAGATGGTGTGATGTGCATGGAAGGGAGTTTCAAATCATTCTTGATATTATTCCTCTTTATTAGCATATTTCACGCTAGCCTTCCATGTTGTTAGGTAAGATTGGTTGATCCTATATGGATTTTTTCTTTATAAAATTATCAATGGCCTACAATAATGTATGATTTGAATACGGGCCTATGCTAAAGTGACATAATGTAGATGCATGTTGACACCATCATTGTTAGAATGTGTAAGACTTTAGGCTACAAATACAAAGATTTCATAATGAATTTTTTTTGGTCAATTAGTTTGAAGAGGTTGCAAAAAAAATCTCTAGGCATTCCTTGCTTCTGCAAATATTCAAGGGTGTCATTGAAGAGCATGCTTATTTTTTGATCCATAAAAGGAATGCTCATTATTGTAAGGTTTTCATTCATACTGATGTCTCCATGAACATTATTGTTCCTTACACCTACACCCCATTTTATTTTGGAATGCCAAAATGCCCCCCCTCTTTTTCCTCTTTTTTTTTGTTTTTGGTTGCCTTTGGTTCTTTCCCTTTGTTCCTTTTCAAGGTTTTGGGTTTTGTCATTCAGGAAAGACTTCTTTGTCAAGACTAATCCCCAACCTCTATTTTTCCCCCTGCTTATCAGACTTTTGAATGTCAATGTTGACTTTTGTCATAACTCTCGTCACCATTCCAATCTCTAGCCATCAATGAGACACCTATCTTTTTATTTGCACCAACCACTTTCACACAACATTTACTTCATTGGCACGCATTCATGGCCATTTGGGCATGTACACCATTGATAGTTTCAATTCCCTTTTTAGCTCAATTTAATTCACTTACCTTTGAGAATTCAAGTTTTGGTTGATTTTGGTGCTCAACAAATGATTTTTTTTTTTTATCTATTTCAAGCACATGTTGTGCCTTCATTGGTCATGTGTTGCTCGTATTTGGTCCATTTTCTTCATTTTCTGCTTCAAATCCTCTTTGAAATTCACCATTGAACCATATTGGGACCTTGATTTCTTATTCTAGTTTCAAATGGTAGTTTTCTTCATGTTGGTTTCATGTGTGCATTGTTTTTTCTTCCTATTTCCATTCATAGGGTTAAATTTTGGGTTCCTTTCATTTATTTTTCTATTTTTTATGTGCCTTTTTGTTCACCTATTTTGGTTCTTTATTTTCCTTTTTTTTTTCAAACCCTTATTGAATCCTCTTTTAACCTAGCACACTAATCGAGGTTGTTTCAAGCATATTGTCATACATCAACAAGTTTTGGCCCCCCTGAATAATTCAATGGCTTTCTTAAAAATGAAAGTCGATCATCTTCTTGAACCCAGATTCCCAATGGTCAGAACTTGGGGATTTTGACACTCTTCTTTCTACTATCAGTGATAGGGGGTTTTCCTTAATTTTGATTATCTTAAGTACCATATGTTAAGGGATATCCTCGAACCTTGATCATGCCAAATATTTAACCATATTATTTTGGTGTGAAAATATTGGAATTTAGTGGTTGCATCTTCACCCTAACATCCAAGCTAGGTCTTTCACAAGTGGTAAATTTTGTTCCTAATTCTCGATCCTTGATAGCATTTTCCTTAGAAATTTTAGCCTTAGTACTTTATTTAAAAGAAATACTTTTGGATATCGAAGATCAAGCTTAATTCTTAACATTTACAACTTGTTGAGACAAGAGACAAATCATTTCCCTGAAGCTTGATCCCCAAAACATCACATCAACACATAGCATAAAAAAGACTATTGGATATCAAGGATTGGATATTTTCTTTGACGCTTGTGATTCCCAAAGTCCTGATCCCTGAAGCTTGATCCCTAAATCATATCCCTAGAGACAAATCATATCCCTGAAGCTTGATCCCCAAAGCATCACATCAACACACAACATAACAAAGACTTTTGAATATATCGAGGATTGGATATTTTCTTTGACTTTTGGATATTTTGCAACAAATAATAAAAGTTATTTGTGATTCCCAAAACCTGATTTAGGTTATAAATTTAATCAAAGGATTTTGGGTTAAAGAAATGAGACCTTTTAAAAGGTAATAAACCTAAGTTAGGTATTTCTAAAACCTAATTCCTGACAAAATGTAGATTTTTACTAAGTATAAAACTTAAATCTATCACTCTAAAGAACATGAATTGATGAAAAACTCGAAGACTGATGCTGAAGATTTTTCAAGTTTGAATACTAGAAGATGTGTACTTTCCTCATAAATTATATATCCTCCCTAATGGATTTTTTTAGATATGCAAGAAGCATGTAAGAAGGAGCAAGGATAAATTACCAATATAAAGGATATCACCCACATTCTAAGATATTCTACCCATATACAAATATTGGGGATTCTAACTTGGGACATGTGAATATGGATGAATTCCTACAAATATTTCATCAAGTAGAAGACAAAAAATCCATGGCAACATCCTTGGAAAAATCAGGATTGGTGGAAGCAACTACATTTCCAATATTAGGACAATCCCTATAATTGGTTCTAACTTATGCGTAATATTATGATCATAGATAAAATAAGATCATGGGACCATCAAGAGAATTAGTGTTAGACATAATCTCTGACATGATAGAGAGGGTGTTTGGAATTCCTACCTTTCCTAGAAATATGAAGACATGAATGTTCAACGAGCTCTAACCCACTATGAGAAAAGGAGCATTGCATGTGTTAATATAACCACAGTAGAGTAGAAAGTAGAAGAGAAGACTTGAAATGGCCCTTTAAGCTTAGAAAAAATCAAGAAAACACATTTTGTGTCAATTTTATTCTTCACATAACCCTACAAAAGGGATCTAAGTGAATTAAACCTTTGCAAGTCCTCAATGGAAGGGAAAGAATTAGGTACAATTGATGTCAATTATGCCTCAATTTGTAGAGCTCAAAACTCATTGATGGAGTAAAAAATATCTTTGAACTTCTCCCACATATCCCTAGGAGAGGTTGAATAATCAATATGAAACACAAGACTATTTGAAGCCTTCAGTAAAATCAATCCCATAGCCTTATCCATTGTGTTCCTATGTTGAAGTATCTAAAATTGATGAGTCAATATTGGTTGTACTTCATCCAAAGTGGACCGTAAACCCTTTGACATGAGCGATTTGGTCATCTGAGCTTTCTAGATATGATATTTGTGTGGCATAAGATGTTCAATTAAAGAGGTGTCTGCCATGATGGTTGAGGTTTTCAAAACAATGCGTGGGAAATATTTGTTGTTCTTTGATGTATATAGATACTAAAAGTGATAAATATACCCCCTACAACAAGAAAAACCAAACCCTAATGCAACTTTAAGAGAAAAAAGCTTTAAAAAGAAAATAATATGAGATAAATCTGTGTACCTAGTGAATTTTCTAGAAAAATGGACTCCATGGTTGTGTATATAACAAAAGAACCTTTATAATGCTTATTTGTTTACAAAAAATGGAGTCAATGTGCTCAAGTAATGACCTTGAAAGCACAAAGAGGTAGGTATGACTTCAATGGCTTGTAGAAAATTCTTGGAGTAAGATCTAGAAAAATGAACTATACCATTAGAATGGGCTCATAACTAATTTTCTGATGATATTTTATTTGTAAAAATAGACAAGCGATGCAAAATTTATGCCTGATTTCATAAAAGTTGCTCAAATTGCCCTATAAAGCACACCTAGGGGCTTACAAGATTAGCCACTGGTTGCATGGGTGACCTGCTATAGGGTGTTGGGAGCTTATGGTGGAGGGTATGGTCATATGGGGAATCGTGTGCTAATTCTTAAGGGCCCATGGGGGATGAGCATATAGGGTTGAGGTCACTGATGTGACTGTGGGCACATAGTAGAGCTCACAAGGGATTAACCCTCCCCAAGTGTTGTGGGTGGTGGGAGCTCAAACACCACCTTGGGTGAATCTTTGCTATGTGGGTGAAGTGCTAAAGTTAGCATTACACATTTTGAATAAAATACTCAACACTTAAAAGTTTATTTTTTTATTTTTTTAAATTTTTGTATAGATATGGACTTTTGGGGTCATATGACCTCCAAAAGAAAAAAAATTGCCTCAAAATCTCCCAACACTAAAATAAGACAAATTTAATATCAAAATTCGTCGAATCAACCTCTTGAATGCAATGGTGAGGTCCTTTTCACACCAAAATGCACCAAAAAATCACCCAACTCTAAATTTTGCAAAAAATAATGAAGATTCTAAATTTGCTCCTATAATCCTAGTTGAAAAATTGAGCAAAAATAGAGAAGGGGTTTGTTGAATCCACTGTAATGTCAAAAAATATCACCCTTGTTCCCCAAATGTTTAAGGCCCCGACAAACTAGGGTGCCCAACACCCTTGTCCAATTCTTTTTTGCTCCAATTTGAGTATGTCAGTGTTGTTATTTCATTATTTGAAAACCTAATTTCATTTGTTGGCTATCGACATTTGGTTTTCAAAAAATTAGAAGAATTACATATAAATACAAGTCATTTTCATCATTTTAATTCTAACAAGAACTAACATTTCATTGAGTATAATTGAGCATCCTAAAAGTAATTGGGAGCAATCAAGAGCAAAGTTATCAAGATTATTGCAACATTTATTTCAGTCAAACATTATTTCAATCATATATCATGTTTTCATGTAAGTTTGTTCATGTTTTGTGATTACTAACACTTGCAAGACTTCAAATCAAGCGACAATTTCTCCTTGAAGGTGATGAGTACACGACTTCAGTCCATCAAGGAATGCAGATCTAAGTGGTGATTTGCAACAATTTGTCAATTTATCATTTGTTTATCATTTAGCCTATGCCTAACTGAGGGTAAGCTCTCTTTTTACATCATCATAGCTATTGTGGAGGTAGAAATACCAATACGAGGTTTGACTTAGGCAAGCCCCTATACAACACAACCCTTCCCCCACTTTCATGTGTGCAAGTTCTTAGATATGAAGAAAATTGGAATAATATTGAAGACTAATTTCTCATTCATGCATTCAAGCCCTACAACTTGTCAAGTTAAGGAAAGTGGATTTTATCAACAATAGACGAAGTTTGGATAGTGATTTCGAGAGAGAAGGACTTGCAAATTAAGAGAAAAAAGAATGTGAAATAAGATCTTGTATAGCAATAAGCCAGTCTAGGGCACCGCACACCCTTGTCCAACTATTTCAACACCAAATTTATATACCATATCCTTTTGTGTCTGCTCTTTTCTTTTTTGGAATATGTTTCTATCTTTATGTTTTATATTTCCCAAAATCAACTCAGTTTGCTACATTTTCATTACTAACCTAGGAACAACATTACATAATAGGGTGAACCCACATAAGTGGTGAACACTTTTGTGGAGGAAGGGAAAAGTCATTTTTTCCCTCTACACAAAGTGAAGGGGTTCAGCCGAACCAAATTGTTCGCTCAAACCCCTTTGACATGTGAGCGAAAATATTAAAATAAAGGGGTTCGAGTGAACTAGGGTTTGATCGAACCCCCTTAATAAGGATTTTTTAAAAAAAAACCCCATCATTTTCCCGAACCCCATGATTTTTTTTCATTATTTTAATGTAGATAGGTTCAGCCGAACCCCTTAAAGGAGGTTCGACCGAACACCCTTTTTCCCCTATCTCCTAAAAAAAATGATTTTTTTTGTAAAAAATTATCGTTCGAAGCTCAATTTGAAAATGAAAATGTAGAAAAATTCAGAAACCCAACTAGATAATGATAGTCCTCGGAATGAGCTATCCGTCGAATATAATTTTAATATGATTTTCTTTTATTATGTATTTTATTTTTTAGTTTTATTAAACATAGGTTTTTCACTGAAAATCAAAATCTCTGGTCTGCACATGTGGAAAAATAGCAGATTATCAAAATAAAATTTTTAAAAATATGTTGAGGTTGGGTATTGATGTCTTTGATCCATTGAAAAAAAAAATTGAATTTCAATTCATACAGAAAAAGTTATGTTGTATACAGTCCACCTATGTCTGAGTTGCAATTGGTTTGACTTTGAAACTTGATTAAGGAAAAAATATTCAATAAAAAACTATGACACCAAATGAAAGTGCTAGATATCGTAGTTACAAATCTAAATTCGAAAAAATTAGAATTTTATCCTTCATACAAAAAAATTTATGTTGTATATGGTGAGCGTCACTTTTTAAAAATGTTGCTTTATGAAAAAAACCAGTTTTCGTGGGAGATGGAAAAAAAAGTGCAATCTGATTCCAAAAATTTTGAAAAAAATATTTTTAGAATCTAGAGACAAAATGTGATGAGACTCTAGTTTGCATCATTTTCAAATTCCTCACAGTTTAGCCGCTACAAGAGCACGAAAGTGAAGATTTAGTTAAAAATAATAATTGCAGTGTCCAGTTTGCCCAAAAATTGTAAACCACTATTGTGGGATCACCCCATTTAAGTTGATTAATAAAAATTTAATTAATCACATCCATATCACCCCTCACACACACAAAAATAGATTAAAACCGTAGTCCACCATTCTAGTTTTTCTATTGAGGTTTGTAGCCAAGTGGATATTGAGATCATTTTTAATCCCTAATGTCCTGAATTGGAAGAAGTGTGATTTTGGATCTAGACCCCTTTTTCCAATCAAACATCCACACTCTGATACCATGCTAGAATTATGAAAAACACAAGATGTAGGATCAAAAAACAAACAAAAACACCTTCCATGCAAAAAACTTGCAAATAATGATTTTCTATATCCTCAATAAGAAAAACTTATAAAATAAAATAATGCAAAGAGGGAGAGTTCTTTATAAGAGAAACCCTAAATGATAAAGAGATTAGATCAAGACAAGTTCCATCATCCTGTGTGATGAGACAAAATGACCAAATAATAGCTCTCTAGTTAACAAAAAAAACACTCCTAAGTTTAGCTTAAGTGCATGAGAATAAATAAATTAACCTAATAATTAATTATTATCTAATGCATGATTACAACATTTGTAAGAAAAATACCTTTAACTACATTTGCTACCAAACCCTTGTATGATTTTTCCACTTGGGAGACGGCAATCTTTTCCAATGATTACACTACAACCATCAAGCACACATTAACTTGAACACTTCAAACCAACAAAATTTCCCTTTTGGTTATGGTTTGAATAATAATGGTTATGGGGAGAAAAAAAACCATTTATTTCCCAAGCTTACTCCTAAGGGCCTTTATTCCAAAGTACTAATAACATTTAACTAGTATATGATCAAAGGATATCAATTTCTATTGTATTTTATAGTTTCTTGATCATGAGCACTAATAAATTGAAAAGAAGTTGATAACATGAATTCTCATTCCATACTAGATGTGTATGAACTCAACCTACTTAAAAAATTTCCCGGATTATATCTTAGAAAATAAATCACTATACACATAAACCAAATGCTATAGTATTCAAAAGATAAAATTGCATATGAACATTACATCAACAAGTTCCTAAATAATCTCCTCTTAGGGATATTATCTCATAAAATTTCTTCTCACTCATGTTTATTTTCTCAAACTAATGAAGATGGGAAAAAATGGATGCTAAAGAAAGTTTGCTTGCATTGAACACCATTCCTTTCCTTAGGGAGATATGTGATTGAAGGTGCTTATTGAAATTCTTCCTAGTCCAAAATATTGAAGAGCAACAAAAATATGTTTGGATTTGGTTTACTTTTCTCTCAACGAGGTAAATACATCTTGAAACGAAGCAATAATTTAAATAAAAATGAAATATAATGCCCCTTAATACATTATGAAAATAGTACATGATTTGACAAAAAATGTGGCGTTTTTACCAAGAATCCAACAAATGGTGGCTCTCTAATGAAGGCAAGATCCAAAAAAGAAAAGAAAGAAAGTGTCAAAATATGCTTCACAAAATGACAAACTTAATGAAGCCATGTGTAAATCCACATGCTTTGTGTTGTCATCATTAAAATTATTAACATTATTAAACTCAAAAAATGTGTTGTCTATGGAAAAGTCACCAAAGGATTAGCCAAAAAGTATAGAGGGCACTCGATGTCCTCATATGGTTGAAAATTTAATAGAGTGACAAACAAATGTGACCATAAATAATGCCGAAGTATGGAACCACTCAATATGATTGTTAAAATTAGTTGGCCATCAAAAGTGCCTCACCTTGTTGACTAAAATAGTTTTGCATAAACACTCTTCATGAATGGTAGTTTGTTCCATTGACTATATTTATAGATAATGGCTGTACCATTTCACTTGCAAATATCAATACACATCAAAAATAAAAAATATATATCATGTAATACATAAAAATAAAGCCACTCATAACAACTTTATAAAAATTTACCCCATAAATATCCAACACTATTAACACAGTATCCTGAAATAAAAAATTACAATTAAATGATATAACAAATTTCCATCTATATATAATATTTATTAGAAATAGAAACAATTTCCATCTATATATAATATTTATTAGAAATAGAAAATATAAAAATTCTGTTTGTCCAATTAAAAACTAATATTATGACTTTTTATCCGTAGATTTGCCTTAGAATTCAAGAGGCTGTACAGCTCAAATCAATATAAAACAATAATAATAATCTTAAGAAATAATTTTTGCATAAAATATTTATATGATCAGATTTTATACACTAAATCAGTGCGCCATGTCTCCTCGGAGGTAACCTTTAAACTACTGAGTAAAACAAAACCTGTCAACATTGCAGGCGCGGTCACCATCTCTTCAATATTTGGCTGCTTCACTTTTCAAGGAGGACGACCGTAGTAAACGTTTGTTCGACACGGGTCCTTGCAAGGACAAAATGTATTTGATTTTCTGTAGCTTCGTCCTTTCTCACTTGCAGCACTCATGGAGAACATTACCTAATAACAATGGCTTTCTCAAACAAGTTTCAAGGTTTAATAATGATAGTTCCATTTATTTCAGTGCACAGTTCCTCTACTCTATTTGCATTCCTGTTCCATTTGAACTTTAAAGCACATACAATTAACCAGAAGCAGTTTTAGATGATTAAATTTGTTTCAGTTTGCAGATTGGTGTTTAAACCCTTTAATAACTTCAACAGATGTTTCTGGATTTGACTCTGAAATTTTCCATCAACATTTCTGAATTTCACTGTGAATTTTTTCATCAACATTTCTGGATTTGACTGAGTTTTTTCCATCGACATTTCTAGTTTTGACTGTGAATTTTTTACATCGACATTTCTGGATTTGACTGTATAATAGTATATTGATGTTAGTACAGTTTCTGCAAGAAATTGTGAAATTCTGATGCTCCTAATCAGGAATACAAATTTACAATTTTATTTAAAAAACTTGGAATCAACTGCCGTTGATGGAAGGTTTACAGTTTTGTTTAATAATCACAAATGTATACTGATAAAATCTAATGGACCAACTGCTAGTCACCTATTCTGATCGTACTGATAAGAAATAATTAGTGACAAACCAAAAGCTCACTTAGCATTTTTCATTGTACATCAGTTACTGATAAGTCCTTCCCGAGATAAAGCTTGAAAATACTCAAAAAACTTGCAAAGCCGCAATCAAGAGCGGCTCTGTTTGGATCGACTGCTGTGGGAAGAAGTCACGGCGTTGTCTCCGACATTTTCCGGCGCAAATCCGTGAGGAGACGGCATTGCCATGAACTTCGGGACGTCGTCGCCGGGCATCATCACTGCCACACTGCTTCGGCTCTGTCACAGCGGCCATCACAACCAACCTTTCACTCCACAGCTCAAAGATAGAAATTTAACTATTGAATTTCTCTTTCAGCCAAATTTATCTTATTTAAAGGTGCAGGGAATTTAAGTCGAAATCACCTGTCGGAGCGGAGAGTTTTTGCCAGAGCCGCTCCAAATGGCGACGTTTGACAAGGGCAGAGCGGTGGCGGCACGACTGGTAGTCTGAGGCTGTCCTGGGAAAGTAGCGGCGCCGCTCCGATGGCGACCGTGCAAGCTTGTGATCTTTTCCCAGTGGTAACAACAGGAAAAAAAGGCGCTCAGACCGAATACCAGCAGCAAAACAAGGGCGGTGCCGAGAGGAAACCCTAAGGCGTGCCTTGTGCTGTCGGCGCCGACATGACCGGCCGCCGATATGTCCTCCATCACACGCCTATAAAAAAGCCCTGTATAACTCGCTTCCAGCTGCAACTGCTGCTGCTCCATGTGCCCTGGCGCATAACTTGTAAAAATATACTCTTGCTTTAGATTTTTGTGACAAAAAGTCATTCAGAACCACACATTACCCTTTCCAGTTCCCAAATTTCCTCCCACAAAATGGTAAGTAGTAGTACTGAACAAGAAAGCTGCTATTATCTTAATATTGCACGGATCGGCAGGCATGGATTTTACTTCTTTATCATCACTGCTGAGGCTTTACGTTTGAATTTTGTCCCCGATTCGCGAAAAGCCAAAGAGCCTGGATGATCATAATTATGGCTGATACCTTGCCTTGCCGCCTCACAAAGCTGGCTAATGCTGGCCTATGTCCCGCACACTTTATGCCGTTAACTGTTGTTAGCTTATGGAGTGCGCATCGCCGACAGGCCGGGCCAAGCCGACTGTAACTACACCTAAAAAGGTAAATTATTGCCACTGCGTAGCCGATTCTACTTTTACTTTCCTGCTTTATACCTCACATTCCATGCAACAGGCTGCCAAGGGTCCATGGCTGTTGGACCGTCCTTGCGCTTTTGTCTCTCTCCCCAAATTTTGTAAGATATGTGTGTTTGTTGGAGAATTTTATGTAAAATTTATATTTTTTTATACAAGGGTACGAGTCTATGTTGATATTTTTCATGAGAGTTTACTGGTGTTTATTGGATATCTATTTCACAAAAGTCATTGATATCTTTTTATTGAGAGCCAAGCATTAAGGCATATCTATTGGATATCGATTATGTCAAAGTTGTTCAGGGTATGATCCCAACTTTATCTTTTATTTATCGCACCTCTAAAGAATTTGAACCTTGATAAATAATGTAGTCAAGGAACATACTTTTTTTCGTTCAAATCCAAGCATTAAGGTGTATCAATTGGTTATCTATTACGTTAAAGTTACCCATTACATGATCCTAACACCATCCTTTATATATTGTACCTTTAACGAAATTGAACCTTGATAGATAATGTAGTCAAGGAACATACATTTTTCATTGAGAACGAAGCATTAAGGTGTATTCATTTGGTATCTATTTTATCGAAAATGTCCAAGGTACAATCCCAACCTCATCATTTATTTATTGTACCTCTAAAGAATTTGAATCTTGATAGATAATGTAGTCAAGGAACATACATTTTTCATTGAGAGTCAAGCATTAAGTGTATCCATTGGTATATGCTATGTTGAAGGTGTCCAATGTATGATCCCAACCCCATCGTTTATTTCTTGTACGTATAAAGATTTTGAACCATTTTGATAGATAACGTAGTAAAGGAACATTATCATCTTCATCAATTGTATCAACTACTTCAACTAACCCTTTTATTTTTCTAAATATTTAAGAGGTTAAACATAACAATTATTTTCATAGGGAATGCATACGCTCTTATTAGAACAATTCTATAAGGTCTTCAAAGTTTTTTATTTTAATTTTTTTGTCATTAAGCATTTTTCAAATCTTATTTATTTTCCTCTATTTTATTTTTAATGTATTGCTAGTCCACAATTAACACTTATAAAACAATTAGAAAATTACAAATAGTTTGAAAAATTTCGAATAATTTATTTTCTAGTCTCATAACTTAACTTCTCCAAATTTGCTTTGTAGTAGAGAAAGTCCTCTTAAAGCTCCCAAAATTTGTTTCTTTGTAAGTTTTCCAATCAAACTTATTGAACTATCTCAAGATATTTGTACTTTGTTGATTCTCCCATGATCTTATTGAAAAAGAAGGTTACACTAATTGTATTTCTTTTGATTGAAAAAGACTATGATCTTGGTCTTGTTGGGTTAATGTGCACACTCACCTCCTGGCAAACACTCTAAAACCTTTGAGTGCTCTTGAAACCCTTGAATAGCTTACAATCAAAATGAGATTGTTAGCATATAAAACAAGCCTCATAACATGTTCTCTCAAAAGAACACCCTCCCCTGTTTGTAGATTTATTTAATTTTCCAATTTGTTGATATATAAATTAAATACAAGATAATGAAACATCTTTGCTTAATTTCAATATCATTCCTAAAGTTTTCTTTAAACTCTATTTTTTACTTTATGAATTATTGATTTATAACACATTAATATACTTAAATTATATCGAATATATAATATAAATTAAATAAATACTTTAAATTTAATAAATGTATTTAAACTATACACGTTAAATTTATATTAAATTTTTATCACTACCTACCCACTTCATTACAATCGCTTATTCTATTATAATTAGATTTTTATATGAACATATGTAATATAGACAAATTTTCACTAAATCATTCTTTGAAATTATATATTATGAAAATAATATAATAGTATAAAAAGAGAATTAACATTCACGAGTCCAAAAACAACTTAAGAAACAAACGGGACCAATCATTATAAGGTGTGCAATTACTATAAATTTATAGTGGGACCTAAGGATAATTTTCCTCAGATTTGTCTTAGAATTTGTGAACACTTCTCAATCATGCCAATATTCGATTTGTTAAAAGGTTCTTAGCTCATAAAGTTTGTTATGGATAAATATAATTTTGAGAATATGTTTAACAATTCATAATTATTATTAAAGTAGAAATTTTCATTGGTGGCATATACTTATCTCATGGTACATATTTTAACCGATTTGGCTTTAACTTTACATGGATAACGATGGGTCCCCAACTAATTGACTTGAACCTTTGTAAGGGGATAAGATGCCCTTGAGCAATATTGCTAATGGGGTTGGTTGGCTACTAGTGCTCAACCAGAATCACCTTGGGTTTGAGTTTTCAATGCAATTATGTGAAGTATAAAAGACCCCACATAATGGACTACTTTTAGCATGGTGAATGAATAGATACATGATCATCATACTTTGAAGACATCTGGATGGTTGTAGGTTGAAAAGTTGATTAAAATAGTAAATAATAATAATATTTTGTTGTAGGTTAAATTTTAGCCCAGTTTGAATATATTTATAGTAGTAAGAGAAATATTAAATTTGAATAGAAAAATAGATAGATAGTACAAACTTTTTTGAAAATTTTAGTGACAAGACATAATAACTTGTTTCTAACATGTCATCAATTTTTAAATACTTGAGTTTGCTTTAAGTTTTGTTAACATTTTTTGTTTATTTGAATTTATTTTTTGTATTTTTATTTAGAGATTCGGATTTTAGACTCTTGATTTCACTACTTGTGCTTTCTTCCTAAGTTTTCAAGATTCCTCTTGTAAACTTATTTCATTTATATTTTCTCGATTATTTTATTTTTCTTATTTTTCATCCAAATTATAAATCAATTTAAGTTTCATTTAGTAAATTCCTCCTATTTGATTCCCTTAGTTCATATAGATCCTTGCATTTTCAAGTTTTAATTTCTAATGGTCTCAACGAAATGAGGTGGATCCTAAGATATCATTTTATTTTGGACTTACATTTTATTCTTTAAGGTATTCAAAGTTCAAATCCCTTCAAGTTCCATTTTATAGCTCCTGTCTAATCAATGTTAATTAGGGTATGCAATTTTATCATATCCAATTTATTTCTTAGTTTTTTTCCTTCCTAACATACTTTTTGCCCTCGATAGGTCCATAGAGTCAAGAATGAGTTTTGATTCTATTTAATTTTTCTCTAATCTAGAATTTGTATTTTTTCCAAAGGCTTAATCTTTTTTTTTGGATTTCAACCTATTTAGAATGCATTAAATGCTATATTTTGTAATGAATAAAATTAATTTAGAATCTAATGTCTATGAATTAACTACACACAAAAAATAGTTATTTTATATTGCTTAATTAATCATGAATGAACAACAATATAAAGAGTAGTGTACAAGGTGCGTGCATGGAAATGGGAGATCGAAAAGGGGATCTCAATTGACATTTTTTTGAATTCAATATAAATTGATTTTAGATGAGAAAATGAAGATAGTTATCTTCAAAATTTGAAGATGCGACAAAAAACAAGTCATGATGCTTTGAATCTACTTTCTAAACTACAAATTTTTTAAATGGTGGAGATTAAGTGGTTTAAATAGGGGAAGCACACAAAGTGCACCTTTTTTTATAGAAAAATATAACACAACGTTTGTTATCATCCCCCTATTTTTTGAGTATTTCTAAAATCAATTCAATGAAAAATTACCTAACATCATATAGTTTATATTTATTTTTTGCCAAGTTTTGAATAAATATATAATTTTTTTACTAATTTTTGAAGTGAACACGTCTTGAAAAATAAAAAAATTGAGTGTGCTACCCCCTATTTTTTTGGAAACAAATTGAAAGGTATTTTTTAATGTGTATAAATAAAGTCTAGAGTGTAAAAATATAATTTGTTTCAAATTTGGATGAAAAGATAAAAATGAAATAAAAATACTATACATAGTTTTTTACAAAAAGAAAAGACACTAACAAAATAAATTAAAGATCAAAACCTTAACACATTTAAAATATAAAAATAAGAGAGAGTTTGATATTATAATGGTATTTTTAGCTCAACATTTAAGGATGTACAAACCTAATGGAGATCATGCTTGAGATTTAGTCATTTATTTACAATTTATAGAAAACACGCCTTTGGGCATTGACATGCAAGTACAACCCTTTAGGTTGGATTCCCAAGGTAAATCTAACCCTTAAGTTTGGAAATACCCAACACAAGTTATAATGTGAGTGTGTTATAATATGCTCATGTTTCTTTAGAAACAAAAATCCAAAAAGGTAAAAAAGTATGCGGATCTTACGATTTTAGAGCCACATTATCTTTTTAACCCTACATATTGTGCATTCCTACAATAGAAACACATTTCGTGATATTGATAAAATTCTAATAACTGTTTAACAAATATATCACCTTTTCTTGTTTCATTGATGTAATTGCATTATCTTAGATTGAATTTGACAACTATCAATTACTACTTTCATGTTTTGAATATTTTGAATGATTATTTTCATGTTTTTTGTTTGAATTAGATAATGCATAATCATTGTTTACATATTTTTGACCAATTGTTCTATTACATTGACATAGAATTGATCATACCGAGGAAGTTGGTAAAAACCTCAAACTTTGGAGGAGTATGAAGCCAAAAATGAACAAAATAATATTGTGAAATTAAGAAATTGAATCCCAAAGTTCAAGGTAAGTCCCCTTTTCCATCTCAATATGATACTAGAATCAAATTACTTGAATATTGATTAAATTTTTTGAACCACAAAGGTGAGGCTAGCCTAGTTGATAATATTTTGATATTTCATGATGTCAATATATGTATGTGTTTTCGATTATTTTTGTTATATATATACACACACACACATATATGTATACACACATATATATATATATACATGTATATATACATATGTATATATAAATGTATATACATATATGTATATACATATATGTGTATATATGTATATGTATATATACATGTATATATATGTATATATGTATATATGGGTGAAGCCACAATAGTGGTTTAAAATTCGAGTGAGGAAGGAAAACTTCCAAAAAAATCACCCATGCAAAAAAAAATCATTTTGAGGGGTTTGAGCGAACTCAAGGTTTGAGTGAACCCCCCTTTTCCCACCTTCCCACCCTTCAACACAAAAAGACTCAAGATTTTTTTCACTTCAAAGCTCGGTTTGAACATAAAAATGGTGGAATCTTCACAAACCCAATTGGAATCAGGTAGTCCTCGAAATGAGCTATCCAAAAAATATAATTTTGATATGTTTTGGTTTTATTATGTATTTGTTTTTTTAGTTTTATTAAACATAGGGTTTTCATTGAAAATGAAGGTCTATGTTCTGCACATGTGAAAAAATAGCAGATTATAAAAAAAAATTGAAAATTATGAGTGCACCAAATATTGAAGTCCTTGATCCAAAAAAAAATAAAAAATTGAATTTTGATATATAGAAAAAAAGTTACGAGTTATACTATCGCGCTATGTCTGAATTGTAATTGGTTTGACTTCGAAACTTGATTAAAGAAAAAATATTCAATAAAAAAATATCTAACCAAGTGGAAGCACTAGATATCGGAGTTAAAAATCTAAATTCAAAAGAATTAGAATTTTATCCTTCATGGAAAAAAAGTTATGCGTTATACGGTGTGCGTCACTTTTTAAAAATGTTGTTTTCTGAAAAAACCAATTTTTGTGGCAGATGGAAAAAGAAGTGCAGTTTGATTTTTTAAACAAATATTTTTAGAATCTATAAACAAAATGTGACAAGACTCTAGTTTGCATCGTCTTCAAATTTCTCACGGTTTAGCCACTATAGGTGCCCGAATGTGAAGATTTAGTTAAAAATAACAATTTCAGTGTCCAATTTGGCCAAAAATTGTAAACCACTATTGTGGGATCACCCATATGTATATATGTATATATAACAAACATAATTGAAAACACATACATATATTGGCATCATGAAATGTCAAAATATTATCAACTATATATACATATGTGTATATATATACATATATACATATATATAGATATGTATATATGTATATATACATATATACACATATGTATACATATACATATGCATGTGTGTGTACAAATATATATAAACTTGCATCATTTGGGTCATTGACCAACTCTAACCTAGAATTTATCATTTAGATAAAATATATCCATCACCTTAGATAATGACTAGTCCATTTTATTAGGCCTTGTCCTCCCTAGATTAAGCCCTATTGATCCTATCCATTAGAATGGATTGAATCTATATATTATTACTCCCTATTTAAATTTTAAATATCTTTCTTCATAGGCCAATTTCTTGAAATATGAATGTTATTTTGTCATCCCATTAACTTGTGTGCAAAAGGTCTCAAGTTGAGCATATAGGAATCATATTTAAGGACATCATCCAAGGTTTTTAGGATCATCAATTCATCATTATATATTTTTATCTTGTGTATGCACATCTTAGTCATAGTTATATTAGTTCTAGTATCTATAAATTAGTTGTATCAACATGTGCATCTCTCTTTTGCGAAGGTTCAATCTTCTACATTGTTCATGGGTATCAAGAGCATATTAAGGAAGTCAACAATCTTTCATTTATCTATAATAGGCCTCTAAATGTGCTTTTTAGAACCATTGAGATTTAGATGTAACAAAATGAGTAGGAAGTTAATATATAAGCCACATCTATAAAGGAGAAACCCACAAGAATATGATATTTTCAAGGATAAAACCATGGGT
The DNA here is from genome assembly GCA_007115665.2 of Sequoiadendron giganteum. Taxonomy (NCBI): domain Eukaryota; kingdom Viridiplantae; phylum Streptophyta; class Pinopsida; order Cupressales; family Cupressaceae; genus Sequoiadendron; species Sequoiadendron giganteum. Next base: position 506,226,765 of record CM021106.1, on the reverse strand, counting down.
GGGGCTTGTTCTAGCCATATAAAATATGATATCCCTATCATAATATTATATTACATATGTTAGAGTTTTTTTTATTGTGTACAATTATAATTATGTTTTTGAAAAGTTAACCAGCATTTATAGGGCGCTGTACCCTTCACAACGAGCCACAAGGGCCAAAAAGAAACCAGACTAAACAAAAAACATAAAGAAAACAAAAAAAAACACAAAAACAACCCAAAGGTAGCACAACAACCGCAGAGCATTAGCCGACAGACAGGTACAGGTAGCATCTAACTGGCATTGTCCCAGTTTTTAATTCGGAGGTCCACTGCCTCATCACCCACCCATTTTTTGTTGTCCTGGTTGTTGTTACCCTCCAACTCCTCCTTTATGGCATTAGACAGGGTGCTTCTAACAAAGTGACCCAACTTCATGGTGAAGTGGGTTAACCCTTGAAATCTTTTATCAAGAGTATCCATTCTTTTAACCACATCACACGAATCCACCCCAAAATCTATAGTCCCCTGAACCTCTCCAAGCTCATCCACCAGGGGATGGGGAGAGTGAGAGGCAGAGCCATCAACCGAAAGCTTGTTGTTCATCGGAGTAAACTGGGGCCTCTCCACAATGTCATCCTCCTCCTCTTCAAATTCTTCTTCCTTGTAACCTTTGTTGTTAGACTGCTCCTCCTCAGAATCTTCAATAATTAGCCTCTTCTTGTTGTCTTGGCCAGTCTCTTAGATCTCCTCCTGGCATTTTCCCCTCCAGTCAACTCTGTGTTCCCCACAACTGTATCTCCTCTGGAATCTTTCTTGATAGCATTCTTGCCCTTACAGTCCTTGGCAGTCAGGGCCAGAATGCATTTCTCCTTGCCTTTTTTTGTTGAGGTAGCCTTGTAGGCCGAGTCAACATGAGTGGCTTTAAGCTCATAGAGTCCTTCCGCCGCACTGGCATGGGCCTTGCCTAGCCCACCCTTAAGTTTTTTGGTGGTAATTTTGGCTTTAGGATTCCCCACATTGCATGAATTGAGTTTCTGAGGAGGGCTCTTAGACTCAGCCGGGGAAATGTGCACAGTTGAAAGGGGTTCAATGTTCTCAATGCAGACCGTCATGATGGCTTTGGGTGGACAGAGGGCAAGATGAAAGTGATACAGTCTCAAGATAAGCCCCTGAGCGGTGGGGGGTCACAGGGGTTGCGGCTAGCTGACTCTTTGCACTTGTCGATAGAGCTTTCAAGGTCCATTAAAAAAAAAAATGGGAAACTGAGTAGCATCTTATGTCTAAGGTGATTTAACAGAGGAAAATGGTAAAAGAAACAAGTTTTAAATCTACCTTCTAGAGTTACATACTTCATCAGTGCCATACACACCTGGTCCCAGGGCTTTGGGAGCACATCCCTCTCAAACCCCGCCTGATTCTACACCAGAGTCTCCTCACCTTTGAAGAAGGCCTTTAAGATTTCATGGTCAGGTTTTTTGGTGTGTTTTGGATACTTTTTCCTAGAACACAACAAACCCATAGCTTGTGCAATAACTTCTTCACTAATTTCAAATGATATACCACCAATGGAGACCCGTCTGTCCTTCCACGAATTGGAAAACTGACCCGATAGGATAGGATCATGGCCAACCAAGCACTCCATAAGTGGAGCAATGCACCCTCCATGCAAATGTGCCAAACCAAAGGGTTGTTCCGAAACTCCTCGCAGTTGTCAGGTTCAGTCTTGACCCGCTCACCACCCATACTTCCAATCTGCACAAAGAACTCAAAATACAAACAATGCCAATTGCAGCAGCCACGAATGATAATTACAAAGTGATAGTTAAGGCAAGGAATACAACAAAGGATAATTAAACCCGCGTACAGGACACACGCGCGAAGGGGGAAATCACCACAGGGTGATTTGACACAAAAATTAAAGAATTTATGATTATAGCCAAGAAGGCAAGAATTGATGGACAAGTAGGGGATGCACAAAAACCCAAGCGGAAAGGTCGGATAACTAAAAATAGTAAGCATCCAAACCAAGCCAAAAAAATCTCGCGTTAAACTAACTGACCCACAATTATAATTATGTTGAGTGATGTCATTACTTAAAATAATGTAGGTTTTATATTAGGTTGATGAGATATTATTAGGTGCCAAAGGATGGGTCAATTGCCAAGCACTTGGTAGTTGATCTTCTATTAGAGATTGTTTGGAAGTGAATGGTTAAATGAAATGTCATCATTGGTATGGTAGCATGCAAGTGGTTTCATTAGAAAAATTAATTAAAGTGGATTTAAATTTAAACAGACAACTAGTAGACGAGTGAGTTGGGTAGTGTTTGGAATTGTGAGGTCCCTTGTCATAGTGGTGATGGAGTTTCCTTTTCTCATGTGTGTATTAATCCCCTTTAATAGGCATCATTTATTGTGACAATGTTCCCTTGGGTGAATATTTGTATTGAGAGTAGAGTGGTAATTTATTCTCCTTTTTGGAATTATTTTATTTTACCAATGGGAGATTGTGGTTTCCTTTAGTGGGTGACTTATTTATGGACCTTTGTGTCACTGATAAATCCATTGGTGGTTGCCCATTCTATTATGACGTGATTACAATATTTAGGGAATTGTTGTTTGAGATTATATTGGTTGAAGTGTTGCTATGTGGGTAGTTTGAAGGTAGTTTTATAGTTGCCTCTTGGTAGCCATTTGGTAGTTATGATGGAAATCATTTAAGGATAGTGACCCTTCACCTTCTATTAGCCTCTTGGTAGGTGCCAATTCAATTATGATGTGATTACGATAGTTAGGGAAGTGGTATTTGAGATGCCACTGGTTGAAGTGTTGTTAAGTGGGTAGTTTGGAGGTCATTTTGTAGTTGCTTCTTGGTAGCCATTTGGTAGTTATGATAACTATTTAAGCATAGTGACCATTTGAGGATAGTGATCCTTCATCTAAGTTAGCTAGTAGAGTACTCATCAATTAAATTTATTTGTTGATGTAGGGCATGTGCACCAAGATGGAAAAGAGAAAACACAAATGCTTTATAATGAAACACACTCACATTATGGGTTGGTAGTGACCAAGCCTAGGCTCAGTCATTACCAAGACATAATGTGAGCATGTTAATAATGTGCTTGTGTTATGTTTTACTTTGAAAATTTATCTTTGTCGTTCTCTTCCAATGCAACTATATACATGAAATAAACAATTAAGTATAAGTGACATTTATATGGGTGATCCCACAATATTGGTTTACAATTTCTAGCTAAACTGAACACTGAATTAATTTTTTCTAACTAAATCTTTACTTTTCGATACCTATAGCAGCTAAACCGTGAGGAATTTGAAGATTATGCAAACTAGTGATTTATGAAATTTTCTCTATAGATTCTAAATATATTTTTTTCAAAATTTTTGGAATCAGATTGCACTTCTTTTTCCATCTCCTTCGAAAACTAGTTTTTATCAGTAAACACCATTTTTAAGGAGTGATGCTCACCATATGCAAAATATTTTTTTTCTTCTATGAAGGACAAAATTCTTTTTTTTTTTGAATTTAGATTTGTAACTACGATATCTAACCCATTCATTTGGTTTCATAGTGTTTTATTGAATATTTTTTTCTTAATCAAGTTTCAAAGTCAAACCAATTACAATTCAGACATAGGCAGACCGTATACAACAATTTTTTTTGTATGTATCGAAATTCAATTTTTTTTAATTGGATCAAGGACATCAATACCTAGCCTACACATATTTTTCAGAATTTTATTTTGATAATCTACTATTTTTCCACATGTGTAGAACATAGAGCTTGATTTTCGGTGAAAAACCTATGTTTAGTCAAACTAAAAAAACAAATACATAATAAAACTAAAACATATTAAAATTATATTTGATGGATAACTCGTTCCAAGGATTACCATCATATAGTTGGGTCTGTGAAGTCTCCTCCATTTTCATCCTCAACTCGAGCTTTGAAGGGAAAAATTCTACAGAAAATTGGTGCTAGAGGGGGAGAAGGGGGGAAAAGGGGAGTTTGAATGAACCCAAGTTCGAGTGAACCCCCTGTTGTCCATTGTCTTCATCATAAAAAAATACAAAAAATGGGTCAGATCATTTAATATGGTTCGCTTGAACCATGGTCCATTCAAGACCTTTTTGGGTCCATTCAAACACCCTAGTTTGTGCGAACCCCTAAAATTAATTTTTTTCTTTTCATAGGAGCGTTTTTGCAATTTTCCTTCCTCATTGGAACTGTAAACCAATTTTGTGGGTTTAACCATACTTTAAGTTATATTTCATGTATATAGTTTCAAGATGTGTAAGAATGGTTTCATATTTCTAGGAATTAAATGAAAATTCTAAATTTTGGAAGATCTTATAATTTTTTGACTTAGGCTCAGTGATTACCAAGCCATAATGTGAGTGTGTTATAATGCACTCACATTATGCTTTTCTTTGAAATTTTGTCTTTGTCTTTGTTCATCTTCGATGAAACCATATACATGAAATAAACATTTAAGTAAAAAGTAAAATTTATACTTTAAGTTATATTGCATGTATATAGTATTAGGATGTTTGAGAATGGTTTTTTATTTCCAGGAGTTATAATGCAAATTCTAAATTTTGGAAGACCTTATAATTTCTTTAATAGTCAAAATCTAGTAATCAACAAGTCAAATTTTAGTAATTATCAAGCTCTATCATCTTTCTTTTTCTCTCTCCATCTCAATATTTTTTATCCCTTACATGATAAACCTCTCTCTCGCTATCTCCATCCCTTTATCTGACTCTTTCTCTCTCTCCTTCACTCTCTAATTCTCTATTTCTCCCTCCATCCCTCCCTCCCTCTCTACTTCTATATATCTCCCCTCTTCCTCTCCTTCTACCCCCGTCTCTCTCCCACCTTCCCTCTCTACTCTCTATCTCACTTATCCCACTCTCTCAATTTCTCCACCTTCCTCCTTCCCTCTCTACTCTTTATGGGTGTTGGCAAGAAGTTGAGTCCACTTTTTGGCCAAAAAGTGGAAGTGTTTTCCCTAATTTTCAGAGTTTGACACATTTGACCTTAAAATTTGAAGCACTTAGAGATGAAATCTTCAAGCAAGTCACAAATCATAAAATGTAGTACTCGGAGTCTAGTTTCCAAATATGTAATTTATTTCAATACCCAAATTGTACAAATTGAGTTTCAATAGGCTTTTGTAAAAACCACTATTTAAAAGATTTTTTTTACCATACCATGTAGGTGTACGACATCCATATTTTGAATTAAATTATCATATTTTTATAAATCCTTTTGGGAAAAGATTTGTGACTCACTGAAGCTTGTCCTAGATATTTTTTTGTAATTCTTTATTGAATTTTTTTTTTGTTAATTTTTTATCAAACATATTTGTCGTTTAGAAAAATTGTCATGTACGACACGCATAAGATGACCTAAAGTTATCATTTTTTGCAATTTTTTTTTAAAATTGAAAATAATTGTCTGAAGTTTGTCCTTGTGCAATCTGTTCGTCAAAATATTATGTTGATCAAAAGTTATTAAAATAGTAAAAAACTCTGATATTTAAAGTTTATGGACCAATTTCATCAAAAGATAATTGAAAAATAGAAAAAAAATCTAATTGTAAAAAAAATTATTTATTTGGAATCTACATTGTCTCATCTAAAATGGTTTTAATTTCGTCAAAAAAATCTACAAAAAAAGTTGTTAGCCATATGTCCAAACTCTATATTTTTCTCTGACATTGTTAGAATCTTCAACTTGTAGGTCAAACCAGGTTGAAGGCCTAGGTTCAGACTCCCAATGCTTTTCCCGAACCAAAATCCGAGGCAAAAACCCGACCACAAAGCAAAACCAATTTGAAATTTTAAAAATTTATTAAAAAATCATTTTTTATGCTTTTACAAAACGGGATCCCATTTTGAAAATCGTCCAAAATTGGAAAATTTTAAAAATGGACAATTTCCAAAAACGAAAACTGATCCCGTTTTGGAAACTTTCCAAAAATATAATTTTTTATAAACGGGATCCCGTTTTAAACGAGATCCCATTTTTTAAAATATGGGATCCCGTTTTTTGATTTTAGGCTCGGGATCCCGAACCTAAACGGGATCCCGTTTATTAAAAACGAGATCCCATTTTTGCAATGCCAATTTCGTTGTTTTGGCTAAGGAAAAAAATTCCACATTTCATGGACTCAACTTCTTGCACTTATCCTTATATCACCTCCTCTCTCTCCCTCTCTCTCTCTCTCTCAATATCTCCACCTCTCACTCTCACTTATCCCTCTCTACCTCTCCCTCCCTCTTTCTATCTCTCCCCTTCCTTATCTACTTATCTTTATCCCACCTTTCTCTCCCTACCTACCTCTATCTCACCTATCTCTCTCTACCTCTACCTCTTTCCATCCCTCCATCCCTCCATCCCTCCCTCCCTATTCCCTAATCTCTCTCTCACTCTATCCTTCCCTCTCTACATATTTTTATCTCTCTCTCCCTCCCTCCTTCCATCTCTCACTCTCCCTTCCAATATCTCCTCCTTCCTCCTTTCCTCTGTAATTATCTCTATATCACCTACCCCTCTCTACCTCTCCCTTCCTCCCTCCTCCCCATCTCTCTCTCTTGTTCTCTCCTTCCCTCTCTAATTTTTTATATCTCACCTCTCTCTCTCACTCTCTCCTTCACTCTCTAATTCTATCTATCTCAACTCTCTCTCCCTCCTCTCTCCCTCCTTCCCTCTCTACTTGTGTCTATCTTCTTTCTCTCTCTCCATCCCTCCTTCTCTCTCTCTCTCTCTCTCTCTCTCTCTCTCTCTCTCTCTCTCTCTCTCTCCCTCCTTCCCTCTCTACTTCTCTTTATATCACCTCTCTCTAATTCTCTATATTAATCCTCTCCATTTATCTATCCAAGTCTCTCCTTACCTCCCTCCTATTAGTGTAAATAGAGCCATTGGGTAAGTGCACAAATATGGGGGCGAAAAAGTGGCCACTTCACTTTTTGGTCCCAAAATAGTGAAAACATGAGTGTGTTAATAACAAAATGCTCTCGCATTATGGGTTGGTATTAATCAAACCTAGGCTTAGTTGTTACCAAGATAAAACATGAGTGCATTATAATTTTATTGTGTTATTTGATGCATTCACAAAATGTGAGTGCATTATAATGTGCTCGCGCTATGCTCTTTATTGAATAAAATTCCTTCTCTTTTTTTTTTTCTTTTTCTTGTCCTTATGTTTTAGGGAATTTACATATGAAAATTTAAACTTTCTTACAATTTAAGTTATATTTCATGTATATATTTTCAGGATGTTTGAGAGTGGTTTTGGATCTCTAGGAGTTATAATTCAAATTCTAGTTTTTGGAAGATCTTATAATTTTTTTAGTTTTAGCCAAATTTCAATAATCAACATGTCAAATTTCAGTAATCAAGAGGTCAAATTTGAGCAATCAATAAGTTGTACCATCTCTCTCCCTCCCTCCCTCCCTGCCTCCCTCCCTCTCTGCTTCTCCCTCCCTCCCACTCTCTATCTCTCTTTCTCAATATCCCAACCTTCCTCCTTATATACTTCTCTCTATCTCAATCTCTCTCTTCATCTCTACCTCTCCCACGCTCCCCTCTCTCTCAATCTCCCAACCTTCCTCCTTCCCTCCCTCCCCCCTTTTATCTCTCCTTATATAATTCTCTCTATCTCAATATCTCTCTTCATCTCTACCTCTCCCACCCTCCCCTTTCTCTCAATCTCCCAACCTTCCTCCTTCCCTCTCTCTCTCTCTCTATCTTTATATTTGTCTTTGTCTATCTATTTATCTCTACATCTCTACCTCTCCCTCCCTCTCTCTCCCTCTCTCATAGTCTCCCAACTTTACACTTAACCATATACCATCAAACCTTAACTCTATCACTCAACCCTCAATCCTCATCCCTATACCTTAAACCATAAACCATAAAACCTACACCCTCAATCCTCATCCCTATATCCTCAACCTTATACCCTAAACCCTAAATATTATCCCTCAACCCTATACTTAAACCCCAAACCCTACACTCTCAACTCTCAACCCTATACCTTATATCCTCAACCCTATACACTAAAACTTATACCCAATATCCTAAACCATAACCCTTATAACCTATACACTTAACCTTATACTCTCAACCTTGAAAATTATCCCTCAACCACAAAACCTCAACCCTCAACCCTATACCCTAAACCATACACCCTCAACCCTCATCCCTATACCCTATATCCTTAACCCTCAAACCTTAACTCTATACTTAAAGCCTAAACCTTCAACCCTAAACCCTAATCCCTATACCCTCAACCTTAAACACTATCCCTCAACCCTCAACACTATACCTTAAACCCTAAACCCTAAACCCTAAACCCTCAAACCTCATCCCTATACCCTATACCCTCAACCTTATACCTTTAACCCTAAATTTTTTCCCTCAACCCTCAATCTTATACTTAAACCCTAAACCCTGCATTCAAACTTGTACCCTAAATCCTAAACCCTAAACCCTAAGCCCACTACCCTCAAGCCTATACCCAATATCCTAAACAATAATCCCTATACCCTATACACTTAACCCTATACCCTCAACCTTGAACACTATCCCTCAAACCTCAACCCTATACCATAAATCCTAAACCCTACACCCTAAAATCTCATCCATATACCCCATACCCTAAACCCTAAACACTATCCCTCAACCCTATAATTGAACCAAAAACCCTACACTCTCAACCCTATAATTAAACCAAAAACCCTACACTCTCAACCCTTAACCCTATACCTTATACCCTAAACTCTACACCCTAAACCCTATACCCAATATATCAAACCCTAATCCCTATACCCTATACACTTAACCTTATACCCTCAACCCTAAACATTATCCCTCAACCCTATACTTAAAACCTAAACCCTACATTCAACCTTTTACCCTAAACCCAATATCCTCAAACCTATACCTAATATCCTAAACCCTAATATATATACCTTATACACAACCCTATACCCTCAACCATGAACACTATCCCTCAACCCTCAAGCCTATACCTTAAAACCTAAACCCTAAACCCCCAACCATAATCCATATACCCTATACCCTCAATCTTATACCCTAAAGCTTGAACATTAGCCCTCAACCTTCAACCCTATACTTAAACCCCAAACCCTAAACCCTAAACCCAATACCCTCAACCCTATACCCAATATCCTAAACCCTAATACCTATACCCTATACACTTAATCTTATACCCTCAAACCTGAACACTATCCATCAACCCTCAAACCTATACCTTATACCCTAAGCCCTACACCCTCAACCCTATATCCTAAGCTTTATACCCAATATCATAAACCTTAATCCCTATACCCTATACACTTAACCTTATACCCTCAACCTTGAACACTATCCCTAAACACTCAACCCTACATCTTAAACCCTAAATCTTATACCCTCAACCATCCTAGCAAGAGAGAGAAAGAGGGTTGAGGGAGGGAGGAAGGGAGAGAGAGATGAGATATATAGAGTAGAGAGTGATTGAATGGTGAGATAGAGAGAAGGAGAGAGTGAGAGGGAGAGGGAGAGAGAGAATTGTGAGATAGAGAGGAGAGAGTGAGAGAGAAAGAGGGGGAGAGGGAGAGAGAGAGCAAGAGATATAAAGTAGAGAGGGAGACATAGGTGAGATAGAGAGAGATAAATAGAGACATAGAGAGAGAGTGATGGAGGGAGAGGTAGGTAGAGAGAGGGAAATGGGAGATAAAGATAAGTAGAGAGGGAGGTGAGATAGAGGGGAGAGAGTGAGAGAGGAGTGGGTAAGATAGGGAGAGAGAGGTAGGTGGAGGGATGGAGAGGAGTGATAAAGAGTAGAGAGGGAAAGAGGTAGGGGGAGAAATAGGTGAGATAGAGAGAGTGATGGAGAGAGAGGTAGGTAGAGATAGGGAGAGGGGAGATAAAGGTAAGTAGAGAGGAAAGGAGAGGTAAATATAGAGGAGAGATACAGAGAAGTAGAGAGGGGAGGGAGAGAGGGAGAGGTAGGGAGGAGATAGAGGTGAGTGTGTGTGAGAGAGAGAGAGAGGTGAGATAGAGAGGAGAGAGAGAGAGATATACAGATAAGTAGAGAGGGAAGAAGAGAGAGAGAGATGATACAAATTGTTAACTACTAAAATTTAACCTCTTGATTACTAAAATTTGACATCCTGATTACATAAGGACACGAAAGAGAAAAAACGAGAAGAATTTTTTTCAATGTAGACCATAACTAACTCGTGTTTTGTTAATGCATTCACAAAATGCAAGTGCATTATGCTTGTTCTCACATTTTGTCTTGCTTTGGGAATCCCCAAGCCTTTGGAAAGCTTGGTTTTGCTTTGGATTTCCAACCCAAAAGCTTGGACTACCTTTCCAATGCCCAAAAACATGTTTTTGCATATTCTACAAAATTTCACATAATCTCATTTGTGCTAATCATCAGGTTTGCACATGTTTCAAGTTTGAGTAAAACAAAAACCTAGGTAAAGTTAAGCTCTCTCTTAGTTATTTAATAGTGTAATTTTTTCACATTTTGACCATGTTAAGGATTTCATCTTTAATTTCTTTTGTTGGTGTATCCATTTTTTGTAAAAAACAATGTTTGGTAATTTTTACTTTATTTTTTAACTACTCATTAAAACTTAAAATAAGTTACATTTTTATAAACTAAAATCCATTCTACACATATTAAAAAAAATGATTTTTGATTAGTTTTTAAAAATTATAGGGGTGTCATGGTCAAATTTTTGTTTTCAAGATGTGTCCACTTTAAAAATTAGTATAAAATCATGTATTCATTAAAAAATTATCAAAAAAATCAAGCATAAACTACATGTTGTTAGCTAATTTCTCACTAAAGTAATTTTAAAAATACTAAAAATAATTAACATTTTAGGGAAGCCACAACAAATGCTATGTTATGTTTTTTTTTTTTTTAAAAGGACCAATTTGTGTGGCTCCCTTTTTTGAACCCCTTAATCTCTACGATTTAAAAAAAATAGTAGTTGAGAAAGTATATTTAGAGAACTATGACCCTTATTTTTGTTGCATCTTAAAAATTTAAGTGTAACTATCCTCATTTTCTCATCAAAGGTCAGTATTTCTTGATTTAAAAAAAAAAGTGGCCACTTAAAACCCCTTTTTGACCCCCCCATCTTTGTGCGCTTACCCCATTATCATACCTAGTTAGCTAATCACCTTTCTATGATTGAACTATTCAAACCTACCTTAAGTTTACTTAGGTTTATTTTTCTTTTGTATCACTTCATATGGTTGAGACATGTGTCCTCATGACTTGAGACACTTATTGACACTTTCTCACACACTTGTCAAGTGAGCTCACAAGTGTTCCATCTTTGGAGGGGTAGTCATAGTTTAACTCCTACCATATCACTTCCTCATCCTTGCCTATATATGAAAGTATTTATCATTGTACTCTACACTCTTCATTCACAAATTTGATATACATACTATTGTGCATATTTTATTCACTTGCGAAAGTTGTTTCATGCTCTTTATCTTGGCATTATGTGACATGGTATTAGAGCCATGAGAGAATGTTCCTTCTTTCATTGAGGTGACTCCAACATACATCCCTATAAATGTTGCATCATAGAGCCAAATGAAAAACACCATCACATTAAAAAATGTCAAGAAATAAAAAATACCTTTCATTTTGTCAAATTCGGTAATTTTATTTTTTTTCACTATTTTGGCCTATGAGCCTATTTTCGAAAAGAAAATAAATTAAAAAAATTAGTAGAGGGCCAATCTTCCCAAATTCCAATCTACTAGTTAGGGTAGTTTTTTCTTCTTGCATGATACTTTTTCCTATCCGGCCTATTATTGTAGGATTTTGGCCTCTTTTTGTCGAAATTGTGTTTGCAAGAAATTTGTGGCCTCTTGGTCTGCTTGCAAGTTTTGTGGCATTTTTGTCACTACTTGTAAGAAATATTTAAAAATCTATTGGCCTATTCAACCACTTTGTAGGTAATTCCTCTATCTGGTTCTTTGGCCTATTAGAGAATTTTGTCCATATTTGTTGGTATTTGAGGATACCTCTCTCCATGTGGCTGGACTTCACTCACACTCACAATTTGGTCAAAATAATTTAATTTTAGGGCAATGGGGTCATTGTTTCAACAACTCCATTCTCACAACACTTAGCTAAAGATATTTATAGGTCTATTTTGAAGTAGCTAAGAAGTCTCATCTTCAAAGAGCTCCAGACCAACACCTCTCTAGCTTCTTGTGCACCCTTGGTAACAAATCCATCAAGACGGGATACAAATCTCATATCCATCCATGTAGGGCCCTCCACATCTTCATCTTTCTTGTAATCATATTCTTGCTTATTTTATTTAAAGAAGATATTGTAGATTGATTGTTACATCTAATTCCATAATCAACTAAGGTGAAAACCACTACCACACGCCATCAAATAAAGATCTTATCACATGACTGCCTCTATCAAAAGGCATTCAAGGATCACTTGCTAAGTGTCCCAACCTTTTGGGTAAAAATATTCTATTTTATAGGCATATTACATTTCCTACACACCAATACTTGACAACATAGATATGTTTTTTCATGCTGAAAGGTGACATGTAGAACATCATGTCAAAGGGCTACATATTTCTCTATATCACCTCAGTGTGCAAATTGTAGAGGTTATCAATAAAACATCATTTCTATTATAGCCTATAGGGAACACATTGCCTTTTACATATTTTAATAAAGGTTTCTTCATCCCTTTGTAGGTAATATTTTATACAAGACATCATAGAAAAAAAGAAATTAATTGTTAGTTTGTTTCTTGATCAATACAACCTTCCATAGCCACCATTCGACCCTTTGATATCTCTAGTGGAAATGGTCAAAGCACCCCCTCCTTGTTGCCTTTCAAAGCCGGTGAGTTCAAAATTTGGACTTCTCATGTGTTCCCTACTATAGCTCAGCCTAACATGTGCCAACCACATCTCCCTTAACCCATTCCATCCATTAACTTGGACAATGGTATTTATTTTTTGGCATTAATTGTCACTTTTCATAAACTTACTTAGTTGTCAAAGTTTTGTAAGGGGGGATTTTTTTGTGTAACTTTCAAATGGGGGGTTAGTTTTTTATTGTAAATATTTGTTGGAAAGCTAGTTCCAACATTGATGTTTTTAAGTCGAGAAATTTTTGATTTGTTGTTATTTAATTTCAAATATTAACCTTTGAAGTCAACATTGTAAACAATTTTTGAAGAGGCATAAATTTCACCTTGATTATTGAGATTCTATAAAGAAAATTCAATTTCTATCAAGATTTCACAAGGAACCCAATTTTGCATATAATTTTAAGATCCAGGTTGCCATTTTATCACAAATTTGTAAAAATATCTGTAAGTTATAAATGAAATATTTTGACATGCGATCTTCATAACTTGTAAAATTTTCTTGCACATTGTTCTAGGGGGCTACAATCTACACTAATATTTCTTGGGGAGATCTCTACATCTAGGTGTTTTTTATTTTTAGTTTGTTGGTTCATGTGATCATTTATGTTACACTCCTTCCCATTTGATTATTCTTTGTAATATTTCTAATAAATTAAAAATCAAATGTGGATACTGTGAAAAGAAGAGGCATACAACATAAGAATGCCATTTTTATCAAACCGAGGAATTGGAGAAAATTGTTCTAAGTCATGGTATTTCCTTACCTAATCCTCTAGCTCCAACACATGTAGAATCATCATCTAGTCTCACTCAGATATCTTGATATCTCATCTCTCATATCACTTGTTGCTACATCTAAATATGGTGTTGATCATTCAGGAGGTCTAACGATTCAGGACATTGTTGTTGTCTTTCTAGATTCACCACATTGGAATGCATATATCATCTTTATTTATATAATGCCACCTTATAGATTTGGATGCCACTATTGAGAACATTTTTCTTCTCTTTGATGATAAATTTTATGAAGTTACATCATCATTTCCATCTTTGGATATTTCTCTTGCCTCACCTACATCGACTTCTATCATGAAAGATTGTGTGAACATTCACGAGTTATCATTATCTATAGAAGTATCAGATTCACATCGATCTAGACATAGTCATACATCTATGATCTTTGTTCCAAAATATTCTATAGTACCTGATCCTTCATACCAGTATTGTCTTAGAGATCTTGATCATCATTCAAAGGTATCATTGACATATTTTCAATCTTTGGATCATGTGCATCATTATGTAACATGTGAAAAATGGAACCCTAAGTTTAATGCATAAAACCTAGGATGAATCTCTTCCTTTTTCAAAGGTAAATTAGGATGCAAATCAACAAGGTGTTTAGATTCACTTTCAACCATGAAGGAGAGTCAATAAAAAATGGATCCGATTCTTTTAAGCCTTAGAAATGGACTAAAATTAATTTTCTATGATTAACCTAATTCAATTATGTACCCTAATATTCAAAAGGCAGCAATTCAGAAGTACATAGACTGAAACAACAATTTCCAGGTAGATCTATGAAGTGTAGAATGATGTGCACCTATCATAAAAGTTAGATCTAAGTGTTGTACTATGACTGGGTCACCTAGAGGCATCTGGGTCCTTGTAGGCCTTGTCTGAACTTCAAAACTTGATCTTGTAGCTCTTTGTCTGCTCTCTATTTTTTTTGCTACAAACCTCCATCTTCAAATTTGGACCTACAATAAATCTACAAAAGAGATGGGAGGTGGCTATATAGGATTTTGCCTCAGTCAAACCCCTATTTTGGTATTTCTACCTCCATAATAGCCAGTAAAATTGATTGATAAAAGTGTGTGTGCCCTAACCTTAAGTGGGTCTAGGGTTGTTATGGGATAAAAATACATAAAACCCTACTCAAGTGTGTTAGATAAGGATTCCTACATAAAAATGACAAGATCTACCTAGGGAGAGGTCAAACACCCTTAGAAAATCTAAAATACAATGATACCTTGCTTTAGGTTGTAAATATTATGAAGCTCGAAGATGAGAACACTAGGAAACAAGTCATTAGGTTGAAGGAAATGGCCAAATGCATCTCCCAAACCTAGAATCCATCATGCTCTTCTATTGGAAAATGAACTTGAAATATGCAAATTCAAATGTGACATAATGATCTCTTTCTTCTCTTTTCTTCTCTTATTGCTTCCTTCTTTTATTCTAGTTTCAAATAGTGAAAAGAATAGGTATTTATAGGCATTTCTCTAATTTCTTAAAAATTAGATCTCAAAAGCCAACATTTGAAATTTGAAATTTGAATGTTAAAATACCGACACCAACATGTTAAAAATTGGTCCTCAAAAAAATAGGGGGACCCATATGCCCATGGGAATATGGGTCGTTGCCTTGTTTTCCAAGACATAATGTATTGGGGGCAAAAAAATAATTGATTCCATTTGTTCAATGCTTGCAATTTTGTTGGAAAACGATAAAATATGTCTTAGAATGCACCTAATTTAAGAGATTAGGGCCTAGTTAGGAGGTTTTAAAAATGCACAAATGCAAAGGTCACTAAAATATGTTCAAACTAAGCATAAAACTATAGTATCACCTACAAGGGAGTATAATTTCCTACACTACATTTAGCCCCCACTTTAGTGGCCATATAACACTACGTGCATATGCAAGCTAAAGTACTAAAAGTAAATCATGCTACACACAAAGGATACTCATATGGATATTATGAATCATTCATGAACATGAGAGTGAATCCCCTAATGTAGTCATCTACAAAACCACAATGTTAGGAACCACATCCTGAAAATCCAATTTGTTAGCTATTCAAAATCATCTTATACTTTTTGAACAAACATGTTAACTTTTATGGAGAACCAAATTTGAGGGTAGATGTATGCCCCCTGATTCTGCTTACTTTATGAAGGTGGAATCTGGGTAGAAATCTAACCATATCGAATTTATAGGCATGGTAATGATTTTTATTATGATAGGGTCATGAAATAACAACATCAACTATCAACAAATATTGGATGTGATCAGGGACGAAACTATGAATCCAACACAATGAACGACATCAAAATCAGGGTTCACTAGGCACCACAATGGTAAATTGAATTGTATATGTAATAGTGTAATTCCTTCCACTAGGGCAACAGTGGAGCATCCAAAAAATTAGGAATTTTTTGAATTTTTATCTTGGTAGCGTCAATATTTGAACCAACACAACAGGTACATTGCTTCAAAGAGGGGAAAAATGTAGACACTTAAATAGTCCTGGTTAATATTATGTATTTATTTTCATTAATTAATATCACTTCCTCCTAAATCACTTCTGCACTAACCAATTAATTAAATAGTATTTATTATTTAGTTAAATTCATCAATTTCTACTATTAATCAAATAATTAAATTTATTAGATTAATTCATCCTCTTTTGACTAATGTTCATCACATTTAATTAAATAAATTTATTTAATTAAACTCTCAATGTCCTCTCATTTGATTAAATAAATCTAATTATTTTAAAAAAATGCCACAATCCCCTAATCCACTCAAGTTGATTAATTCTGAATTAGTCAACTTTAATTAACCTCCTAATCTTCATTACTCATTTCTCTAGCTTTTGACTTTACCTTGTTAAGTAAGCCCATGGTCAACTAACCAAGTTGTACATGAAAACAATTTCTTCTAATTAACTAATTAGCCTATTTTCCTCTCGAAGGAATATTCTTTTAAATATTCGCTCAACTTGAATTTCCCTCCAAAGTCTTTAAATAACCTCTTACAAAGGTATTTAATGCTCTTACAAGAGCCAAATTTTCTTTAAATTGCCTCTTACATGCCATCTTGTCCCTCTTACATCTCAGCCATTTTCATTCAATTCTCTTACATTCTCTTACAAATCCATCTACAATGCCTTAACTCTTCACATTCTTCAAAATGTGCTCCACACACATCCCCATGACTTTCATTAGCCTTATTCCAAGTATCACAATGCTATTGACCTCCATTTTAGTCCCACATCCTTCAATTTCCCTCATTCTTCAACCCTTGAGTCCTATAAATATAGACATTCTTCATTGAATATGGATCCACAATCTCATGCAATCTTACTATAGGCATATTCATCCATAGCAATCATTCATTTTCATGTCATTTTAGCTTGGTTACTATACTTTTGCATCATTTTCATCATCTAACATCAAGAAGATCTTGGAGCTTATCAAAGGGATTGGGAAAGGGCCACTTTCCACATCAAAGTGATACCAATCCCCCTATGGGATGGAGGTTTGATCTATTTAGATAAGTTTACATGTTCATTTGCTTGTGTTATATGCTTTATTTTATGTTTTCTTCTTTATGTTTGATCAAGAATTTCATAGGTAATGGTTGTTTGTGCTTTCTAACATGACTAATCTTGTTTTTTTTTGTCTATTGTTAACTAGTTGTAGATCACCATTCACATTTTGGTGCTAGAAGGAGGGCTAACCACTTAAAATATCACATTTTTTTCCTAATTTTTTTTTTTAGCTACAAGAAGGCGACACCATTTTTTATAACCAGAGCACCACCTTTTCTTATCACGCTGCTTTTGCAAGATCATTCAATGCCACCTCTACTTTCAGTGCCACTTTTCTTGTCCAATGCTGCTATCGCTTTTTTCTTTCACGTCACCTTTTCTATAACGTTGCCTTTGATCTCTTTATCGACTATGGTTTTGCAAGTTCAACCAAAACACTGCCTTTATTTCAGTGCTACTTCTATAGGTCTTGCATTTCCTTTGTGCTCTATGTCTACTTTAGAGCGTCGCTTCTATTTTTTACTAGAGTGTCACCTTTGTAAAAATAGTGTCACCTTTGCTATCCAGCACCACCTTTTCTATCCAACACCGCTTTTGTAGATTGGAGGGAAGCATCAACTTGGAGAATGAAAAGCATTTTTAAATGCTCATTGTATTATAGGATATCCATTGTTGCTTTCATTTTTTGTTTTAGGACCAACTAGCTTCATTTTGGGTTTACAATCAATCATTGACTTGAGACTTTCAAATTGGTTAAAATTGAACGTACAAACTTACTAAATCATTGCTATGTTGGGCTAAAATTGAACAAGGAAAACTCACACTCAGTTTGGTGATTAAAATGAATTTACTATTGCTTTGAAGGATAAAAAGATCAAGTGTCTTAAGTGAGTGATTTTGTCTTGAACACACTTTAGGTGCGTATCCTATCCCCTTACAGTTCGCACAATCTTCGATGAAGAGAAACACTCAAAAGTGTAACTTTGTGTTGATGTTGATTCAACTTTAGAGGACCTGCCTCCCAACTTGTGAGAGGGAACGACCCAAGTGGTACTTTCATTTTGGTTCACTATATAAATTATTTGGTTGTGACTAAAGTCATCAACAGATTGGTGTTGCTTTCCTATATTAACAAGTACCACCCCCAGTATCCATGTGATACATTAAAATCCCTTCTTAGGAAGGGACTAGGAGGACTTTTAATTGAGCTAATCTTGCCACATGTATCACACCAGTTTTATCCCAAAAATTTGAATTAAGAACCACTTTTTGTAGAGACCAAAAAACCTTTTTTACTTGATGGTGCAGGAACGGTCGTTCCGAAGCTGCCCTATATTCCACTTTTCATTATAGAGATAGAAAATCCTCCAGATCTTTGGATCTCTTGGGTTTGAGATTTAGTGTGCCCGTGCCATGTAAGGGGGAGCTAGTGTCACCAAATATCTAGTTGTTCACTTTGTCTTAGTTTTTGGATTAATCCAAGTAGGGATTCGACAAGTAGTATCTCTTCAGCCTAGGTTGTGCATTCTTATGAGTTGAACACATTTCTTGGTTCCAAAACATTGAAACAAACATTTAACAATCACCAAATTTTAAACCCTTTGAAAAGTCCAATATTAATGCTTTTCCCTAAGGATATTTTCCTTAAAGTCTCCTAAGTATTTGGGCTCATATCTCAATTCATTCTCTTCAAATTCAATGTAGGGAAACTATGACCTTGGCTCTTTGATTTTTGCATAAATGACCATGTGGAATGAAAAGGAGCTTATACATAGATATTTAGTTTAAAATTTAAGCAAGACAAGTCGATGTGGTAAAAATAATTCATTAATCAAGATAAACTCACAATTGGACCCCACACATGTATGTGTTGTCATGATCTCTCACAAGGTCAAAATCCCTAAATGAAGGTCCACATTCTGTCATTTGAAACTTATATATCATAGTCCAAAATCTGTCAAGAAACACCTTCTAGGTCTTTATCGCAACAAAGATATCTTGGTAAGAAATTTTTATACAAACCTTTTGAGGGATGAACCATACTTGTATGTCCAATATGAGCCCCTCATTTAAGGTATTGATCTTTTTGGTTTGAGTCATTCATAGGGTAGAACATGTTCTTCAACACCTTGGTCTTATAAACAAAGTCCTTCTAGGTTTATCTAGGGTCAAAACAAACACCTTCATCCATCCCGAAAACATTTATAAAAATCCATATCACAAATAACTTTCTAGAACTTTAGAAACATCCTTATGCTAGACATTTGGTAAATCACTTAGACCAAATCAAAATCATCTTGTTTAGTTAGGTGTGTTAGGATGAATCATTTCTCACACACTTAGTTAAATTAACACCCCCTTTTAGACAAGTTCATCCTAAAATTACATCTAACATCTTAGAGATTACAAATTCATCATCCAAATCAAAACAATCAAAATAAAAAAGTCCTAAAGTCTAGTATTTATCCAATTTTTTTAAAAGTTCAAACATCCACATCACCCACCCCTTCATCTTTCATATTATCTTGATCCTAAAACACACCTTAGAGGTTCTTTTTGAACCCAAAATTAGATTAACCCAAAAGGTCGACCCCAAATTTTATGGTCTAAACAAGATTACAATACAAGAAAATCATGGAGAAAAATGGGGTAACCTCAACCATGAGTGAGTTATGTCAAACTGAATTCAATCCAAGAACATCTACCAACTCTCCACTTAATCCCCCTCAACTACCTCAAGATGCTCAAGAGGGGGGATGTCAAGTGGAGGATGTCACAAACAACTTCAAAGAAATTTCCCACGTTGAAATACTTGAATTAGTAAAAATTCCAGACACCCACAAACTTATCAACACGGTCATGAGAATAAATCCCACCCAATACATGTTGGCATTGGCAAAAGAAGGGGCTAAAATCCCTTCTAATTTTGACGTGAGCACCATTGTGGAGCAACCTTTTGTGAACATCCCACAAACAACATTTACACCCTCATTTCTAAGCATCATCCAACCACTTTCTCAGCCATAATCATCTCACGCACCAAGTCAACCTATGATCATAAAAGGAAGCTCAATACTCGAAGCCCTTCAAGGGCACCCACTCATCAAAAATAAAAAATTGGAGGCCAAAAAAGTCTTGGGTATGCCAAATACCATCCCACAAAACCCCCAACATCCGTATGTACCACTTGTATTCCATGACACAAACACACCATCCATTTTCCATGCCACACCATCACATACCCTCAATACACAAGGTTACACTCCAAATGTCTCACAAGGTCAAATGGACCTATTCGAACAAGTGGGTACCTTTAATGTTTCTTCACTCCCACAAGGGAACATATCACAATCATACCCACAATTCCCTATCATGACACCATCACCCACACCAATTCAAGGTATAGGACAAACTGCCTCATTGAACACATCAATCCAAAATCAACCAAATCAAGTCAACTCCCAAACACAAATCAAATCAACACATCCCTCACGTCAAATCCTCCAAACATGCCACTTATATCACAACACCAAGTGGCATCATCCCAAATATCTCATCCACTAATCATATCATCACCAAAACCTCATATATCTCAAAGTCTAGTCTCACAAGGGCTAAGGATGTCAAATATGGTTCCAAATCCACCATCTATCACCCAACCCCTTGCCATTACACAAAAACCACCCCAACAAGCACTTCAAAAACCACCACAACAACCTCTCAACATATAATCACAATTTTTTTTGCCACCCATCAAAATCTTAACACAACGAATCAGTATAGCATCACATTACAAGCAATGCAAAAAGCATAGCAAAATGCATTGCAAAAATTTCAAACATAATAGGCATAGCAAGTAGCCCAAGCTCAATCCCAAGCGCAAGCACAAGCCCAATCACAAGCGCAAGCGTAAGCCTTTCTACAATAATAACAACAACAAGCGACACAACAACAAGATCAAGCCTAAGCGCAAGCCCAAGCCCAATCTCAAGAACAAGACCAAGACCAAGCTCAAGCACAATACCAAGCATAACAAGAACAAGTGCAAGCCTATCAAGAATCCCTACAATAACATGATAAAAGAAAAGAATTGATAGCACAAAAAAATCAAGCAGTGTAAGAACAGGCTCAACAACAGGTGCTATTAGCACAACAAAAATCCCAACAAGGCTTGTTGGAACAACAACAACAATAGTTGTACCGACAAGCATTTCTCGCACAACAAGGCTTCCAATGAACCTTCATGAACACACAACAAAATTCCTTGAACCTTGACATGCAAGTAACATACTCTACCCCATCATTCACCCAACAAACCATACCACCCCAAAACATGTACATTTCACCACCCGATCCACAAACTGGTCTTTCCACACAGGTCAAATTGCTCTCACAACAAATATAAGATATTCAATCTAGAAAAGCAAAAAAATAATACACCCAATGGTATTTGTGCCCCTATCCATTCGATAGGAAAATTGCTATATTTCCATTCCCACTAGGATTCAAAATACCAAAATTCGACAAATATCGAGGAAAAGGAAATCTCGAGGACTATATTAGAGAATTTTATGTACATTACATGGAAGTAGCATATGAAGATTCCTATCTGATGCAACTCTTTCCCCGAAGCTTAGCTAGTCCCACAATGGAATGGTTCTCCCGCTTACCTCCTGGAATCAAAAAGTTCCAAGAAGTCACAAACCTATTCATAGAAAACTACTCATTTAACCTAGACATGGATGTAAGCCTGAAGGAACTATCTGGCCTCAAAAAAGCTAAGGGAGAGACATTTGTAGGTTTCTTATAACAATGGAGATCTAGAGCCAGAAAAATAAATCAGTCCATGCTTGAGGAACAACAAATTGTAACCATCATCTGTAACCTCGAAGGGGAGTTATCCTTCCATTTGAAAATGCAATGCAACACAACATATGACCAACTAATCCTCAAGGCTCTCAACATTGAAAGAGCCCTCATGGAACAAGGGCACACACCCATATACCAAGATAATAGACCATTGACTAACTACAATGATAAACCTCACATTTGGGCTAAAAATAAAAACATTACCAATTATGGTTTTGTTGACACCAAAGTTGTTATTAGTGCTAAAAGGAAAAACACACAACAACAAACATACCTACAACATAACACCCATCGACCACAAATTGACACACAACAATCCATTCATCAAAACACCCCAAAAACAAACCCATCACAACAAAAAACAAATAATCAAACAATCAACAATGTCAATGCTCAAGGAGGACCACCCCCAACAAAAAAATATCCACAAAAACATGAGTATATGCCCTTGGGGGAACCCATTGAAACTGATATGAAAAAGTTAGTGCAAAAAAATCTCATCATTCTTCCTGTTTATGAAAATTACCAAGAGCCCCAAGTCAAACCCCCTTGGTATAATGAAAATCACCTTTGCGACTATCAAAAAATCAAGGGAAACACAACAACTAGTTGCATGAGATTAAAAAACCTTATTCAAGACCTCATTGAGAGAAGAGATATCACTATTGACCAACAAGCCATAAACCAAGATTTAAAGATATACATGAATCCGATGGCCGACCATAACAAAGGAAAAGACAAAGGTAAGGGAACAAATTACACAAATTCTAACCATGTTAACGACCATGTTGTAGCATCCTTGGATGAGTTCATAATAGTTGTCAACATCAAAGGGCCTAACACAGAGTGTGGAGTCACCACATGTAGAGGCACGGTAACCATCCAAGGACCATCACCATCACCTAGAGG
Source organism: Sequoiadendron giganteum (assembly GCA_007115665.2). NCBI lineage: Eukaryota > Viridiplantae > Streptophyta > Pinopsida > Cupressales > Cupressaceae > Sequoiadendron > Sequoiadendron giganteum. The sequence goes on along the minus strand of CM021106.1, from coordinate 506,203,691 downwards.
ATCCTCTTTAGTTCCAAAATCACATCCAAATGACTACAGCGTCTTAGACCAATTGAAGAAAACCCCCACTCAAATCTCCATTTTGGAGTTACTAAAGATATTGCCAGCACATAAGGACATTTTGGAGAAAGCTTTGTATGCATCCACTATTCCTACCGATATTGATGCAAACCAATTCCAACCATGGTTGGACACATCACTATGCCCCATCTTCTCATATTTTGGAACATGAACTTCCAACGCAACCATCCCAAAATCATGCATTACATCTAAAGGTCCTTGTTCACAAGAATAAAGTTAAGAGAGTCTTGGTGGGTGGAGTTATTGGTCTTAATATTTGTACCTTGCAACTAATCAAGAATATAGGGTTCTTTGAGGATGTTATTGAAAAAGGGAAAGGTATCACCATTAGGGCTTATGATGATCAAGAACAGGTGTGCCAAGACACCATCCTACTTCCCATTCAAGTGGGACTGGGCATCATGGAAACCAATTGCCAAGTCCTTGACCTTGAGCTTCCATACAATATCTGCCTAGGGTGTCCATGGATCCATGGGATGTAAGTTGTTGCATCTACCTTTCACCAATGTGTAAAATTCCCTTATCAAAATAAGGAGGTCATGATCCATGGCAATCTCAAGCCATTTTGATATTGCAAGAACTTGGAAGCTAAATACTAAAAAAATCCTAGAAGTTCCCAAGAATCATGAAGGACCCACATATTCCTATGTTGATCCATCCACCTTGGCCTCCACATCTGAGACAAAGACACCCTTCATCCAGAACATCCCAACCATCAAATCTACAATCAAAGATAATGGTTGTGGGGACTATAACTTGCACAAGGGCACATTTGTGTTAGGAGACCTACCACAATCTCCTAAATCTTATGGGAAAGTACAACATAGTGATGGTTCATCATCCCAAACATTCACATCACCTACCACTTTCAAAAAGTGGGGAGACTTAAGCAAAGAGGTTGTGGATGAAAATGACATATCAGACTTATTGTATCAAGATGATAGACTTGTCCATGTTCTTCCAATGGAAGATGACAACAAGGGACTACAACTAATGTTTGGTTGGGGCTATAAAAAGAAAGAGAAGTTGTGATGAAATGACAACGACTTACTAGAATGTACCTCATTCTAGAGAAACATTTAAAGAATCTTGGCCTTGGTTGTACCATGAGTAAGGTGACCATTCTTGGAAAGCATGCTCTCATCAGAATGGTCAAGGCTTCCCCTTAGTTACCGGTATCCACTGGTCTCCCCCTCGATAACTATACCTTTGATATAACCTACCTATACCAGGAGGATTCCAATTTTTTCATGATAACCACCACTTCATTTGAACCGAACCTTCATAACAATGAGTTACAACTTGTGTATCCCCAACTCGTAAAATGGGACCAACAAGGACTACTAATCTTGGATTCATTCAAAAATGATGAGGCTCTCTCTGAATTCATGGGACTAAGAAATGACATACCATATGAAGATCACAAGGCAGGGTTTGATATTGAGCTGGATACAAATACACACTATGGGTAAATGACTCAATCTCTTAGTCACAAAATTGAAAATCTAAGAGGAACATCTCAATCCTTAAGTGAAAACCACGTTGTGGCACTTAACGATCCCAAAATAGTAAAAAACAAAGGACGTATTTGACAGTGAAAAAATATCAAAGGTGCCAAAGGATGAGGGATTCAATCTTCCCCTTAGTGCTATTCATCAAGAGAAATCAATAGTCCTAGTAGAAAAGTGCAATCTAGTGAAATTGGGAACCAAAGAAGCCCACACATCACCTTCTATGTAGAGTCACTTTTGACTGAAGAACAAGAAAATCTAGAAACATTTCTAAAGGAAAGGAAGGTAAAATTTGCATGGACATACGCTGACATGCCGAGCCTTGATCCTAAAGTGGTCATCCATCATCTAGTAGTATATCCTGAGGAAAAACCTGCGAGACAAAAATTGAGAAAGATGCATCCACAAATTGACTTATTGGTCAAACTTGAGCTACAAAATTTTCTTGATGCAGGATTCATCTGACCCATTGATTATCCAGAATGGGTTTTAAACCTTGTACCTATTTCCAATCCAATTGGGGGTATATGAATCTACACTAACTTCATAGAGCTAAATAAAGCATGTCCCAAGGATGATTTCCCTCTACCCAACATTGACATGATTGTGGATCTCACTGTAGGACATGAAATGTTATCTTTTATGGATGGATTTTTAGGCTACAATAAAATCATGATCACCAAAGAGGATCAACATAAGAAAATATTCACTTATCCGTGGGGCACCTACAATTGGAATATGATTCCATTCAGGCTAAAGAACACCAGAGCCAGATATGAAAGGTCCATGAATTTGATCTTTCATGATATGATCCACAAGACTGTAGAGGACTATGTGAATGACATATTATCCAAATAAAGGAAGCATCAAGACCATATCTCAATGTTAGGACCAATCTTCAACATACTATAAGAGTATAAGGTATGACTCAATCCCAAGAAGTGTGTCTTTGGCTTAACTTCAGGAAAGATCTTGGGATATATTGTGTCAATGACGAGAATTGAGATTGATATCGCTAAACTCAAAGAAATACTTGACATGGAAGCATCACAGACAATGAAACAACTAAGGGATTTACAAGGAAGGCTTCAATCAATCCAAAGATTCATAGCACAGTTGGTGGATAAAACCATCCCCTATTATCATCTAGTTCACAAGGGGGTAGCATACAAGTGGAATGAGAAGTGTGATAGGGCATTCAACTAGATCAAAGAATATCTACTAACATCGCTTGTCCTTATGCCACCAGTTCTGAATAAACCATCGATATTATATATCTCAGCTATAACAATAACTCTTGGTGCTCTTTTGGCTCAACATGATGAAACAAGAAAGGAGAGGGCCATATATTATTTTAGCAAAACATTAGTGGGACATGAGATAAACTACACTTTCATTGAAAAATATTTCCTTGCAATTGTCTTTGCCTCGCAAAAATTTAGGCACTACATGCTAGCTCATTAGATAAAGCTAATTGCTAAGATAGATCCCCTCAAATATCTATTATCCAAAGAAACCCTCATAGGATGGATGGCCAAGTGGGTGATGATCTTGATAGAGTATGTGGACTGAAAAGCCATCAAAGGAAAAGTGATTGTAGATCAATTAGCTGAAGCACCCATATATGTAAAGAACCCACTAGTATTAGAATTTCTAGATGAGTCAATCTTCCTCCTGGATGTAACAAACCATTGGAAATTTTATTTTGATGGTTCTTTCACACAACATGGATTAGGAGCAGGTATTATTTTTATCAGATCATAGGGGGATTGTATTCCAAAATCCTATTAGTTGTCCTTCCCATGTACAAAAAATATTGTAGAATACAAATATTTTATTATAAGACTCATAATATCAACACAATGGTAGATCATCTCACTAAATGTCTTTGGGGATTTACAATTGATCTTTAATTTGGTAAATGATGAGTACTAGACCAAAGATGATAAGCTTACCCCCTACAAAAAGTTGGTTGAAGACCTCAAAGAATATTTCATTAACATAACCTTTGAGCAGACACCTCGAGAAAATAACAGAGCTATAGGTTCTATGGAAATGATCGGATACTTGCTAGATATCCTGAAGAACACACACAAATGTGATTTTCTAGTAGACCAATTTCTCATCCCAGCTTTTGAGGTACTTGAATCAGAGTTTGTGTGTGAATTCATTGGTCCTGATGATCCTTGGTATCATGAAATATTCACCTATTTAAAAAGAGGAATCCTCCTTGATAACATCACTCCAAACCTAAAGAAAACCTTTGTTAAAAAGTCATCCAGATTTGTTATCCTGAGGGAAACCCTTACTGTAGAAGTATCGAGGGGACCCTATTACGATGCCTTAACCTTGAGGAAGCCTTGAATACTTTAACCAAAGTACATGAATGCATTTATGGATCAGATTCAAGTGGTATGACCTTGGCTAAGAAACTATTGAGGATGAGGTACTATTGGTCCACCATGGAGAAAGAAGCTCACAACTATGTCAAGAAATTTTTGTAGTGTCAACAACATGGGGACCTTATCCACAAATGAGCTTAATAAATTCAACCTCTCATTACACCTTGGTATTTTTTATAGTGGGGACTCGACCTTGTAGGGAAGATCACACTGACCTCCTCCAATGGCCATAAGCTTATCATCACCACCACTAAGTACTTTATGAAGTGAGTAGAGGCCATTCCCATGACCTAAATCATGGGGAATAAAATCTCTAAGTTCATCCTTAATTACCTCATTTGTCATTATGATGTTACCCAAGACCTTATCTCAGATAATGGGACACCTTTGAAGAATCAGGATGTTCATGAGTTGTGTGAAAGATTTAATATCCAACACTGTTTCTCCACCCATTATTACCCCCAAGGTAACAAAAAAGCCAAGGCTACAAATAAAACCATCTTGAAAATCCTCAAAAAGAGAGTCAATGAAGTTGGTCATGATTGGCTCTTATAGTTAAATCCCACCTTATGGGCTTATCGAACCAGTATCCACACACCTATAGGTGCAACACTATTCTCCCTTGTATATGGATTTGAGGCCATACTACCTATTGAGGTCGAGCTCGTATCCCTGAGAGTATCATTGCAAAACCTTATCATTGATGAAGAATACAATGTGTCATGGTTGAACAATTTGGATTTACTGTAGTATGAGCATTGCCTAGATGCCTTGAATCACTTACAATTTTATCACAACCACCTCAAGAGAAGCTACAACAAGAGGATCAAAATTTGGTCATTCCAAGTCAAAGAGCTTGTGCTGAAACAAAATTAGAAGAATGTACCAAACCCAAACAACAAGGGAAAGTTTGAACCCAATTAGTTGGGACCCTTTATCATCACAGCCAACTACAAATCAGGAGTGTATCAATTGTCCACACTCAAAGGTGAACCCTTGCAGGAACCCATCAATAGCTCCCATATCAAAAACAATTATGCCTAGGCTTGCAAGGTATAAATCCAAAATACAAAAATATAAAAAATATCAAAAAAAGGATTGAAAAATAGTAAAGAAAGAAATCATCCTCTAGTGAAAACCACTTAGGTGGCACTTTGGGCAAGTACCTTGGTGAAAACCTAGTAATTGGACACCTTGTGTAAATAAATCACTTCCCATCCACCACAGATTCTTTGGCTTGTTCCACATAGATTTTTGTTGCATTCACCCATTGCATTCCATTATTCTTCCCATCACCCATTCACATTTGCATCATGGCTCAATCTTGTGTACATATCAGGCTCCATCCTAGTACTATATGGCACATTCGTAAGGTCAGTTTGTCCTACCTATATCTAGGTAGTCTATTGCATCATGTTGGGGGCATGTTCCTATACCTATGTTATATCGAATTCGTGTATATCCTAAAATATTTCCTAAAACATACAAAAATACAAAAACATTCATAAAACTAGAAAATCCACAAAAATCCAAAACATATCAAAACCCAAAAATAGGTTGAAAATAGAAAAATTAAAAAACATAGTAATCATGCCAAACTATGAGGCTTTTGCATATATAACATAGGCAAGGCTAATATTTGATCAACCCCTGAGGCCCCTAGAATAGGTCCTTTAGGTGTTTGTCCTAATAAACTAGGAAATCCATGCATGTTCATACTTCATCAATAAAATGATTTAATGTTTGTCAAACTACGTGGTCTTTGCATGTATAACATAGGAAAGGATAATCTTTGATCAGCCCTCGAGGCCCCTAGGATAGGTCCTTAGGTTAGGTTCTTGGTCAAAATCTCAAAAAACACAAAAATATTGGAAAATGGAAAATCAAAACATTTGTAAAACATCTCAAAAACCCCAAAACAACCTCATAACATTTCAAAAATACCTAAAACATTCAAATATTCCATAAAACCAAAAAAATTCACTCATCCCATTTCACTTTCACTTAGAATAAACATCCACTCAGAAATAAATTGACCATCCCCATCAACCTTTGGTAAGTCAAGTAGAAACAAGAATAATTTTTTTTAGATAAACCTAAACATTAGGGTCTTGACTTTAGGTCAATAGATAAATAAGTTGGTCAACTCTTGGTACCAATAGCCCATCATCCCGTTAGTTTCACAATCATCTGATAAATCATGTCCTAGGACACATCTTTCCTACAATGGACATCAACATGAGGCATCATCGTAGTTTAGTCCTGGCTAGAGGTATGAAGAACGTTAGCTTATTTGTTTATTTGATCTTTTCTTATGATCTATCTTATTGCACCTATTCCAATAACCTCTCGATGATGTCTATCAAAAAATTTAGAGAGAAAGGAATGAGGCATTGATCATTATCTTTTGTTTTCTTTTCTTTTTGGGCGTCCTTGTAATATAACCTTGGCGAATACTTGCTTTGCTAGGAGTGTATGGAAGATGTTTTGGATAACTTGTTGACTATTACATTGAGAGGTTTCACCTTTTTGAGTTTTAGTTTGAGGTGTTTGAAGCATCTAAAGTACATCCTAGCAAGGTTTCCATATGTCAGGTGTGAACAAGGATACTCCTATCTATTTGCTGAGTCAAATTCCATCGCACTAGATACCACGTCATCTTGGTTGTCTATACCTTGATGCAGTGTATCTACATGTGTTATCAAACATAAGGAAAGTTGTTCCATTTGTGTGCCAACCCCTTGACAAGAAAAACATCATTTGTATTCATCAACACATCTAATAAAGTCTTGATGACTCATGGAATTGTTGGAATTCTACATCTTCTCTCAAAATCAAGGGTTAATTTGTCTCGTTCTTCTATCTTTTGTTCGCACTAACATGGTATAATGATATTAAAAAAAAATTCATGCATCCATCCTGCATCCACAAACCATCAGCATCCTACATAATCATGGAATCTCATCATAATAGGAAACATCATCCATGCATTACATTATCATTTAAGTTGTTTAGGATAATATATATTTGTTATTCTAAGCATCTTAACCCATCCCATTTGCATTGCATTTCCATTTAAGTTATTTAGGATAATATAAGATTTGTTATTCTAAGTATCTTAATTCATCTCATTTGCATTATCATCATCATAATATAGATTTGTTAGTCTAAGCATCTCATAACATAAAATTTTATTACACCCATAGCATAAATATATAAACGCATTCATACATACATCATGACATCATAGATCACATGAAAAAGTACACAAAAATCAATGCATCCTTCCATACATCCTGCATAAACATATCATATCATCTGCATATCATAAACATCCATTTCATGGTATATAATAAAAAAAGATATTGAAAAAGAAGATAACACATCCATTGCATTGCATCCATCTCATAAACATCACATATCATAAATATTATGTAATCAAATATTGCATAAACATAAATAAAATTTCTGCATTTGCATCCATAACATCACATACATCACATCATGAATCATAAACATCATAACATGATCAAACATATATCCATAACATATCATGTGCATCCATACATCCAAAAATTAGGAAATACAGAAACATCATATCATATAATGTCCCATCGAAGCCATCTCATATATATGAAAAAATTGAATGTCATGATACATTCAAGATCAATGTGTAATATCATCAAAATAATAAACAAGAGGCTAATCAAAACTCAACTAATGAATGCATATACATCAAATAATTAGGTTGTACATCCAAAAAGTGTATATAATAGGAGAAGACTATCCTTGGCTATCTTGCTCATCCCAGTGAGAGCTCAATGCCCATCAATCAACCAATCAACCTCTCTTGGACCCTCTCGGTGCTACTATGCTCATATGTGAAAAATATGGCTCTCGCCACTCCTGAGGGCACACTCTCTAATAGCACATCTTGTAGTAGGCCACCTCTTGCATGGCTAGATAATACATATGTGTTGGAACCATGAGTTGTCCCTATGTCTATTGTGCCATAGCCTCTAGCTATTGTCGATGCCCTGTCTCTTGTGCCAATGCTAGATTTGAATCATTCCTAATTCATGCTCATGGTCAATCTTAGTCTTAGAAGCCTATAGCTACCGCCTAAACTGGTCCCTCTCCTATGTAACTACCTAAAACTAGCTTGTAAGCTACTAAACTTGTGCCTATAAGACTGCAAAATGTGCATCTCGTGGATTGAGACCCAGAGGTGGCCCCTATTGAAAGGAAATGACGAACACATAAAGCCTTCCAAGAACTAGTATGCCCCTTCAGTATCTTATGTTTCTTTAAACAAATCAGATATCAATCATCTTGATACAAGCACATAGTACCATGCCTTAAAGTGGAAATAGACACAGTTTAATTTCCCATGCATTAACCCTTCTAGGAAAGTTGATATAGTTTCAGATCTATGAAAATTTCAGCAACATAATGGCATGTAAATTAACATTTCAAGAATGAGAAACACAAAGAATAGAAGAAAAATAGACAAACGAGAAGAAAAAATGATATAGGTGGGGAAAACCATTTTGAGTAAAAAACCCCACACTCCAAAGCATCAAACCAATGTATTAATATGCAAAAATAAGGTAACAATGCACTTGTAGGCTCACAACCTTAACATGGAGACTACATCTTTCTCTTCTAGTGGAAATCCAAAAACACTTCAATACTTGCAAATAAACTATGCATTCTACAATGCAAGGAATCCTATTAATAGAAGATACAAGCTTGAAGAAGCTTCTAGAAGAGTTTAGGTGTCCAAACCCATGTGACAACAATATTTCACACCATAGGCATGATTTGGACATTTGCGCAACATTCTCCTACACCTCTTATAGTTGCAATAACATGCAAAACATCTCTCCAAGCTTGGGCACTTAGTTCATGCTAATAGTGGGTTATGCCAGATTCCTTACAACTATCATAGAATCTGTCATAACATGTGTCATAGTATCCTATCACACTTGCAACACTTTCAACAACTAAAGAATAAGTCAAAAATGACTATCACACTTATTCTCTCACACTTTTGTCCTACCCCACTAAGGCACCACACTTTCTCCATGCAAAATATACCTTATGATGCATCATAGAATATGTCATAAAATGGCATCACTTATCCTAGGTCCATGATTCCAAGATGGGATGCCTACCTCCACTTGTGATGAAGATGTGTCATATAGTCACCTCCAACGAGGATGGCACCTAGCCAGTGGGTCCCAATTAATGACTGACATTGTAGGCAATAAAATAAAATAAATAAATATAATAATACATTAAATAATTTAATGTTAGGACTCTAAGGTTGAGACACCTTATTCCCAACATTCTCCTACTTCTTGAAGACCTTCCAAGAGTCATATTAAAAGATCTGCTCAGGGCCCTAAGGCCCATAGAGTCAAAACATAATTTTAAAGACAAATAATCCTCCAAAGAACAAGATAAACCATTAGCTAGACCAACAACCAAACCAGGTTGCCCTCATCTAGATGATAAACCCACGAGATCGAAAATGGAACCCACAACAAATATTGATCCATCCAATTTTCCATAGCTCAAAGGTATCCAAAATAACAATAGAACTTATGCCAACATATCCAACCCATAAACTAAAATCAAAGGCTCCATGTGTCAAAACCGTCACGAAGAACACACACATCCAAGAACTCCCACTACATGGGTAATGCCAAATATTTAAAATATCAAGGAATACCAAGTCTACCAATAACATTATATAGAAAGTGTAAACAACATCATGTAGTACCAGGAAACATCCACAATGATATGCAAAACCTATAAATGAGTAACTTGTAAGAGTAACTCTCACCACAAGTCTCCAAAGCTCTCCCATATTCTCCACACTCAACAAAGGAAAAGGATAGAGAAACCTCCATGTCATCACCCAGGAACATAAGTGAAAACACATTAACCAAGTAAAGGTACCAAATTTTTATGCTTAACCTTTCCAATAGTTTCCATCCAAACCTCAAAACCAATGTAATGTGAAACCAAACATCCAGGAGGATAACCAAGACCAAAGAGAGAAACAATGCACACCATATACCTATAGAAAATCCTTTTACATACACCTCTAAATTCCAACTATGTCAAGTATGATCTCCTCCACAACACCTCAAAATAAAAGCCATAACAAGACCCAACCGTTCAATCACCAAGATAAAACATAAGATATGTATCAGGTAATCAAAATTGATGTAAGATTCTCAAGCCAAAGAAGGTCAAACTAAATATCCATTCCCATATCAAGAAATAAGCCCAATACATCTCCTAAACTCAATGTATACACCTAAAAATGGTCTAGATAAATCTGACTAATTAAATAAAATTATTTGATTACTTAACCTTTAATTCATCTACTTATAAATAAATAGAAATATTTATTTATATAGTTCATATCCAATTCTTCTATTAAAAAGACAAACTCAATAGTTTGTTTTATTTAATTATCTAATTCTTCTATCTTAATTAAATAAGAAAATTCGATAGTTTGTTTTATTTAGTTATCCAATTCTTCCATCTTAATTAAATAAACAAAAATCACATAGTTTGTTTAATTATCATCCCCTTTTATTAAATCAACAATTTTCAATTGTTTTATTTAATAATATTTCTTCCCTCCAAAATTCAATAACTCAAATTTCTAATTGAGCACATGTCTACAAATTTTCTCTCAATAAAGTTGAAATCTTCAACTTGCATTCAATTTTATTTTATCTTTCTAGCGAATTTTGAAACAAACTTTAACAGTTGGAAATAGTTGGCTTCATGGATCCACAATTTCTTCCTAATCACTTGCTAGAATCTTTTGCTTGGAGAAAACATTCTCCTTCTTCTTCTCCAACTTCTTCATCTTCTACCATTGATTTATTTAGATCAAATTTGAACCATTGCTTGCTCCCACATCACAAATTGCCTTTGAAAATCTATAAAAGCAACCTCTTGCTATAGGAAATGGACCCTAGTGGCATGCAATTTTACTCTGCAAGAATCATATCGGAGCATTTTAGCTTACAACAATTAGAAATGATCAAGTAGAAGCATTTTAGCAATCATACTAGATTATAACCATGTCACAACATATCACATTAGTTGCATCTTAGTTTATCATATCATTTCATATCAGTATCACAGTATCACAACTTTTATTATCAATCAAATCATCATTTCATCATAGCATATCATTTAGATCATTATTCTCATTCTCTAGGTTGTCATTTTAACAATCACAGTGCACACAATCTGAGAGCCACTTTGATTTAATAAATCCTTGGAGTTAGAGAGAAATGGAACAGTTTTAGAGATTTTATTATGCTTCTTCAAATAGATTAAATTTGCTCTTTGAATTCTCTAATAATGGTGCATTAAGGTGTGTTGTTATTTACTTCACTTACACATATTTTCCACACACATAAATTGGTGCCCACTGTGGGGCAAATCCCCATATTTTAACATTTTTTGGAAAGTGATTGAAGATTTTGATGTGATGATATTTTAGCACGATTGAAAGTTCTTACGGCACATTCGACAGATATTTTAGTGCATCCGAATACTGTTACAACACATCTAAATACTATTTCAGCACATTCAACCATTGTTATAGCACATTTCATTCTTTCAGTGCTTTCACTTATTACTTTGGCGCATCTAAGTTTTAACGTATATGCTTAAAGTTTTAGTGCATTGGAATTTTTTTACAAAAAAATGAATCATTTTGGATATTAATCTCTATTTTCTATGCTATAGGTACAAGGTACGATGGTCAAAGACAGTTGTTTGAAACATTTAAACCGGTCAAAGACAAAAATCACAAATTACTAATGGTGTTTGTAGGGTTTTGAATTTATCATTGCTTTCTTTATTAAGTTAAGCATGTAGCTTAAGTAAAAGGATAATTGAACCCCCTGTTTACTGTGGTTGAAGTGATAGGCTTATACTCTCCCCTTCACTAGGTGATAAAAATGATAGAATCACTTTTCCTGCTTTATTAACATCTTTAGAAGGCCTACCGTAGTGGGAAAATGTACTTACCCTACAGGAACGACCTAAGTGGGAACAACCAAAGCCAGGTTTTCCAACCTACTATAATCAAAAGTGAATTCAAGAAAAGTTTTATATTCGACGAAAGTGTGCAAGATGACCATCCCCAAAGCCTTTGTTCTAAAGGTTGGGAGGTCTCCTGAGGGATTTTATCTATTTTATGCTCTGAACAGAAACCCTATCTATGAACTTTAAGTTAGAATCCAACCATGTTAGTTTCCAAAAACTTTCTATATCATAGTGCAAGGGGAGGGAAAAATATTCCCGAAAGAAACTCACCATATAACTATTAGAGACCCTGGCCAAAAGTGGAGGATTCAACTTTTGTTAAGACTCAAGAAAGGGAAAAACATGGGTGCCCTCTAGGGGATGACACGACTGTGTGACCTGAAATAGTTTCAAGATGTGGGTTGTGGTATTTTTAGTGATCTTTTGAGATAGAAAAGTGCTTGAACTATCTTTATTGTGTCATACCAATGAAAATTGAAAGAATCAGACTTGATTCTAGAACACACACTATATGTTTAATGTGTAGATTTGAAACAACTATTTGCAAACTTGTTGCTGTGTGTGTAACTCATTTTCAAAAGGAAATCATCCAATCAAAGCAATCATTTTACATAGTCCACAACAAGAAAATTAGAAACAAGGTCATCAAATCATAAGATTATACCCTGGAGTCAAACAAATTCATTGTAAAAAACCAGACCAAAAATAGATTGTCAAAATCCTGATAACTTCCAAAATAATGCATTTGTTGTCTATTATAGTGCATACAATCTATTTTACAGTGCATTGACCCATTTTTTTAGCGCATAGGAGGAACAGTCCAACACATAGGAGGAACATTCTAGTGCATAGAAAGAAAAGTATAGCGCATTGGAGGAACATTACAACACATTCAACCTGTTTAACATTGCATCAAACCAAATTGCTAGTGCATCTGCAAATTCTTTTAGCGCATTGGAGGATTGTTATAACGCATTCACCAAAGAAAAATCTAGAGAGTTGTTTTCACTATCTATCAAAATTTCTACATTAGAATTAAGATTTTATCAGAACAAAAACCTTTCTCAAATCAAACCAGAGTCTTAAAACCTTTAAAAAAATTGAACCTTAGAAATGAAATTCTTCAAATTAAACTCATATCTACCATCCAAAAGTGTCTAAATCAACACATCTAATTAAAAGACAAGTTTCATTATTAGGATCGTTCATCCTACTCCAAGAAATGAAGCTATATAATCATACTTTTCAACTTAGTCTAATCTATAGAATCTATAATTCTATTTGACTCAAGTTAACATACTTGACACTATTTCAAACTTAGATCAAATTTTAGTGGACAATTATAACATTCATATGCTAGTTTTTATAAGGTCACAAATACTAAAATTTCAAGAAAAGGAAAGTGAAATCCAAAACAACATGTCTGAGATTGAGGAAAATATTCTCAATAGATCCAACCAACATGATAATGATGAAATATCTAAAGAGGAAATACAAACTATGCAACGAGACCCCAAGTTCCATAAGTTTATTGAGAAAATTTTGGAAAAGGATGGGGAAAAGTATCTGTTAATGTTAGCTGATCTAGGTGTTAAAGTTCCAAAGGACTTTGATATTAATAGATTGATAGGAATGCCTACAATATCTGAGACTGAACCACAAAATATAGTTGAGGTGGATGAAATGAAACATCAATTACAAACCTTACAACAATAATTACAAGATATGTAGACATGAACTACTAAGAGATACTTGTCGTAGGATATTTGTCCATATCCTTTTGCTCAAACCGTGAGCTTGATTCCATTTCCAAAACACTATGAATTTACCAAGTATGATAAATATAATGGAAAAATAGATCCTCTTGACCATGTAAGGGAATTTCAAGCTATGAGCTTAGAGTTTGTCCATGAAGAGACATACTTGATGAGACTATTTCCAAGAAGCTTAGGTGGACAATGTTTGGAGGGGTTCTCTAAATTGACTCCGAGAATTAGATCCTTTGAAGATTTGGTTAACAAATTTATAACTCAATACTCATATAATATACAACATGATATCACAATGAAGGATCTTTGTAATGCTAAACAAAAGAAAGGTGAAACATTTCTCTCATTTTTGCAAAGATGGAGAAGGTTGTTTGCAAGATATCCATGCTCCATACCTAAAAAGGAAAATATGGAACTATTCATTGATAATTTAAACGATGACATGAGTTGTAGACTTGAACTACAATATCCACCTACATTTGAGAAAATGATTGAAAATGGGCTTAAGATAAAAGAAGCTTTGGTCAAGAGAAGAGTCCTAAAAGCACACAATGAAGGATCAAACAATGAAAATACCTCTAACCACAGTAACAACAACAATAAACCCAAGTTTTGGAAAAAATATAGAAATGTTGGAAACAATGATGTTGTGACTAAAACACAAAACACAAAACCAATATTTAATTTAACAATAGCTGCAACTAAGACAACTCAAAACAACAACCAAGGAAGTAATCTAAATACAAATGAAAACAACAATTCAAACAATGCTGGATCTAAATCGCAACCATTCCAAAAGCTATCAAATCGGAGGAAATTCACACCTTAAGGACAATCTTTGGAATCAACATTGAAGAAACTTATTGAAGCCAAAATTGTAACATTACAAGAGCCAAAAAGTTGGGATCCACAAGTCAAACCATTTTGGTGGAATGACACACATTATTGTGACTATCATAAGAACAAAGGCCACAAAATGAACGATTGTTGGCAATTGAAACATTTGATCCAAGATTTGATTGAAAACAAGAAAATATTTGTTGAAGGACCACAAACAAACAACAATCATGGTACTTTCAAGAACCCTCTACCAAATTATGACAAAGGTGAATCATTCTCTTCAAATGGTAAAGGAAAAAATATAAACTACATGTATGATTCCACTATTCTCAATATCGAGGTAGTTGAAGATCAAACAAACAACACTCAAATCAATGATGAAAATGACCATGTTACTACGGTAAATCAAATAAATGAATTTATTGCTACTGAAAAATGTATTGATGATGTGATTACAAATGATTATCAACCTCATAACAAAGAAATTAATGATAATAATAGCATCATTACAGCTGATCATCAAACCATAAACATTTTTGCAAGTGAAAATCAAATCAACGTCACAAAAATCAGAGAGAATCAAGCATATCAACCAATCAATGTGACAACAAGAGGAAAAGCTAAGGTAATACTAAAAGGAACTGTGAATAAATCATTTGATATTCCTACTATAATTAAAACAACTACTTCCCCTATAAATCAGTACAACATAATCGATCAGTTGAAGAAAATACTTGCACAAATCTCAATTTTAGAACTCTTGAAAATATCACCAACATACAAGGAGATCCTAGACCAAGCTCTTGTTTCCACAAAAATACCCAATAATTTGGAAGTTGACCGATTCCAAGTTATGGTGGGACACTTAATCGCTCCTCACTGCCTATCCTTTTTTGAGCATGATGATGTATCACTAAACCATCCACACAATGTTGCCCTCCACATTGAGGTTCTCATTCACAAATGCCGAGTCAAGTGTGTTCTTATAGATGGTGGAGCTAGTTTGAATATTTTTACTTTAAAAATGATCCGTGCACTAGGATATTCTGATAATACTATTGATCCAAGAAGAAAAATCACAATAAAAGCATATGATGATGAAGAGAGGTCTTCCAAGGGATTGATTGTCTTACCTATCCAAGTAGGACCAATTGTGAAAGACATAATTTTCCAAGTGTTAGACAAAGATCTGACATATAATATACTTTTGGGACATCCGTGGATTCATGATATGCAAGCAGTGCCATCCACCTCCCATCAGTGCTTAAATTTTCTAGTCAATGGACAAGAAATAACTATCTTAGCTGATTCAAATAATCCCCAACAATGCAACATGCTTAAGGCAACTCAAGATACTTTTATCCCTCGTAACAAAGAAGCTAACATTCCAAATTCATCAAACAATGAGAAGCAATGAAATGTTGTGTCAAAATGGGTTAAAAAGAAGGACCAACCAAAGGACAAAGGTATAGCTGATTCTACTACAACAAACAATGAAAAATCTTTATAAAAATTATTTAAAGGAAAGATCCAATTAACAAAGGTATGGGAAAGTATTCCATTCAACAATCTTTGTGTCTTTCACAATTTCTGCCTTCCCCAAGAAGATATGGGCAACCAATAAACTCAATGCAACAATTATCGCAACCTATCACAATTTTAGATGGCACATTTGCAAAGGCTAGCACTTTGATTAATGAATCAAAAGATAAGGTTGTCCTGAATTGGCTCTACAAAGATGAGGAAGGACCTACATCAACAACCCCCAACATACAATCCTAGAGAAGATGGGGTATGAAGGACAAGGACCTATTGGTGCAAGGAAAAAAGGCATTGTAGAACCTATTCAACCTCTCACACTTCAAGCAAGAGAAAAAACTAGATTGGGATATAATGAGGAATCAAAAGAAGAAGCCAGCTATAAATTTGTTGAACGAATCCTACAATTGCAAGCTAGTGATAGCTATGAGACATAATCTAATGAGTATGAGTGGGATTCACTATTTGAGGTATCTTTTGAAGATAAAAGAATGGATGTAATACAAGGGTATTCACCTATGCATGAGGAGGGATAAAGCTCAGGGACTAGACCTCTTTTGTTTGGATCACAAAATATCGATGAATCAAGTGAGGATGAAAAAACTTTGAGTGGGATAGACTTGGAGGAGAGTAACATCATAAACCTTGACACCCCTACCAAAAACTATGATGAAATTGCTATTCAAAGTTTCACTATTGTTGACCTTCATCAATCTAATGATCTTTTATACTTACTACACCCTAAGCTTATTGATTGGGAACAAACTCAACCTTCTAACATGCCTATTTTTGCGAATGATGATGCAATCATTAACTTTCTCTATTCTGATGAACCTAACACAAGTTCTATTTATAACACTCATAACAAAGTTTCAAGTTAGAGGGGTCTCAAATCTTCCAGCTGAAAAAATGAAAAAATGAACAAAAGATATAATGGTGAAAACCATTTAATGGCAGTGTTAGATCTAGAAAAAATAAAAAATAAAGAGCACATCTGAGAGTGAAAACCTCTCTGAGGCATTGGAATATGGGGGATTTGACACTCTTCCTAAAAATTATCACAAGAGATCATCAGTGTTGGTTGAGCCAACTTAGTCTATCAATGTGGGCACATAAGACAAAGTAAAGACATTACATCTAACAACATCAATGAATGAATAGGAAAAGTTGGCATTCACCAAGTTCTTTGGAGAACAATAGATCAAATTTTCTTGGTGTTACTTTGATATGTCGGGTTTAGATACAAATCTCCTGACGCATCATTTATCTCTTCCTACTGAAGTAAAACCTATCAAGCAAAAACTACAAAAAATGCATCCTCATATCGCCTTGTTGGTGAAGGAAGAACTCAAGAAATTATTAGATGCCGGTTTCATTCATCCAATTGATTATGTTGAGTGGATATCAAACATCCTACCTATTTCTAAACCAGACGGTAGTATCAGGATATGTATCAACTTCAGGGATCTCAACAAGGGATGTCTGAAGGATGAATTTCCTTTACCAAACATTGACATTATTGTAGACTTGATAGCTAGACATTTTTATCATTGATGGATGACTTCTCAGGTTATAATCAAATCAAGATAGCACTAGAAGACCAAGAGAAAAAATTCACCTGCCCATGGGGAACATTTTGTTGGAATGTGAGGCCTTTTGGGTTGAAAAATGCAGGGGCTACATATCAAATAGAAATGACTACCATCTTCCACGACATGATGCATAATTTTATGGAGGACTATGTGGATGATCTATTGGTGAAATCATATACAAGAGAAGGAAATCTTGAGATTCTAGAAAAAAAATTCACTCGTCTAGAAAAGTTCAATGTTAGATTAAATCCCAAGAAATGTGTGTTTGGTGTAACATCGATGAAGCTACTAGGGTACATAGTTTCAAAGAAGGTTATTGAAGTAGATCTTGCCAAGGTTAAGGCTATTATGGAGATGCCACCACCTAGAAACATCAGTCAACTATGGTCTCTATAGGGAAGGCTTCAGTCAGTACGAAGGTTCATTTCTCAACTAGCAGACAAGAGTCATCCATTCAATCACTTGTTACATAAGAATGTATATTTCGAATGGGATGAAAAATGTGAAACTACTTTCAATAAACTAAAGCAATATTTTCTTTCTCAACCAATAATAGTCCCGGCTATAGAAGGAAAGCCATTACTACTTTATATAGCAACAATGGAGATTTCATTAGGGATTTTACTGGCACAGGAAGATCCTGCAAGAAAGGAACAAGCGATTTACTATCACAATAGAACTTTGAATAGTTATGAGATCAGTTACACTTTCATTAAGAAAGCTTGTTTGGTGGTGGTATTTTCTACTCAAAATCTATGCCATTATATGTTAACTCACACAGTTAAACTCATAGCAAAGATTGATCCACTCAAATACTTACTCAACAAAGTTGCTTTAACAAGAAGGCTAGCCAAATGGGTCATGATTTTGAGTGAGTTTGATATCAAATATGCAGATCACAAAGCCATCAAAGGAAAAGTAACAATTGGTCAGTTAGCAGAAGTACCTCTACAAGATGATCAACCAATGAGCATTGAATTTCTTGATGTGGATGTTCTCACCATCACACCACAATAATGGATGTTGTATTTTGATGGATCCTACACACAACATGGATCAGGTGTTGGGATCTTATTTATCACACCTCAAGGAAACACCATTCCAAAGTCCTACAGACTAAGTTTTCCTTGTACAAATAATGTAGTTGAATATGAGGCATTAATCATTGGCATCAAAGTAGAAGTTGAATGGAATATCACAGAGTTGCAGGTCTACAAAGATTTGCAACTAGTCATTAATCAGGTAAATGATGATTATCAAACAAGGGATGACAAGTTTCTGCCATATAAGAAAATGGTGGATGATTTTAAGAAGTACTTTGTCCAGATCAAATTTGAACAAATACCAAGGGTAGATAACAAAGTTGTTGATACAATGGATACAATTGCTTCTCTCTTGTAGATACTAGAACAGTGAAGATCTTATGAGTTTATGGTGGAACATGTGTCTAATCCCACCTACAAAAATATCGAATCCCAAGTGATATTCCACAATGTTGACCCTAAAATCTCCATCTATGGGAAAATTTATACTTACTTGAAAGACAATACCCTTCCACTTGACCTTTCCCGAAACCAAAAATGAAATTGCATTCACCAAGCCACATGAAATACCTTGATTGCTAACATACTTTATCATCGAGGTCTTGATGGTACTCTCCTATGGTGTCTAGAATGTAACGAAGTTGAAACAACCTTGCTAGAGATTCATAAGGTATATGTGGGACTCACTCGAGTGGTCTAACTCTAGCGAAGAAACTCCTCCATTTAGGGTATTACTAGCCAAACATGGAGAAGGAGTCTTATTAGTATATAAGGAAATGCCAAAAATGTCAAATCCATGACAACCTTATACATGCACCAGCAAAGGAACTACAACCTTTCACAATAGCATGGCCTTTTTGTTAGTGGGCACTTGATCTGGTAGGTAAAATCCACCCTTCTTCATCAAATGGACATAAATTTATCATTACATCCAGGGAATACTTTACAAAGTGGATTGAAGTTGTACCCCTAACCACTATCACAGGAAAACAAATTTAATCCTTTATCTTGAGTTACCTTATCTGTCGGTATGGTGTTCCTCAGTCCATTATCACCGACAATGGTAGACATTTTAAGAATTGAGATGTCCAAGAATTGTGTGAGCAGTTTCATATCCAACATCAATTTTCAAAACCATACTATCCTCAGGGAAATAGCCAGGCAGAGGCCTCAAACAAAACTATTATGAAAATCTTGAAGAAAATGGTCAATGATGCTAGACGTGATTGTCACATTCAACTGAATCTTGCTTTGTGGGAATACATAATCGGTATCAGAACACCTACAAGAGCTACACCACATGCCTTGGTATATGGATCAGAGGCTATTCTACCTATTGAGGTTGAAATACCATCCCTTCATGTGTCCCTAAAAGAGATCATTTTAGATGAGGACTATTGAGTGTCTAGACTTTAGGAGTTGGAACTGTAAGATGAGCGTCATCAATAAACTATAGATCACTTGAAGTGTATCAATAAAGGATGTCCAAAAGCTACAATCACATAGTCAAACCAAGGTCATTTCAGGTAGGTGACTTGGTATTAAAGGAAAATCCTTGCAATCAATAGGATCATGAGAAGAAAGGTAAATTTGAACCAAACTAGCTAGGTCCCTTCGTTGTCATATCAGTCTATGGATCAGGAGCTTATAAGTTTTCCACACCTGAAGGGGATTTTTTTGATGAACCTATCAATAGTATCCACCTCAGAAAGTTATATACTTGAATTATCTAGTGCATGGTGTAAGTTCTGGAAAATAATTAAAAAAAAAGTGAAAAAAAAACAAAATCGTTGGCTTGATGAAAACCTAGCAAATAGGCATCTTGGTAACAACAAAAAAAAATCATAAAAAATGAAAAGGTGCAATAAAAACAAGTAGTGAAAACCTAGAAACATGCACTATTTGTGATAGACTAGTTGTACCATCTATTTGAGCACATTTGGGTCATTCATTTTCGCCATCAATTTGCTTATCATTGAGAATCTCATGTACATATCCTGGCAATGTGGTTGTGTCTCACCCTAGCTTGGGGGAAAAGTCTTGAACTCACTGGGGACAATAAATTATGGGATAAAACAAATAGGAAAACAATAGTATTACAATGTGACAAACACATTGATCATAGGAAGCTCAAGATTGAACGAATCAACAATCATCACAAGATCAAAATTATCCAATCAAATAACTTGAATCAATCAATCAAATCTAAATGGATGATATTCTTTTGAATCATGATTTTACCGCTTTGGCTTGAATGTTCAAATTTTGTACTTTGATTTTTATTATCATATCTTTGGAGCAACTCGATGATTTATTAAACTAGAGAAGAAAGGAAGGAGTATGATTTTTCTTTGTTTGTTGTCTATGAATTAATTATTATTCTTATGTGAATTGTCATGCGACATGCTCTACCAAGTATCACTGATGACATTCAAAATTTGCATAGGAACATGATTGATTCTTCTCTATTTTAAGCAAGAAATGCTCAGGTCATCTTAGTTTAATTATACCTAGATGTTTGTGTTAACTTGCAATATAAACAAACATGAAAGAAGTACTTAGGTCATCATAGTCTAACTTATACCATCAATGCTTGTATTCACTTTCAAAATGTTAAAGGCTCAATGATGATAAAAAGAATGATACATGGATTGTTAAGATGACAACTTTGCATATGTAGCTTTGCATACTTAAATTAGATTGCATTCATATTAGCTTTGCATCTGCAGAATAGATTGTGTCGAGGTTGGCATAGATTTCAAAAATAATGTTATCTCTATCATTTAAATGGACTAAGTATACTTGACATAAACAAAAACAATATAATTCTCATATAGTTGCATGAAAAATCATTCATTTATACATCACATCATATATATGCATCAAGAAAATACCAAAAAAAAATCATGCATATAAAGGCATTATCATTGACATTATCATATCATACACTTTTGCATGCATCACATCATATATATGCATCAAGAAAAATAAAAAACAAGCTACATTACATATCATTTGCATCATCATGAATCCATTTCATATAACATTCAGATCATTCATAATGCATATAAATCATTACCCAACCATCCCATATCATTCACATTATCACATTCATCTCATAACATACTCATATTAACATCATTTTATCATTGCATCCATACATAATAAATTCATCAGTGCATAATCATAACATCATCATCATATAAGCATTACATAGCATAGGGAAATTAAATTCATATATCATAAACAACCATCATAGAATCAAATATAACACATATGGATCACAAACTACCACATATCATATAAATCTCAAAAATCATAAATGTCAAGTATACAATGAAGTCTGAATAAATGTCAAGTGATACAATAATAACATGGTAGTGGGTCAAATCAAAGTATACATCATCAAATGTCCAAAATACATCAAAAATGATCATGTGAAGAGCTCCCCCTAGGACTCATTGTTCTCACAAGACCTCCTGCACTTGAAGTACCTGTGCCTGCTGCACCTGTACCTGGATCAGCACCACAATCTTGACATGGTCGTTGTGTTGTTGGCCCACAATAATAATTTCAATAGCTAAGCCCTTATAGCCATGATTCAAAGATTCGATATATGACCTAAATAGCTATCTTAACCACCATGAAGGTACATTCAAATTGTCAACTTAGGGACGTGAACTTGAAATGGGTCAGCACCATATGTGCACTAGGAATTCTAGAGTAGTCATCTTTGTTCTATAACTAAGAAAGGATTAATGTTGAAAGTAAATTGTAGGAAAGGAAACAAAGAAAATGTTGAACACCACTCAATAAAATCTAAACTGATTATGCATAATAGGAAGGAAAATCTACGCATCCAACAAAAAACTACTTTGCTCGCTTTGGTTGTAGGAAAAGTCACATAACAGAGTTCTAGTGGCTGTAGGAACAGTCAATGCCAAAATCTTAACTAAGTACTAAAAAAAAACTAACACTAATCTAACTAAACTAAAGGAAAAAATTACTCACCAAGTGGGCCCCCTTGGATGAGTCTTCGCTAAACCAATATCAAACTCAGATACTCAACTCAAAATCTCATTTAATTCATTAGAAGATGCAATTACAAAAATATGGTTGATAATTGACTTGTACAAGATCTTGGCGATCAACTCACTAAATCGCTATCACTAGCTCGAGGAAGGAGGATTTGAGCCTTATTTATCAACTAAACAGAGCCATTGACTCCCACTAATTGAGAGGATGTCATTTAGGGAAAATGAGAAGAAAGCAAAAGGGGCGGTTATGCATGCAGGGGAATCTGTTCGGACATGCATGCCCAAATGTGGACTCGACTACCACAGTAACACCCACGATGCTCAATGCCATTAAAGATCAATGCAAGGCGGTTACATGTGGCTGACACAAGAATCTTTCACCGTCATCTTCAGTTGACCTTCACACGACTCCTCAACCTGACCTGCTGGCGGCTACATTTCTCAACTTAGTATTTCAATCATATCTGCAGAGTAATGTTAGTACACATAATTATTGCATAATAATAACCACCTTAAAGAACATTCATCAATCACATGCAAAATAGATATAGATGGTCCCCATAATAGGTAAATGTCATTAAAACCAACATAAATGAAATTAGTCCAAATGTCTTATGACTGAGAGAAACTATATGAAAGTGCCAGCATAGAATATCAAAGTCTATGGTAATTTTGGAAAATAACAAGAGATTCTACCCCCTAACTAGGTCAAAATCAAGACTCATCACTCCCCCCAACTTAAATTTTTGTTGGTCCTCCAATAGGGGAAGAGTTATGCTTCTGCTTTGTTAAGGCCTTGAAGTCTGTGACTGATAGTTGTCCAATGTCAGTGTATGCCATGGGTGAATAAGGATTCCAGTAAAATCCTCCCAACTTATCAAGCCTCCTCCATCGTTGTTCTTCCTCTACAATGTCATACCTATAGAATCTGAGATTAGGTGCAGGCCATATGAGGGTAGGTGGCTGAAAAGTCAGGGGAAGCCATTCTTGCCCCTTGGTTCTCCCAAGCTGGATGTATCTCCCGATTATCTTTAGGGTAGCAACGTAGTTTTGGATGGAATGTGGCTCAGCCTACTTTAGCTCATCAGTCAATAGGTTGCATCTCTGGGATAAATATCCCCTCATAGTATCTTATTTTGTTATAGTTTTTACTTCATACTCATTGTAAAAAACTTCAATCCATGGCATAATTTTATTACCATAGCTCGGCCTAAAGAGAAATCTATTCCAATCTGTATAAATGTCTTTGGGGTTCTTCGATTCAGCCCTGATGGCTAGGGGAATATTGGATTCCTTCTTGTAAGCATTGTGTTGTTCATCCCAACTGATTTCATTCTGTACCCAATACATAAATACTCTCAATTGTATGTCTCCAACATAAGGAAAAGGGTTCTAGTCTTGGTCTTTTTGGATAGCAAAGTTGTGTAAATAAAATTCACATAACAAATTTTTCATTTTAGAGGAAGCAATTTTGTAGGCACTGAATAATTTAGAAGTTTCAATGGAGGGATTCAAACTTGAGATGATTCTTGACATTCTAAAGGAAAGGTATTTCTCCTTCAAGTGCAAAGCATAAACCCTTGGAGGGGTTTTGCACTCCAAAATTTGTGGCACGAGAGTTGCAATGTTGCTTACCCTTTCCTTCAGGAAGATAATTTCCTCATTCATTTCTTCGATCATCTCATCTCTCTCCTAGATTTCATTTTTCAATTGTTTCTTCTCCTCCTTCCATTCCTCCTCTCTTCTCTATATTTCTTTCCACAAATTTAAAATTGTTGTATGTACCAAAAAATTAGGAGGGTTATGCATTCCTACTAGGATTTTTGTTGATGGTTGCTTCCCATAGAGAACAATCTGCATAGATTCAAGATTTCCCACTGATTCAGGATGTTGAGGTATAATTCCTCTTTCCTCGTTCTATTGTAGGGCCTCTTGTTCTTCTTTTGGTGGTGGCTGCAGGAACTCCTTATCTATGTCCTGAATTTTGCTGCCAAAATTCCCACTCTCGGTCTTGTTGTAGGAACTCTTGACTTTTTTCATGTTCTTGAGTCTCAACTTCTTCTGCAATGGCAACAAGATTCGCCAAGGTCACATAATTATCTCGTAAATTATCCTATTCCATTGGAGTGTCTGTGCTTTCACACGATGTCCCACCAAGCTCAAGATCAATCAACTTCGATTTCTTGAGAGGGATTTTTCATTTTCCTTTGGTTACAGGATGAATAGTGCTAGCCTTCATTTTCTTAGGGCTTGGTGCCTCTTTTTGTGTAGGTTGTATTTTTCTTTTCCTTCTTTTTGCCTCTCTTTTGTGCTCTTGTTTTTATTATAGTCTTCAAGGGAACACAATCATCATCAGATTCTGATGAATAATTTTCTTTTTCATTCTCATTATCAGAGGAACTAACATTTATAGTATTTTCTACAATGGGGGAATCCACACTAGCACCAGAGGTTGAGGCACCATGGGTTCCTTCGGCCATGTTCAATTTTTGGCTAGACCTACATGATTGAGATGAAACCCTAGGCTGAGAGGGCTCAAGTCTATACTACTCAATGTTCAAAAAATCATCCTAGGCCATTCTAGGGTTTGTATTATGCAAAGATCTCATAACCAAAATTTTAATGAGACAATGGTGTGATACAGAGTTTTCCCTACTTTTTTGTATTTCTTCTGCCATAATAGAGAGAAGGTTGTACATTACATTGGGAACACTCAACTTTCTCCTATGCCACATATGACTCAAAAATTTGAAGTGTATTGAATGCAAGTTCGACAGTCAAACTTTGCAAGTGATGTATCTGATGATATGCAGGACAACCTGCTTCCATGGCTCTAGTAGAGAGAGTCACTTGGCACCTTGGTTGTCAATTGTGAGTGGAGGGTCACCATGCATTGTAAATATGGCCCTGGTTATCCTGGTATCCTTAAAATTAGGGTAAGGTTCACCATCGGTTGGCAACCTTGAAACATCAGCAATTCGTTCTTCAGTCGCTATGACCTCCAGTCCTTTCACCATGGCCTTTCCATCTGAGAATGTCTGAGCGAACTCCAATGCAATACCCTTGTTAAAACCATCCAAATTCAAAAAACAATCTAACCAACCACAATTCTGAAACGGGACTAAGCACGTTGCATCCTGCAACAAAGCATCATGAGTTGAGGGCTCATTCCAAATGAGTCTGCCTCCCATTGTTTAAACTCAACTTGTCACTCTACAAAATTACCTCTATAATCCTCAAATTCTTTTCTGCTTTCTTGCTGGGTGAATCATCGACTAAATTTATTTTACTTTATTTTTAGCAATTACCACTTGCATTTCAAAATTATGACAGAGTTAATAATAACAAGAAATGGTAATAAAAGGGAATCATAATGAGAGGAAATGGCGATGAAAATTTAATGTCACATCACACATGCGAGCCATCTTTCATTTTAAATTTTGAATCAAATCAACAAGATTTTTTGACACAAACAATCATGTATCGACATGTGGAAATATTTCTGCATCTTTCTTACCCCTCCCCCCAACCTAAATTTGGACATGTGTCCACACATGCAGGATGTCAATATTGATTTGACGGGGGATTAAAGAAAATTATGTGAGCATCCAAATTATTGTATAGTGATTAAATGAAATTCTTGAAAGGATAATTAAGAATGAAATTAATGTGCACGTACCTGAGTGTGTACAAACATGATTGTAGAGAATTCATTGCAACTATTGGGGAGAAAGTATTTCTTGCATTGTTGAGAAATAATTGAGCAATTAATGATGATGAGGTGGAATGGTGTGAGGTGAAAAGAAATGATGGAAGAGAGAGAAAGGTGGTATGGATGGGCAGATGGGCGGATGGGTGAAGAAATAGATTTCTAAAAAAGTAGAAATCTTTATTATGACAAGTACGTACCTCATTTAGTCAGAAGGAGGGACACTAGGTCTGCTACCTTCTGTTGCAGGAAATCCTTTGCTATAGGAACCATGCTTGAGCGCTATGTGTTGGATAAACTGCTGCAAAAAATATTCTTTTGAAGATGGCCTGTGATATAATCTGAGACGATGCTCATTCACTAGTAGTTTTAATTTCACAGGGTTAATGGTCATGAGCTGCACAACTCCATTGGGAAATACCTCTGCTACTTCATATGTCCCTAGCTACCTAGTCTACAATTTACTTGCATTATCCTTGTACCGTGAATCATAAAGTAATGCCCTATCACCTAGTAGAAATTTATTCTCTTTGATAAACCTGTCATGCCATTTGACTCTTTGATTTTGTACAAGTTCAGTATGGTGCAATGTATATTTCCTCATCTCGTCCAATTTATTTAGCTGCATAATTCATTCTTTTTGTGCCATTGAAATGTCCATCCCCAAATCCCTAGTAGTTTTGAGTTTCTTGTGCTCAAATTCTATAGGCATCATGGTTGTTCTCCCATATATTAATTCAAATGGGATAAATCCTATAGTTGTCTTCCAGGTTGTCTTGTAAGCCTAAAATACTTTTGATAATCTATTTTCCTAGTCCCTTTCGATGAATATGCACCATCTTGGATAGGATGGCCTCAATCTCTCTGTTTGTCACCTCAACTTGTCCATTTGCTTGAGGGTGATAAGGATTGGATTTTCTATGCCTGATGTTATATTCATTAACTAATGCTACAACAAGGGCTGATGTAAATTGATTGCCTTAATCAGTTACTATTTCTCTTGGTATCCCATATCTTGTGAAAATTTCTTCATAAATAAATTTTGCAACCTTGTTGTCTCTTGCATCCTCCATGGCTCTGACTTCTACCCACTTTGTTACATAATCAGTGCAAACTAAAATATAGGATTTACCATTGGATGGAGGATCAATGGGTCCCACAAAATCCAAACCCTACTTGTCAAATGGAGTGACTACCATTTGTGGATAGAGTGGCATCTCATCTGACTTTGTTGGTCTACCCATTCTTTGGAATTTATCACATCTCCTTGTATACCTTCCTACATCTTTGTATAGTGTAGGCCAATAGTATCCTATGTTCAAGATTTTCATTGTTGTCCTTTTAGCTACAAAGTGGCCTCCACAGGATTCACCATGGCATGCATGTAAAATGTCATAGGTCTCATCTTCCCTCACACACCGAATCATAACATGATCTGGTCCAGTATAAAACAAGCATCCAGATATCCAAGAAAAAGGGAATGATTTTTCAATCAACACTCTTCTCTCTTTTGGGAAGAAGTGAGGAGAAGCTCTCCCTGACACAAGGTAATTGGCTATGTCAGCATATCAGGGTGTCTGCACACTAATAGAGAATAGATGCTCATCTGGAAAGGAGTCATCTCTAGCTTGACTATCATTTGATGTGGTTAGCCTTGAAAGAAAATATGCAACCACATTTGCCTTCCCTAGTTTGTTTACAATAGTTATGCCAAATTCTTGCATTAATAAAAACCAGCTGGCTAATATTCCTAAGATTAGGTGTTTGTTCACGACGTATCTAATGGCTACATGATCAGTGTGTACAAAAATATGATAACCGATTTTATAGTGCCTGAATTTGTTCAAGGCATAAATTACTGCCAACATTTCTTTCTTTGTGACTGTGTAATTGAATTCAACTCCCTACAAGTTTTTACTGATAAAATAAATGGCATTTTCAATAGCTTCTTCTTTTTGTCCTAGGACTGCTCTTATTGCATAATTTGAGGCATCAGTATGGATGTGGAAAGGGATTTCCCAATTTGGTCCCTTAAGTACAAGAGCATGAGTTAGAGTTGTTTTTAAATCAGAAAATGCTTTATCACAACTTTCTGTCCATTGGAACTCAACATATATAGTCAGAAGACTATATAGTGGGGCTGCTATTTTTCTAAAATCCTTGATGAAATGTCTATAGTAGCCTACATGACCTAAGAAACTCCTAATATCCTTTTGTTTTACAAGTATAGGCAGATTTTTTATTACCTCAATTTTTGAAGGATCAACTTGAATGCCAAGGTGGGAAATGTAGTGGCAAAGAACTACACCTTCTTGCATCATCATGAAGCACTTTTCACTCTTGAATGACAAATGTTGATCTTCACATTTCTGTAAAACTTTGTTCAAATTATCTAATGTTTCATCAAAGGTGGCACCATAGGTAGTAAAATCATCCATATAGATCTCCTTGCTATCAAGGTAGATATATGAGAATATACTAAGGAATGCTCTTTGGAAAGTGGTAGGTGAGTTGCATAACCCAAAGGGAAGTACAAATAGGCATATGTCCCCCAAGGACATGTAAATGTAGTCTTCTCTTGGTCTTTTGGTGTAATTTGAATATGATTGTATCCACTGAATCCATGAAGAAAAGAGAAGTATTGCTTGCCTGCAAGAGAGTACAATACTTGATCCACAAAAGACAGGGGAAAATGATCCTTCTTGGTGGCAACATTAAGTTACCTATAGTCAACACAAAATCACCATTTCCCTCCTTTTTTGGGTACAATCACCAATGGAGACACCCATTGGCTATCTGAAATAGGGTAGATAAATCCTATGTCTAGCAGCTTTTGCAGTTTTGTTTTGACAATTTCTCTCAAGGCAGGTTAATTTTTCGTTGTGGCTCCCTGACAGGTGTGCACTCATCTTTGATATATATTCTATGAGTGTAGAGTTTTGGATCTAATCCCTTCATGTCATGATAATCATAGTCAAATGTTTTTTGATGTGTTAGCAAGTTTTCCAATATCAACTATTGTCCCTCATTCAATTTAATATTGATGTTTAGATATCGTCCATCAAACATCTATACTTGTGTGACTGGTTCTATCATAGTTGCTTCATTAATACAAGGTATCTTAAGTTCAGGCGGAAAAATTGTGAGAAACATATCTGTTGCTACAGGATTTGTGTCTATCAGAAGATTTGTTGTAGGACATCTATCTACAGAGACAGTTGCTACAGGAAGAGTGGCTATAGGAAGTCTATCTACTAGAAGAATTGCTGCAGGAAGATCATGCAGAACAGACATAAGTATTTGTTTAATGTCTTTGGAACCAGATACACGAGTGGATGATGCTTCCTCTATCTAACACTGGTTTTGAATGATACTAGATAAAACCTCATCTTCATCTTGAAGCTATAGGAAAGGAATTCTTTTGAGCATCATAAGCTATGCCACAAAGTTGATGTCTTCGGCTTCTTCACCAATATGTAGCCATAGTGATTTTTCTTCATTGTGTGATGGCTAAGCAGGAGGATACAAAACAAGCTTTTTAGTGCTTGTGCCACGAGAAATGGTCATGTCACTTAAGCGACATCCAATATAAGCATCTGCAGTTGCTAACCAAGGCTGACCAAGGATGAATGTATATCCTCCTAGCATGGCTTTAGGGGAAAAAACCATAAAGTTGGCTAGATACTCCCAAGAGTCTAGGATCACTACAAGGTCTTCTACTATGCCATAAGGTGTGATAGTGGAACTATCAGAAAGCTGTAGTATTGTAAGAGTGGACCTCATATTTTCAATATTTAGTTGTTGCAAGATATATTTAGTCATCAAATTAATTGTTTCACCTAGTTCAAACAAATAATTCTTTATGTTCATCCCATTTATGACAACTTCAACTATAGGGCTACCTGGATCATTGTACTTTAAAATAATTAATTTTCCAAGCATGATGTCAGCAAGCTGTGCTACTACATGGACTATAGTTGGGTCCTTTTTCCTGCTTTGTTTCTTGAGGCACGCTTCCTTGATTGCCTTGCCATAGATAGGGACATCTTTGATGGCATGAAATAATGGCATCTGGACACATATATGCTTTAGCTGATCTAGGATATCAAAACTAGTTTTCCTCCTTGTCTTCTTTTTGCTTGGCAACTTCTAATATCTGAGGGAACGATGGTTCTTGTGCTTTTGCTTTGCTAGAGCTGGTTCAAGAGTTTTAGTTGCACAAGGTTGAATGAGATCAGTCAAATATTCTTCTTTCTCTTCCATAGGGAGCTTAGTGATAATGGGGGTGGAAGGAGCTAACAAAGTTGTTTCTAAACGTAGACGTATGTCACTTAAACTCACAACATATGCAGAAAGTTGATTTGGATTAGCAGAATATGGAGGTTGTTGCTGTGGTTTATTATTTGGGTTGGGTGTGGGTTGGGCTGGTAACTGGGTAGGTTTAGGTACATTTGCACTTGGATTAGTAGGAGGGGGAATTATAGCAGGTTTTTGGGTTTGAGAAGATGGTTGCATATAGATTGTGGTTTGGTTTGGCCATTGTTGGCCACCTCTCCATTGAGATGTTTGTTGACAGTTTCCTAGGGGTTGTTGCCAAGGTCCCTAAAAATATTGCCAATTCTCCTGAGGATGTTGCCACTGAGGTGAGGAATTTTGATAAATGGACCAAGTATTGGGTGGGTTATTCCAAGACTAGGGTGGGTATCCTCCATAATTGGATGGAAAGGGTGGTTGTCACTGGTTACCAGAATAAGAATTAAAATATGGTCCGACAAAAGATAGTGGATCTAGTGGCATACCTTGTCTTGAAGCCCATGGACTCTTTTGTGCAACAAAGTAGACTTGGTCTTCCTCAGTTTGGATTGGTTTGAACTCAAGTGGAATCTTCTTACTGTCAATGTTAGCTATCACCTTACATCTACGGTCCCTCATCTTCTATCTACAATGAGGAAAATATTATGTCAAGATTGCCTATGCCTCCTCATGTTTCTTCTTAGCCTGAAGTGTATCCAGATGAGTAGCTATATTGTTGATTATATCTTGCTTGAAATCTACCAACAAATTAGTAATCTCCATCCTTGAGACTCCAATGCTGGATGCCTTACCCATAGAGGATTGGTAGGATTTTCCTTTCGTTGAATCTTCCCTAGAATAATTTTGACATATCTTCTTGATATCATTCCAAGGGGCTTGAGTGATATCTCCTCTTTCCATTAGGTCCAAGGCATCGGTGCAACTTTCATTAATTCCTCTCAAGAAAAACAACTTTTGCGAGTCTTCATTAAGTGTATGATGTGGAGATTTCTGCAGGTAAAATAGAAACCTTGAAATGAAGTCTTCCAAGCTCTCATCTTCTTTTTGATGCATTCTAAAAATGTCACCTCCTCTCATGTCACTACCCCTGCAATATTCCTTATATTTCTCAAGAAATTTTATCTTCATATCTTCCCAAGTTCTCACAGTATTTCTACCAAGGCTCATAAACCATCTCAATGCAGCTTCTTTTAGAGTAATAGGAAATAGATTTTGTTTGCGGGCATCAATGGTATAGTAATAACTTCTACATAGTATATCAAACTCAAATAAGAAGGTATCAAGATCTTCTCTGACAAGCCCATGGAATTTAAGATGGAATGAAGCAGGGATATTTTTGAGGTTATCTACTTCATTCTATTCAACAATAGGAAAAGGGAAAGCTGGTTGGTTCTACCTGTTAGGCCTATCTCCATTTACATCAGCCATGCCTGCCTGATGAAATTCCATAATAAAGGGTTCTCCAACAGGTTTTTGATCTTCAAGGGAAACTTCAAAATTGGTCAAGTTAGGGAATATATCAGCAAAGGGTTGTGGCTCTTCTTCATTTTTGGGCAGATTTGGAAGCTTTACTAGCTGAAATGGCTCAAGATTATTAGGAAGGAATCTCCCATAAGCATCTCTTCTTCTTCTTCTATGCATGCGATATCAACTCAGTATCAACCAACTCACACAAAGAATGGATGGGGAAAAATAGTGGATCATAACTTCTATCACTAAGAGAAAATTCCAAAAATACTACATTAGAAAAAATATCAATGACTCCAAAGGACTTCCTAGCTTGACACCATCCTCGACAATGATGCCAAAAATGTCAGCCCACAATAATGATTTCAATAACTAATCCCTTACAACCATGATTCAGAGATTGGGTATATGACTTGAATAGATATCTTAATCACCATGAAGGTACATTTAAATTGTCAACCCAGGGACGTGAACTTGAAATGGGTCAGTACAATATGTGAACTATGAATTCTAGAGTAGTCATCTTCATTCTATAACTAAGAAAGGCTTAATGCTGAAAGCAAATTGCAGGAAAAGAAACAAAGAAAATGTTGAACACTACTCAATCAAATCTAAAATGATTATGCATAATAGGAAGGAAAATCTAAGCATCCAATGGAAAACTACTATGCCCACCTTGGCTGCAGGAACAGTCACAGAACAAAGTTCTAGTGGCTGTAGGAACAATTAATGCCAGAATCTTAACTAAGTACTAAAAATAAACTAACACTAATTTAACTAAACTAAAGGAACAAATTACTCACCAAGTGGCCCCCCTTGGATGAGTATCCTCTAAACTAATATAGAACTCAGATACTCAACTCAGAAACTCATTTCATTCATCAAAATATGCAATTACAGAAATATGGTTGATAATCAACTTGTACAAGAACTTGGCGATCAACTCACTAACTCGCTATTGCTAGCTTGAGGAAGGAGGATTTGAGCCTTATTTATCAACTAAATAGGTCCATCAAATCCGATTAACTGAAAGGATGCCATTTAGGGAAAATGAGAAGAAAGCGGAAGGGGTAGTTACACATGCAAGGGAATTCGTTCGAACATGCATGCCTAAATGTGGATTC
Source organism: Sequoiadendron giganteum (assembly GCA_007115665.2). Lineage (NCBI taxonomy): Eukaryota > Viridiplantae > Streptophyta > Pinopsida > Cupressales > Cupressaceae > Sequoiadendron > Sequoiadendron giganteum. Next base: position 506,170,172 of record CM021106.1, on the reverse strand, counting down.
GACCACTAGAGTAACACCTGCGATGCTCAATGCCATTAAAGATCGGTGCAAGGTGGTTACATGTGGCTAACATGTGAATCTTCTGCCATCATATTCAATTGACTTTTGCGTGACTCCTCAACCTAATCGGCTAGTGGCTGCATTTATCAACTTAGTATTTCAATCATGTCTACAGAGTAATGTCAATACACATAACAATTGTGTAATCATAACCACCTTAAAGAACTTCCATCAATCACATGCAAAATAGATATAGATGGTCCACATAATAGGTAAATATCATTAAAACCAACAGATATGAAATTAGTCCAAATGTCTTATGACTGAGAGAAACTATATGAAAGTGCCAACATAGAATATCAAAGTTTGTGGTAATTTTAGAAAATAACAAGAGATTCTACCCCCATAACTAGGCCAAAATAAAGACTCATCATGTGTCATGCCCATGCTGGTGGTATGAGTGTGGATGCGGCCTGATCTTTATGTTGCATAACTCACTCTCCGCTCTATGCAAACAACCTCATGATATTGAACATGATAATAATAGGCCTCTCAAGTGACTCTAGTAACCTCTGCCATCATCACACCCATAGTGGTCCCCTTTTCCACTATCGCTAAGGGTCATTGCCTGCTCATCGTGCTATCTAGCAACATCTCTCTCTGCAATCAAAGTAGTAAATTGTGCCTATGCCTGAGTGAGCAATGCTTGCACCTGTGCTAACTACCCTTGCAGGGTCTAAACTTACATCTGCAATGCAACTATTTGCATCTGCTACTGCTATGAGGGTAGACCTATCTGTACACACTGCTATGCTACAACCACCAAAGATATCCTCTATTGAGGAAAAAAAAGGTCTCTGATATAAAATGCTACACCTTTGCCACCACCACCCCCATCTCCATCATCACCATCTTCATCATCACTATAATCACTACTCTTCACCACCTCCATCTTCTCCTCCACCATCCCCTCCTCAACATCTGATCCACCCCTCCTCCACTTATGTCCATGAACCACAAACCTCTCCTCCTCATCTAGCAATGGAACTACCTCATCTGGGCTGGAGATCTAGGGAAATGGATTTAAAAACAAGTACTAAGCATACTCATTGGATATAGTAGCCTCAATGACCTTTGGATGATAATCCAAAAAGATTGGTTGTAAACCCTGGTACTCCTCAACTACAACATCAAAAGATAAGGTGGAACCCCACTCTACAACATACATCTGCCACCGTGCATAATGTGCAACACCTTGTGGCATGCCTTGTAATCGAATGTATTACCGCATCACCCTCCTCAGCATAAACCTCTCAATGATAAATTGGTTCCTCCCAATCAAGTACATATATTGGCACAAATATGGCATCTCAGTATCATCCTCTTCCCATGCCTCACAACCAATGTAAGGTCACCATACAACTGCCTTGAGATCATCCAACATCTACCTCTAGTAATCCAATTTTCCCAGCCTATGCTGGACAATTGGACCTGTTTAACCATGAATGCAAGGTCTCCCGACTGGCCGCTATCTATCTACAATGGGATGCATGATGGAAATATGCTCCCATGCCCATATCTATACAAATGTCACTCTGGCCAACAAACTACACCCTCTGAGATAAATGACCTAGTGTAAATCATGGTATATGTGGGCTAACATACAACATCCCCAAGCATATCTAGTACCTTGAAGGATCATTTGCTCCAAAATCTAACCCATCTGATGGACAGTCCCTTAGACCTACGGTTGGGACATAAGAAACAACCAATAAACCCAACAAACATGAACAACAGTGTAGCATAAGCATCAACCATCTCCCTCCATGAAATCCCATACCCACATATCCGATCATCATCAAAATCTTGACGTAGAGCATTGATACTCCCTGCTTGGTATGATCATATAAAAAAATCTCTCTAATCATAGGTATCCTCAAGATGTGGTACACATCCTTTGGAGTCATTGTCATCTCGCCAGTAGGAAGGTGAAAGGTGTTATGCTCACTATGTCACCTCTCAGCTAGGGCTGTCAAGAGTCCCCGATTAATCCTAATCTGGGGCATGTATAACATGGATGATAATCCACAACGTGCAATCACACCTATCTCAAGCTATGTAAGCTGGGGTATCAAATCCCATGTCCTAGGGAAATGCTCGCGACTATGAAGATTCACCAAGGCTCCTATCATCACAAAATTCAAAAATCAGTAAAATTTTCAAATCAATTGAAATCAATCAGCCTATCAATCTAATCATCTCTGATGAGACTTTGATCAAATCTCATAAGCATCAATCTATCAATAAACCTCACCTATCATGAGGTTAATCAAATAGTCTATCAATCAACCTCACCTATCATGAGGTTAGTCAATCAATCTATTTTTTAACCTTGCTTATCATGAGGTTAATCAATCAACCTATAATTATTCCTCGCCTATCATGAGGTCAATTATCACAATCAATCATTAAATATCACCTATCATGAGATCAATAATCATCTAAATCTATCGGGATCATCAATCAAAATCACATCAAAAGTTGACGTGATCCAAAAACATCAAAATCAAGGAGTTAATGGATAATTTAATCTTTTTGACTTGTATGCGTTGGGTATGTGCAGGATCATCATGAGAAAACTAGGTCCTTAAGTGGCGATACAAATTCAAAAAATCAGAGTTAGGAAAATTGACGTAGAAATTTGAATAAGTTATCTATATTATTTTAAAAATATGTAAGAATAGAATCTGTAGCAAATTGAATGTAGTTTCTAAACTACTAGGTTTATTTTTAAAAAAATAAAAATGTATTTGGTGAAAATTTGAAATTTCAATGCAGTAGTACTTAAATTTCAAGGAAAAAATAAGAAGTAGGTGTATGTCTGACCACCCTAACCATAATAAAATGATAATATTTTTTTAATAAGATTTTAGATATAAGCAGAGGACTCATGTCTCAATGTGATGCATATTTTTTTGTAATTTTTTTCCAAGTAAATAATTAATTATGAATTTTTTATTGCAACTTTTAAAAAATATAAAAAACTCATATGTCTGACCACCTTAACTTGGTCAAAACTTCATGAAATTCATTTTTTTTTTTAATCCTATGGTATGCAAAGCATAGAATGTGATGCATGTTTTAGATTCAAAAAATGTGATACCGTTTGAAAGCTATAGATATTTTTCAATCAACCTATCAATTAGGACTTTACTCATAATTCAAATAGAAAATGAATAATAATTATTTACTAAATTCAAAATAAAGATTAATTTTTATTAATAGAAATCTGAGAATCTCCTTTAAAAAACCTTTTCGTTTCATCAATTTTGGGTAGAAAAAAATTCGTCAGCCACATGGTCCATCATATCACTTACATATCACCACTTTTTGGCCCATCAAGATCCTACATATATCCTGCTAAAAAAGTCGATGCACCATTTCAGGTAGTCAATGTGCCAAAATAGACTATAATTGCACAAAATATGTCAATGTGCTATTTCAGTCCACCTTGCGCTAAAACATATATTCAATGCGCCAAATGATCAACACACTATTTTAGCCTATCAATGCGCTAATCTAACCTATCAAAGCGCTAATTTAACCAATATGTTACAATATTATACCTATGTGCTAAATTTCTACTTCAATGCGTAAAACCAGGGAATATGCTAAAATAGTTATCTAATGCACTACATTGGGATGTTAAAGCGCTAAACTATGAAAATAGAATTTCAAACGTAAAAATGGAGGGAAATCAAATTGCATGAATTACAAGGAGGATAATCGGGGTACGTACTAGAGGTCCATACGCTGTTAGGCGGTTGTGATGTCACATGCACTCAAATCGGTGTGTGTGGTAAGGAATCACCAATTTGCTTCAAATGTGCAATTTTCTCAATCACTATCAAATTTCAAAATCAAATGCACAAATGAGCTTCTAAATTACCTTTTTTACCCATTTAAGGGCTAATTAAGTGGGATATTATGGGGTTGATTTATTTTATTTATCAAAGAGGGCTTAATCCATTCATTCATCATAGGGGAAGTTTTAGCATCATTTTTCGGGAGATAAATCGCTTCAACATCAAATCTACCATCGACTCATCATAAAATCATAAAAAATTAAAAAAATTAAAAAAAACCTAAAAATTCAAAAATTCATCGATTTATCTCCCGAGGGGGCAAATACCTGTTATCATTCAAAAATCAGCGTCTAGGGCATATCATTTTTTTTTTGTCAGTACTAGTAGCAAAATTGATTATTTGGAGCAATGTGTAAACACATTACTTCAAAGAGGGGCAAAATGTATACACCTAAAATTGGTTTGGCTAAATCTGATTAATTAAATACAATTATTTAATTAGTAACCTTTAATTCATCTACTTATAAATATATTTATTTATATAGTTCATATCCAATTTTTCTATTAAATAGACAAATTCAATAGTTTGTTTTATTTAATTATCTAATTCTTCTATCTTAATTAAATAAGCAAATTCGATAGTTTGTTTTATTTAATTATCCAATTCTTCCATCTTAATTAAATAAACAAAAATCACATAGTTTGTTTAATTATCATCCCCTTTTATTAAATAAACAAATTTCAATGTTTTTATTTAATAATATTTCTTCCCTCCAAAAATTCAATAACTCAAATTACTAATTGAGCACATGTCTACAACTTTTCTCTCAATAAAGTTGAAAGCTTCAAGTTGCATTCAATTTTACTTTATCTTTCCAACCAATTTTAAAACAAACTTTAATAGTTGGAAATAGTTGGCTTCATGATTAGGCAATTTCTTCCTAATCACTTATCAAAATGTTTTTCTAGGAGAAAACATTCTCGTTCTTCTTCTCCAACTTCTTCATCTTCTACCATTGATTTATCCAGATCAAATCTAAACCATTGCTTGTTGCCACATCAAAAATTACCTTTGAAAATCTATAAAAGAAACCTCTTGCTAAAGGAAATGGGCCCCACTGGCATGCAATTTTACTCTACAGGAATCATATTAGAGTATTTTAGCTTACAAAAATTAGCAATTATCAAGTAGACGCATTTTAGCAATCATATTAGATTATAATCATGTCACAACATATCACATTAGTTGCATCTTAGTTTATCATATCATTTGATATCAGTATCATAGTATCACTACTTTTATTATCAATCATATCATCATCTCATCACAACATATCATTTAGATCATTATTCTCATTCTCTAGGTTGTCATTTTAACAATCACAGTGCACACAATCTGAGAGCCACTTTGTTTTGATAAATCCTTGGAGTTAGAGAGAAATGGAACAGTTTTAGAGATTTTATTATGCTTCAAATAGATTAAATCTGTTATTTTAACTCTCTAATAATGTTGCATTAAGGTGTGTTGTTATTTACTTCACTTACACATATTTTCCACACACACTCAACATCAACTAATTTTATCATAATGCATAAGGAGATAAACATGCCAACATTCCTCAAATGAATCCTCCAAAACCATATATCCTTAGCTTAAGATCCATATGCATGAGAGGAAAAAGCATAATATAGTACACCTGAAAGGAACAATGAGTGATACCTCTCAAGTAGAATGTTGAGTAGACCAAGAGTGGGGAATGAGAATGCTCCTCCAAGATATCTAGTTCATCATGACTTATCCAAGAACACTCTCCTCATAGGTCCATGTTGAGCTCACGTCCAACCAAGGTGCAGGCTCCTTAGACTTCCTGTTGAAATCTCATCAAGAATTACCATCTCAAAAAATGTCTCTAACCATAACAGAACTACAAGCCTCACCTAAGTCTCCAAGAATCCATGAGTACCCATAACCAATCAATCCATTCCAAACTCTAAATGTAGCATAATACCATCATGAAGTAATCAAGCAAATGATCAATGTACTCAATACAAAGAGACCCACCAAGATCAATCTCAAAGCTCCAATCATGAAATATAAGCATGATAACATGATCTCACACTTCTTCAAAAGAATACCATATGATCCAAAGAACATAACAAGTACATTTATCATGCCAACACTCTAAACTAGTAATCAAGAGTAAACCATGACATAATAACATAACCATCTTATCAAAACAAGGATCACATATCAGAATACAAATCATGACACGTCATCCAAAGAATAAACAAGTCTCACATGGAAAATCAAGATGTCAACATATCCATTCACATGAAAAATAAACATCTCTAATTAATGTCCATACAAATACGAAAGAACCCTTATGTAGCAACAAGATCTAAGAGCTCCTCCTAGTAACATCTGCAACACTAAAGAAGATCATCCATCACCAAGTGATGAATGCACAATCATTGCTAAATATCCCACTAAATAGTGATACCTAGCTTTCCAAGCATCATGAAAACCATCTCCTTAATGAAGATTCTTCACAGCTCTAACACAATAAAATGAAATATTAGCAACACCAAATAATAAGTAGAACCAAAATCTCCAAGACAAGAAGATAGAAAACATGCTACAAGTACCATAATTGACTATCCAAGCACTCAATATCATCCATCATCCAATCTCAAAACAAAATACCAATGCACAAATGACCACTGAAAAGGCCAGCAAATGAAATATGCATTAACACTGAATCAATTTCATGGATATAGACAATCCACATCTGAGTCATCCCACTACAACCAATGGGAAGCTAATCCACAAACTGCATAACTCATAGATCCCAAACATTGAAGCATGTGAACTCATCTTCACTTTAGTAACATGTAAAACTAAGATATCAAAGAAGATAACATGTAGATTTCAAGAATCAAACACCAGATCACCAACATACCCGATTTTCCATACAAATCCACAATTGAGTACCATAGTCAAGGAAATCAACCATTCCTGCAAATCTATAATTTTTCTCATCTAGAAAACTCTAAGAGTTTGAAAATAATATTTTCCACTGATCTACAAGCCACATATTTTTGGTTAACATGAAAAAACCTGTAAAAAATCATTTCCATGTAAATCTAAGACCACTTAAACATCTAGAATAATAGATCACACATATTTCATTTGAACAAATGAATACTCCAGATCTACAAAAACCCATAGCTTTTAGAGCATAGGAAAATTGTAAAACCTTTAGAGGAAATAAGTTGATCAAAAGCTTATAAAATATAAATTATCCCAACTTCTCAACCCACAAATCACCAATGGTAAAACATATACCAAAATTTCCTCAATGAGAAAGCTGCAAACCTCCTCAAAACATGCACAACGCATACGCACAAACCTATAACTATCTTACTTCCAGAAATACCACAAGGGAAACATAATTTGAAAAATAGTTCATCTATAGATCTACCAAATTACAAGTTTTGATTTACCATGTAAACCTACAAACCCACCATGTTTTATAACACACATGAAAATAAATATCCATTTAACATCTGGAAGACCCTCAAGTCTGTATACAACCATAATAATTTAACTAGAACAATGGAATATCATGAATATACATAATCATAGATTTTTAAATGGAAAATCCATAAAACCCTCAAATCCAAGGAACATGAATCTGATCCATGTAAGTACAAACACCCATTAGGAAAGAGAGGTCCAGTAACTTCTAGGCCCATTTGCAGTCCAACTCCACCACCAACATGTACATGCATCCGAGAGAGAATTAGACTATTCCAGAAGCTTCTAGATCATCCAATCATCAAATCCATAGCCTACATGCATTCAAGGTTATTCAAATACCAAACAAGACCTTCAGATCAATAATATATCAAATGTAACCACATGATCAACTCCATAAAACTCTATCTTCTCCATCCTACACAATGCTTGTTATTTCTAGAAAACAAGATCAACTTCAAAACTTCCACTCAGACAAGGATTAATAATTAGGGAATTCCTTCAAAACAAATTCCCCCAAGCTTTCCAAGCTAAGAAATACCTAGAACCCAAAACACCATATGCATCACTATGCGAGAACATGCAAGTCTAGAACTGAGCTATGATACCAAATGAAAGGAAATAGAAAACCCAAAAAGCATTCCAAGAACTAGTATGCACCTTCAGTATGTTATGTTTCTTTAAAAAAATTAGATATCAATCATCTTGATACAAGCACATACTACAATGCCTTAAAGAAAAAACAAACAACTTAATTTCCCATGCATTAACCCTTATAGGAAAGTTGATGTACTTTCAGATCTAAGAAAATTTCAGCAGCATAACTGCATGTAAATTAATATTTCAAGAATGAGAAACACAAAGAATAAAAGAAAAATATACAAAAAAGAAGAAAACATGATATACGTGGGGAAAACCCTTTTGGGTAAAAACTCCACACTCCAAAGCATCGAACCGATGTATTAATTTGCAACAATAAGGTTACAATAAAATTGCAGGCTCACAACCTTAACATTGAGACTATATCTTGCTCTTCTAAAGGAAATCCAACAACACTTCAATACCTGCAAATAAACTATGAATTCTACAATGCAAGGCATCCTATTTATAGAAGATACAAGCTTGAAGAAGCTTCTAGAAGAGGTTAGGCATCCAAACCCATGTGGAATCAATATTTCACACCATAGGCATGATTTGGACATTTGTGCAAGATTATCTTACACCTCTTATAGTTGTCATAACATGAAAAACATCTCTCCAAGATTGGGCACCTAGTTCATGCTAATAGTGGGTTATGATATATTCCTTACAGCTATCATTGTCATAACATGTGTCATAACATCCAGTCACACTTACAACACTTTCAACAACCAAAGAATATGTCAAACATGACTATCACATTTATTCTCTCACACTTTTGTCATACCTCACTAAGGCACCAAATTTTCTCCATGCAAAATACACCTTATGACATGTCATAAAATATGTCATAAAATGACATCACTTGTCCTAGGTCCATGATTCCAAGATGGTATGCCTACCTCCACTTGTGATGAATATGTGTCATATAGTCACCTCCAATGAGGATGCCACCTAGCCAATGGGTCCCAATTAATGACATGACATTGTAGGTAATTAAATAAAATAAATAAATACAATAATACATTAAATACTTTAATATTAGGACTCTAAGGTTGAGACACCTTATTCCCACCACCTATGGTAGCTATTGTGGTGCTCTTTGGTCCACTGGCTATACTAGTGGAGGCCCTTGATCATTTCTTAGAGTATCATCCTATATGTGCCCCTGGTCTGGAACCTACCCATCATGCCCATCATGTATTCTAGGCTTCCCATGAAGTGGCTATTGTTGACATATCCAAGGACCTCTTTGTCGTCCTCTACCTATTGCTGGTACAACTGGTAATGCCAATCAAATTAGAGTGTGCGCCTACTAGTATGCATCATAAGCCTATGTGGTCCTATCATCCTATGGACCATCAAAATACACCCAAGGCTGTGCCACCAACTATCTAAACTCGTCTATTGCAACCTTATGCTAGATTCTCTATCCCTAGGCAATCTCATGGGATCTCCTAGAAAATACTATCCTATAACCCTGCTAAGGTGCATCTTTCACCTCTCCAAAGTGTCGAGCTACCCTATTAGGGAGGTATTTCTCAATCATCAAATGATCTCATCCTTGTATGTACCTCATTTGATGGCAATAACATAGTTTCTCTTCATCATCATGCCATCGACATGCATGTATCCAAGGCCTCCATTAGAAAACTATCATCTCATCAATGACTCGCCTCTAGTGCGAGATGCTTGTAATACATATGAAATGAAGTGTCATCATGATCTGTCTCCACGAATGTAATAGTCAGCCGTAAAATGATAATATGCTCATAGGCCCATACATTGAGCAATGCCACTCTAACTCCAATGTTGTGTGTACAACAATACACCACTTGGTGCATATCATGGTACAAGGGTGCGAGAACTACCGGGCCCCATGCAAAAAAATAGTCATCTCACTCATCATCCAAGCCTGAATAATACCCCATTCGACACTACATCCCCTCACCCATCTATCAGGTACCAACACCCCTAAAATTAGTGCACCCACAAACAATGATAGGATTGATGCAATCCCCTCATAATAGTGGAGGTCAATCTGACCACTATCAATCTTATACTAGTCCACCTCGAGTATCTCAAAAATAGCATCGTTGCCAGCCTCTACATCATATGTGATCCACTCACTATGGATAGGGATCTATAGGATTTTCCATATGTCCTTGAGGGTAACAATAGCCTCTCTAGTCAGTACATGAAAATACAAATTCTCGCCATCGCTCAACAAGGGTTGTCATCATAGCAAGATGGGTACAAACGGTTGTCATCTATGCAACATATCCAAACTTGATGGATCCCATAAAAAATAGTGCATCATTGGTCAAGTGCCTCGCTTGATGTAAATTCAATATCGACGCTCCTTCGAATGGAGTGGATGAAGAACCTCTTACACTTAGAATGCACACCACATCAAAATTTTGCGAAAAATGACACAAATTAAAAAATATAAAATCCTACTAATGCAAAGGTGGGTCAATATTAGCAAAGGCAACACTTTTCTTTTAGCAAAAGTGATGCCAAATTTAATACCGGTGATTCTCCTTAAATGCGAGTCGACATTTGAGGGTAGTGCTAGACCATTTTAAACATGTGTGACACTCTATGTCACAAGCAAGTCAACATTTTTGAGCTATGCTCAACCCATCCTAGGTTGTGCTATGCTTCACAACAAAGGTAAGTCGACATTAGATGCGCAACTCTAGATCCAAACTAGGCCATGTGGCACTATACTGCAAAGGCAACACTCCAGTGTCAAAAGTGACGTTGACCAGAGCAAACATGACTCTCTACAAGGTTGCTTTTGGCCGACCTAATTGAACCCTAATAAATGCATTAAAAACACAAAAAATGAGAAAAGTTTTAATTTGCATATCGGGGGTCCTACATTTGGAGGCCATCAGAACTCACGAACCCACTCCATCCGATGTTTGGGAAGTACACACTCAGCCCTAGTGTCTACACCTCAGAGAAAAATCGTAGGAAATCTCTAAAGAAAAGTGCACAAACGAATTGAAAATGACCTAAACCCACCTATTTAAGCTTGAAAATTAGGGTTTTTGAGTGAGAAATTAGGGTTTTTGAGCCCGTTGATCTGTTTTATGAGCTACAAAGCCTAAATTGACTATTTTTTGATGTCATGATCCCATTTTTGCATCCCATAACATATTTTACAGCCCAACCAACCGCTCCATCAGGTGGAAGGATGGCCTCAGTGGAGGATGAGCCCCTACAATTCTATGGGAAATTAAATGAGAGGATGCTCTCCCTCAACAAATGGGCCCCTACTATTCTAAGGCAGGTCCAGGGTTACCCAAATCTAGGATGGAGCCTTTCTTGAACTCCCTCCCAACTATAATAGGTAGTCTAAATACTTGGACTAATACTCTATCAAGCTACGGACCATTGTTGAAATTTTTTCGCGAGCTTGATGTAAAAATTGAATTTTTTTCCTGATCTCTCGAGGGGGCAGTGTAACAGTGTAATTACTTTTGTTGGGGCAATAGTGGGACATCCAAAAAATTAGATTTTTTTTGAATTTTGATCTTGGCAACATCAGTCTTTGAACCAACACAACAGGTACATTACCTAAAAGAGGGGAAAAATGTAGACGCTTAAATAGTCCTGATTAATATTATGCATCTGATTCTGATTAATTAACATCACTTCCTCCTAAATCACTTCTGCACTAACCAATTAATTAAATAATCTTTATTATTTAGTTAAATTAATCAATTTCTACTATTAATCATAATCAACTTTATTAGATTAATTCATCCTCTTCTGACTAATGTTCATCACATTTAACTAAATAAATCAATTTATTTAATTAAACTCCCAATGTGCTCTCATTGATTAAATAAATCTAATTATTTAAAACAAATTTCACAATCCCCTAATCCACTCAAGTTGATTAATTTTGAATTAGTTAACTTTAATTAACCTCCTAATCTTCATTACTCATTTCTCTAGCTTTTGACTCTACCTTGGTTGAGAAAATCCATGGTCAACTAACCAAGTTGCACATGAAAACAATTTCTTCTAATTAACTAATTAGCCTATTTTCCTCTCAAAGGCATATTCTTTGGAATACTCAATCAACTTGAATTTCCCTCCAAAGGATTTAAATACCCTCTTACAAAGGTCTTTAATGCTCTTACAAGAGCCACCTTTTCCTTAAATGGCCTCTTACATGTCATCTCTTCCCTCTTACATCTCAACCATTTTCATTCAACTCTCTTACATTCTCTTACAAATCCATATACCATGCCTTAACTCTTTACATTCTTCAAAATATGCTCCACACACATCCCCATGGCTTTCATTATCCTTGGTACAAGTGTCACAATGCTATTGGCATCCATTTTAGTCCCACAACCTCCAATTTCCCTCATTCTTCAACCCATGAGTCTTATAAATAGAGACATTCTCCATTGAATATAGATCCACAATCTCATGCAATCTTACTATAGGCATATTCATCCATAGAAATCACTTATTTTTATGTCATTTTAGCTTGGTTACTATAGTTTTCCATCATTTTCATCATATACACATCAAGAAGATCTTGGAGCTTATCAAAAGGATTGGGAAAGGGCCACTTTCCACATCAAAGTGACACCAATTCCCCTATGGGATGGAGGTTTGATCTATTTAGATAAGTTTACATGTTCATTTGCTTGTGTTATATTCTTTATTTCATGTTTTCTTCTCTATGTTTGATCAAGAATTTTATAGGGAATGGTTGTTTACGCTTTCTAACATGACTAATCTTGTTTGTTTTATCTATTGTTGACTAGTTGCAGATAACCATTCATAGTATATGTAAGTACAAAATTGTACTATATGTACTAGTGCAAATCATCCTTTTGAACATCATTTTCTTTTTTACTATTTGAAGATTTTGAGAGAGATACCTTTGTAAAGATGAGTGAAGATGCCAAGATGATGACCATACTAGCCCCCAAGGCTTGAGATCCTGAGAGTAGAGGTCAAGCAAGGCACGACCACACCATCAGTGAGTTTTTTGTACCTTTTCCCTATGATTTACTTTAGTATTTTATATTATTTTGAATATTTTTTCAAAATCCATTGCATCCCTATCCAAACTAGGCGATAGTGTCCATTTTGGGTGACCCTGTCCCAAAATTGTACCTATGTCATGAGTTAGACTTATTTTATTTTAACTATTTAGTTACTAATTTTGCAATGTGACTGGTGATTTCCTTTGCTTCTTTCAGATCCCACCATGTGCTCGAAAACATTTGGGAGGATGAATATTATTGCTACTTTAAGAGAAATTCACACAAATTTCTCCAGAGGAGGAGAAAATTCTTTGCATTACTAGATTGTACTAGATATACATCATTCCACCCATAAGGTATAATGATTCTATGATTATGGCACTAGTTGAGAGGTGGAATATAGATACTTCAAAATTTCATCTCCCAACAAGGGAGATGACAGTGACACTAGAGGATGTAAACATATTCAGATTACCTATCTGAGGTGAGATCATTCATTTTGATGATTTTTGTATGCCTCGACAAATGAGGAATGATATACATTACTGCATTGGCCTCCATATATCTCCTAATGATCCTAGAGCTCACATTGAGCTCAAGTGGCTTCTTTACACTAATGTTTGCTTGGATTTTCAGATTATTTATGTTACCATCGCTTTAGCCTTGACACCTGATGGATGAGGCACACACCTTGATGGGGGACTCATTCATACTATACAAGAGATAAAGGAGCATCAGATAATTTATGCCTAGGGATGGATTATGCTTGCAGATTTATAATATGATCTTGGCCGCTTTGTCTATCGGGAGGCTCAAAGTATCATACTTTGTACACTACTTTAGGTATGGGTGTTTAAGCACATTACATGCACTAGACCAACTAGATTTCCCACAACGATAACTTTTGATTATCCATGATATTTTTAATATACACTTAGACAATCCTACAAGTGTAGGGATCTATTGCACTGAAGAGTTAGATTTGATCATCTAGAGGATGATGACATATAGTACATGGAGACCATACACGACTCTATAGTAGTGGCCAACTGTGACACATTAGTTAGCTAGGATGTAGAGGGATAGACTATTGGTTGGATGGCATGACTATATTATCATGCCATTTTAGTATGATCATGTGATGAGGTAGTTTGGTTAGATACAAATAACAGCTAGCCTATGGACCACTTCCCGAGATTTGTGCATAGAAGTGCTAGACCAAGGGATATCCATCATCCCACATTCACAGATTTCCCCTCTAGTGACTCGAAGGATGAGGAGAGATATGCACCTCCAATATCTAATGTGAATTATGTAGGTACTTCAATTGCATACAATAGGTGGTGGATCATAGGATTAACTCGATGCATCTGCCTTGACGATCATCCCATTGGTGATCTTGGCCCTTTTCCATATTGAGGGGATGAGAGAGAGAGGACGTGGGTGTGGGTGTGGATACCAAATATGATAATGGTGATGATATAGTGGAGGATTCAGAGGAGGGAGAGGAGGATCCATAACTGGTAGGAGGGAATCCTGAGTAGCCAATAGAGACCACAGATGCTCCCGAGGAGAGACATAGATCTCATCCTTGCATCACCCGATCACATCTTGTAGCTATAAAGAGCATCTAGATCCACAAGCATGGAGAGATTAGCCATGTAGCTTCTGCCACACCACTAACCCCTAAGAGAGACCCAATACAACACCCATAGTGTCCTATCGAGATCCTGATTGGCAGACTGGAGATCCAAGTGATGATATGTTTACTTTTATCTTTTTTCATCATATGATTAGTTGTAGATATGTTTATGCATTATATATCATTCTAAATTATGTTGTGTTTTCTTTATTATAGTTGCTACATGATATTGTATTGACTTCTTCAGTTGATTCATTACATACATAGTTCCATCGATGCCCCCACACTAGTTGATACAGGTTGAGCATAGACCACCACCAAGTGTCAGGTACCATACTGATTTGTTTGAGCTCCTATCTAAATGGAGAAAACCCCATGATGATGCAATGAGGACCATTGAGGAGGTTTGATCTAGAGAGGATTAGGTGAGAGCTTCCTATAAGGAGCTTCGGGCTATGCATGAGGAGCTTAGGGATACACATGATGAGCTTAGAGCTACTTGTGTTCTCACCAAAATTGATGCACAAGCCATTCTACAAGATGAATTGAGCAAGGTTGTTGCAGAAAGAGATCAAATCACATCGAAGAGGGATTGGGTCGAGCTAGAGCACATGACAACACTCATGCATGAGGCTACAATAGTACACCAACTAGAGGGTCTATGAGACAATATTAGCTTTAGAGGATATTCTTGATCCACCATCTCATGATGAGCACCACCACTAGGTCTCAAGGATTATGGTAGCCATAGACCTACTTAGATTTATTTTGTTACTACACACCATATTTTGCTATCGTGGTAACTATGATGTACATGAACCTTATGATCTATATATGTGAGCATGTTTTTGTTTCTATGCATTAGATGTTGATTTCATCTATTAAAAAATCTAGATGAGATTATTTAATAAATGTCTCCATGATCTAATTAAATACTTATGTCCACTTAGATGCTACATTTTTGGTTAAGTGTAATCATTCTAAACTAGACGCCCTTATGATATAAATTGTAAAACTAAATGTATGTAATGATCTAATTTAACACCACACACACATGACTGAATAACATGCAAAATAAATAAAATTCAAGTACATGAACAATTACTCATAATAATTCAAGACACACACAAAAATATTTTTCATGAATGAAGAAATGTGAGATAAAAGAGAAACTATATACTTAATCTAACAACATGATTTAACATTCATACTTTTCAAAATATTTCTAAGTTTAATATCTGCACAAATTCTCAAAATTTATAGTTTCTTTTGGGGGTGTACCATCCATTTCCTTAAGTTTATATGTTCCAAACTTGTAAACTTCGTCAATGATATAGGTTCCTAGACAATTCGAGCTGAATTTTCCCTTCTCATCAGGAGCAAAATTGACATAATGTTGATTTTCATACAACACCAAATCTTTCTTATTGAAAGAATGAGGAATGACATTATCATTATATTTATGTTTCATGCTTTTAAAATAGACTTGAAGATTCTTGAGAGTGACACTTATATTTTGTTCACCAAGAATTTCAAGTTGTTACAAATGTTCTTCCCTATAAGAATTATTATCAATAAGGCTACTAAGAGAAACTTGCAAAGAAGTAATTTCTAATTCTAATGGAATTACTGCATCGACTCCATAAACTATATTATAGGGTGTGTTTCATATAGACATAAGACATCATAATATTGTGAAAAAGTGTCTTAAATTTATGATATGAGACATCTTATCATAACTACCTAGGAAAAAGATAAATTTAGACATGACAACTAAGTCTTCTAGAAATATTCCTAGGACCTATGTAAACTTAACATGTGAATAAGTCTCCTAAGTCCCTAGTAATGAATTACCTAGGTATAAGACTTTATTCACACCAACACCCCCCCTTAATTATAACTTAAGGAGTAGATTATTATGCAAAGATGAAAGTATGGGTCTCGACTACTAGGCCATGTTAGGTACCCATGTACATATGAAAAATAAATCTCTCACAAGCGGAGAAAGGAGAAAACCTAGTGGGACAAAACTCCTCCCCAAAAGAGAGATGAAATACAAAATGCTCTCAATGATGCATGAGAAGGCCAAAACCCCATATGAGGAAAAAGATCCCCCATAAGGGAGAATAAGAAGAGAAACCATGCAACCCCCCCTCAATGGTGAGTCTCCTACAATGGTAGAAGCTCAACATTGAATGTTGAAGATGACCCAATCTTACCGAACAACATTCCTCCCCTTAGGAAGAAACAAAACTAAGAATGTATACAAGATTTCTTCCCATTCATGAAAGGAGGATGTAGGAAGAATGATGATGTATTATTTCTCTGAAGAATGCTCAAGTGTCTCCATGTTGGTGTCAAAATCCGACACACTCCAAAAAGGCATTCTAGTCCACATTGCTAAAGAGGACAATACAGAATCTAATAAAGATGATTGTAGAACACAATTAAAAGACAATGATATCTCCATTGAAGACAAAGAAGCACCCTCCAAATATTGTCCAAAAGTATCCACACTCATGTCAAACTAAAAAGGATGGTCATGTAGAGAATGAACAAGAGGGTCATAGTGTTCCCTCACAAAAAATGAAGAAGGATCATCTCCATAAAAATGAATATAAAAGTGATCAATGAGATCTCCCAAATATGAAATATAGGACTCCACAAATAAGTTTGAAATACCTATCAAGAAGCCAACACAAGTAACCAAATATGAAAGACAATGAATATCTTGTTGCACTAAATCAAAAGAAGCCATATATGTAGCAATACAACCATCATCAACTAAAATAGTAGATGGAGGAGATGAAATACATGGCTCAAGAACTAGATCTAATGTGAGAACTCCGAAGTTCAAGAAGCCAAATGTCTCCTTTGAATCATGGTTCATAGTAGAAGTGTGATCAATAGCCGAAGGAAAAATGTCATCATCAGAAGAAAAATCTATAAAGGTACACAATTGAGATGAATGATAAACCATCCTAGTAGCAATGATCTCTCTACTCTCTAAGTCTTGAATGATGATTGAATCAGGAGTGAACTCCATAGTTTTCCCATCTCCAACATGTGTAATCTGATATATGGAAAGAAGATTATTTTTCAAAATGAGGAACACACAAAAAATCTTGGAAAGTGTTTTCCCCAAAACTATTAGATCCCTTCCCAATTACACTCATGTATGTATTTTTTCCCATGAAAAAATGAGACATATTACAAGGAAAAAAAGAAGATAATATAGACTACGAAGATTCCATATGATGAGATGCTCATGAATCTAGAAGCCATCTCCCAAATTCATTACTTAAAAAAGAACAAAGAGAATGTCCTTTATTTCCTGATGTAGAAGCCCAACTAGCTTGACCTCTGTCATTTTTAGAATTCTTTTTTTTTTTAAGAAGAAGGTTCATATATCCTAGAAGGAAAATCACTTTGATTATTTTTGAGAAGATTTTTCAACTCATCAATATCCTTCTTATAATAATAGTGTTCTCCATGGCTATCCTTCTTGCAATATGCACAAGTAGGCCTCTCCTGCTTAGATGGTTTCCCTTTAGAAGAGGAAGTTTAATGTTCTTATATCGAATTAGATGTGGATTATGTGTACTTATTAGGTTTTTTTATTTTTCAAATTCTTTGCCACTTGAAGACTTCTCATCCTTTGAAATCAATGCATGGGATTTTGAAGACTTCAAAGCACCCATTTGAATAAGCTTATCTCACTCCCTATTGAGTTGCATAGAAAAATACTCAAAGGAAGGCATCTTAAAGTCACTCTTAAAGGAATTATTTGTAGCATATAAAGTAGACACAAACATTGAATATTTAGGGCCTAGCTTGGAAAGAACACTTAACACCAATTGTGTATCTGATTTCTAAATTTTACAATCCTTCAATTATGTTCTTAGCAACTTGGATTTGGTGATGAAGTCCTAAAGGTTGTCAAAATTACACGGATTAAGACTAATTAATTGATTTTCCAACAAATATCCTTGAATTTCATCTATTTTCCCAAGTAATTTTGACAATGTAGTTCACATAGCCATGAGTGTATCCAAGTGCTCAATGTGAAAACAAAAATTAGGAGAGACATATAAGAAAAAATAGCCAATGGCTTCTTCACAACTATTCAACCACTTATTCTTTTTAGCTTCATTATCTTATGGTTCACCATCAAGCCCATGAATTATCCTATACAACTTAATTCTTAACAATTTTTTCATTAAATAGATTTTCATTTAGGATAATCGTAAGGAGTTAGGAGTGGAATTATAGATGGGTCCATGATGAAATAAGAAGGAAATAACATAAATCAAGAGGAATGCAACCACAACCACAAGAAGAATCCCCCCAAATTTACTCAATCAAAGAAGCCCCCTAGAAACATATGAGCTTGGCACTTTATGATTAGTGTGTTTACAATTGCCACTTGTCAAAAACAATAAACTGGTCTTGATCTTGGTGCATGCAAATGTTGAAATTGGCCACTTTTTTTTGGTATAAAATGAGATCAATATCATCATACCACTAAAAAGTACACAAAAAATTAGGCACTTTAAAAACCAAAAAATATTACTTTAGGAGCAAGCTATGAGTCCTTGAAGTTCTCAAAACTAGAACGATGCATCAACACCTATGAGAATCTGAAATTTGTAAAAAATACAAAAACCAAAATCAAAATTTGATTGCATCGGTATGAAGAGCATGCAAATTTTCCTCAAATAAAAAAAAAAATCTCGCAAAAAGGAGGTCCTAAGCACAAGTTATGAGTGTTTGAAAGTTAGCTGCCAAAATGAAAATGCAAATGGAGGGGGGGATTTAAAAAAAAATGGATGATGTCATCAATGCATGGGCTTAAAATTAATAGCCTCTTGCATGTCAAAATAGAATATGCTCCCCTACGCTTGAATATTCTTCCAAACAAAATATTCTCTAGAATATTCTTCAAATGGCTAGGCAATGTGAATCTTCGATGGAATTAATGAATCTTGCAAAATATTTTAAACGGCAAGGGAATCTTGCCAAAAGTTCCATAATATTTGATTTTACCACCCAAAATCTATTTTGACCGCTAGTTTTTTTTTAAAACTACCGCCTGATTTTTATAAAAAAATATGTTCGTCGGTGTTCTGAAACTTTTCCAATGAAGGTGGGCCCATGGTAGACCTCGATGGTACCTTCCTCAAGATAGAGGGTACTAGGTACATAGAGTACCTAGTAGTTAGAATATCTTTTTCGATTTAAAAACAAAAAAAAAATTAGAACTTTATTAAAAAATCCAAAAAAAATTAATAAAAAAATATAAAAAATTTGACCTCTACGTATTTTTTCTGATCCATTTTTTTTTTTTTTTCTGGGTTTCTGCATTAATGATGATTCATACGGTAGCACAAATGACCAAATTGGACAATTTTTTTTCGTGAAAGTTTCCGATTTTGATAATTTGATAGTCGATCTTGGGATTGTTGGGCTTTTTAGACGTGATGGAAGGGTTGATTTTGACCCAAAATGCTCCAAAATTGCAACTACCTTCTGGATGTGGCAATCACACTTCAACTTCAAACCCTCATAGATCTAGCCTAATATGTTTGATTTGGACCAAAAAAAATGAAAAAATGACTTTCTTGAACACCCTGAACTCAATGGTGAGCTCAAATTTGTACCAAAAAGCTCTAATTTGCACCTGCAATAAAGAGCCACAAAGAGAAACCTTCCCAAAATCTAGTATTTCTATCAAGTTTTTCTGATTCTCTAGATCATCATTCAGTGGAAGAGAAGAGCATACTTAAATTTTCAATATTTACCAAGATCTCTAAAAAAATGGCTAATCAAAGGCACCCAACTCGCTTTGATACCACATTAGAATTGGCTATGGAGATAGCCTTCCAAGATCTAGAGGCGAAATGGAAATCACAAAGAGAGAAGATCCATATGACATACAATGTATGAGATACCCTTGGTTATATAGCCAAGGTGAGACATAAGATATCATAAGATTATGACAAGTGTCTTAATCTTATGATATGAGACATCTTATCATAACTACCTAGGAAAAAGATAAATCTAGACATGACAACTAAGTCTTCTAGAAATATTCCTAGGACCTAAGTAAACTTAACATGTGAATAAGTCCCCTAAGTCCTTAGTAATGAATTACCTAGGTACAAGACTTTATTCACACCAACACATCAAGCATTTCAAGTTGTTGCAAATGTTGTTCCCTATAAGAATTATTATCAATAAGGGCACTAAGAGAAACTCGCAAAGAAGGAATTTCTAATTCTAATGGCATTATTGCATCAACTCCATAAACTAGATTATAGGGTGTGTTTCCTATAGATGTGCAAATATTTGTGCGATAAGCCCATAATGCATAAGAGAGTTGAGTATTCCAATCTTTGTTATGCTTACTAATCATTTTTTGTAAGATTTGCTCAATTTTTTTGTTTGTTGCTTTTTCTTGACCATTAGATTATGGATAATATGATGTAGAGAAACGATGTTGAATGTGAAATATATCCAAAAAAATTCTTAACTTAATTGTTTTTAAATGGTTTTCCATTATCTACATGACTAGGGCTAAAGGAATACCAAAGCGAGTGATAACGTTTTCTAGGATAAAATGATAGATTACATCACCAATCATGGAACGAAGAATAATTGCTTCTACCCACTTCATGAAATAATTTGTAGCGATGATTATGAATGTATGTCCTAAGGATGAGGGAGGGGATTATATCTTCCCAATCAAATCCAAACCCCAAATTGAAAATGGCCAAATAGCCACTTGAGCATAAAGTTCAGACATAGGAGCATGAATAATATTATTATATTCTTGAAAATTGTGACATTTCTTAACATGATTAAAGTAATATTTTTTCATGTTTTTCCAATAATAACTGATATGAATTAACATTTGAATCAAAGATCATCCTTCGAAATGTCCCCCGCAAGCACCCACATGAGCTTTCTCAAGGGCTACAAGGATTTTATATTTTTTTAGACACCTAAGGAGAAGACCATTAAATGATCATCTATACAACACATTAGCTAGAATTATATAATGGGCTGCCAAATTTCATATATGATCCCTGGTGTTCTTAGTGGTTGGTTCATAAAAGATGTCATCCTTTAAGTAATTAAATATCAGTGCATACCACTCATTAGAAACTTCAATATTAGCAACCATTGTCTCTTTTGTATTTTCATTTATCAATGGTTCTGTGAGAGCTTTAATAAAAAATGTGAAGTCCAAAGAAGTGTCATTAAGAGATACAAGGGAAGCAACACTTTTCATTACATCTGCATGTCGATTATCCTTTCACAAAACATTGTCAATAGTGTATGATGTGAAACACTCCAATATTGTTAATGTGAACTCTTTATACTTAGATAACTTATCATGTTTTTTTGATAGGACCCATTAATTTGTTTGATGAGTAATTGAGAGTCTCCAAATATATGAATATGTTCAACACCTAAGTACAAGGCTACACATAATCTTGTGATAAGAGGCTCATACTCAGCGATGTTGTTTGTACATAGGAAATTTAAATGATAGGTTAAGGGAATTGGCTTCCCTGAAGGAGGTATTAATATAACTCCAACACCAAATCTAGTTCGGCACTTAGAGCCATCAAAGTATAATTCACATGTTTCCTTATCATCAATGTTCAACACACTTTTGTCGAGAGAATAATCTTGATTTGGTAATGCTAATGGTGAAGGGTCCTCAACTAAATGGTCAATCAACACTTTTCCTTTGATTTATTTTTGAGAAATGAATTTAAGGTCAAACTTAGTTAAAAACATAACCCATTTGGCTAAACATTCTAACAAATCCATCTTAGCATTTTTTTTTTTTAAAGGATCAAACTTTGTGATAACTTGCACCTCAATGTTCAATAAATAGTGTCTCAATTTGTTAGTCGCAAACACAAGAGCCAAAAAATGTTTTTATCTAGTGTTGAATGAACAAGACAACTGAAGTGGGGGGGTGAATTAGTTGTACCAAATTAAAACATGAAAACCATCAATAGTAATAAGATCCACATGCATTCATTAAACCCTTAATATTTTATAATGTTTAAACATCAAAATAATATAACAAAAACTAAAACAATCAATACCATACACAAGAGAACACCATATTTATGTGGAAAACCCAATGAGGGAAAAACCATGGTGAGGATTAGCTCACAATATAAGTAATTGTAAAACCAATATAAAGAGGCTCACTACTAGAATATGACACACTATCTAGAAAGGCTCATAGCTAGGATAAAAAGAAGAAAGGAGATATAATGTTACATAAAGAACACAATCTCAATGCAACACAAATTCCACCACAACAACTCGTTGCCACTAGCAGCCTTCAAGAGATCAAGATATCTTAGCTCACTACATTTATCAATCTTGTATTATAGCTCACATTGTAATTCACACTTCTACACTTAATTTTGCATTTCAACACTCCACACTATTCCACTCTCTTTATCCTATATCAATTGACCTTGAATATATACCCTCCACAACTTGAAAAACATCTTCAAGTTGGATACACTCTTCTTCCACTTTACAAATTCAAATTAGGTCAGAACTAAACATTCTTGTGATAGATAAGAATAAAAGTGGACCAATACAAAAATTATGTGGGACCCAAATCAACTCTCACACACCAAAATATGTCTTCATTAATGCTTAAGCATCTTCGAGTGTAGTGTAAACACTAGGTTGGTTGTTACCTGTGTGAACACCTTTAAAATTTGAGTTACACGCTTCCTCAAATATAAAGATGACTTGTGAATCACATACCACACTTCATCACAATCTAAAATATTCCTCTCTCCTCTTTAAATCCATTAAAATCCTTTGTAACAACTCGCACCATTAGAATGTATGTGCCTAGTACACTCAAAATACATTGCCAAACACTGCAACTCTACAATCCAACTTCCAGAGTACGAAACCATAAATCCTCTTAACACAAGAAAGAGATCAGAATTATCAACTACAAAGAGACATAGAGAAAATAAATTTCACTTGGACACCTCTGTAAATAATATTGCAAAATCGTTTCACACATTGGTGAACATAACTTCCTCTGACCTTCAATCCAGAAGCCAAAATTTTGAATATAGAAACTCTAAACACCTCTAGCCAACATATCCAAACCACACAAGTAGATCTTCAACCCAAAAGAAATGTGAAGCAAAACTAGAACACCTCTACAAAACAAAACACCTTTGCAACACCTTGTTTCCTTATTTTATCAATTTTCTTAGTATCCTCGACACATGAGCCATAAATAGAAGCTTGTCAAAGCAACACTAGAGATAAACATCAAAAACTCAACTGATTACAACATAATGCAACTAATCAAAGCAACAATCTCTTTTCAACCATTGTCAAACTATCATCAATGACAACACGGTCTTTTTGACATCAATAATAACACCTTCATACTTGCAACAATCTCCCCCTTTGTCATTGATAGCAACACAAGATCTGAAAAACCATCAAAGACACAATAGCTTTGCACATACTTATTTCCTTATCTCTTCCCCCCTTGCACAACTAGCTCATTATACTCTCTTTCCCTTTGATACTTTCCTTTTTCACATGACTTCTCTTTCTCTCCCCCTTTGATATCAATGGAAAAGGATAAGGTATTTTTGTATTGTTCTCCCCCTTTGACATAAAACCAAGATACTTGTAACTTTTCTGAATACTCCCCCTTAGGAGTACACACCAATCACCTTAACAACCTCTACACCATAAATTTCATACTACGATAGTGTCACTACCTAATTCCCATGATAGGTAGCCACCAACATTAGTCTAGACAAAGAATGAATCCATAGATTCATTGGATTGATGCATCTCCATGTACATCTAGTTCAAAGAAGGAGTGGAAATAACCCCCAATTTCCCTCGAAGATACTCAAAAGTATCCTTAGGAAGACCCTTAGTAAATATATCAACAATATGATACTTTGTAGGTATATTTTCAAGCTTTAATTCATTCTCCACAACCTTCTCTCTCAAAAAGTGATACCTAATTGATATATGCTTTGTTCTTGAATGCATTAGTGGATTATTTGAAATTTTGATTACATAAAATATATAAATAGGCTCATCATACACTACTTTGATATCCTTCAATGTATGTCTTGTCCATAATACCTATGTACAACATGATGTTGTTGCAATATACTTAGCCTCTATAGTAGATAAAGAAACAACATCATTTTTATTGCTAAGCCATGATACCAATCTACATCTGAGAAAGAATGTGTCACCATTAGTAATTTTACTATGATCAACACAACCAACACAATCTGCATATGTGTAAGCACTCAATGTGAAATTGATATCCTTAAGATACCACAAGACATAATCCAGAATTCCCTTCAAATATCTATATATCCTCTTCATCACTTAAACATGTGCCTCTTTAGGATCTATACTTGCTCCGGTCAGCCTTAGGGGATTCACCATCCTTACTCAGTTTGCAACTAGTAAACATAGGAGTACATATTGGTTTGGATTCATCCACCAAACTTCTTCAACATGTCTTTAACATAATTTGATTATGAAATGAATATTCCTTTATCTTTTTGATTGATTTGTAGCCAAAGGAAGAAATTCATCTCCCAAACATAGACATTTCAAACTCTTTATGTATCTCTTCTATAAATTTTTTGCACATAGCTTCAATTCCTCCAAACATTATGTCATCGACATACACAACCACTATCAAGATTGGATATTACTCAAATTTTAAGTAAATATTACTATATGTGGTTCCCTTATTGAATCCTTGTTGTATCAAATATCTGTCCAACCTTGAATACCAAGTTTTGGGAGCTTGCTTCGATCCATACAATGCTTTTTTGAATCTACAAACCATTTTAGGTTTATCTAAAAATTGAAATCCTTCTAATTTTCCATGTAAAATTCTTCTAATTCTTCATTCAAGAAAGTAGACTTCACATCCATCTGATAAACTTTAAAGTCTTTTTGTGTTGCAAAAGCCAAAAAATTCTTGATTTCTTCCATTCTAGCCACTATAGCAAATATCTCCTCAAAGTCTACTCCTTCCTTGTGCATATCCCTTACACACAAGCCTCACCTTGTTTCTTACCACTTCTCTATTATCATTCAACTTGTTTTTTAATACCCACTTAGTTCCAATAATGTTTTTTTTTCCAGGTCTAGAAACTAGTTCCCAAGTTTGAGTCTTCTGAATCTACATAAGTTCTTCCATTTCCTTCATCCAATGTTCATCTTTGCATTCTTCACTTACTGTATTCAATTCAATTTTAGAGAGTAAATACAAATTTACCTCTGCTTCAACAACTCTTCTTGTCAACACACCTTTGTTTTGTCTCCAATGATCTATTCTTCAAAATGATTTCTTTGTACATACTTATGAGTCTTAGGGGTCTTTTTCGGAGCTTCTTCCTCTTCATTCTATAGTTCTTTTTCCTTAGCTTCTTCTTCTTCTTCTCTGAAAGAAGGCTCATTTGACTCATATCCATCTATTACAACCTTCATCAACAATTCTTCTTAGTCTTTCATTGCAACATCTCTAAGCTTTGATTTTAGTAGAATATCAAAAGAAGATACCTTTATCGGACCTTACATCAAAATTTCCCAAGTTTTCATCATCTCTTATGATACAAAATTTTCTTCCAAACAATCTAAAGTACTTGATAGTAGGAATCCTTCTGTACCACAACTCATAGGGAGTCTTTGTGTTGTTAGCTCTTGCTTGAACTCTGTTAAGTATGTAAACAATAGTATGAATTACTTCTCTCCAATAGAATTCCAATAGATTATTTTCTCTCATCATAGTCCTTGTAGCTACTTGAATAGTCCTATTTTTCCTTTCAACTACTCCATTTTGTTGAGGATTCCTAGGGGTAGAAAAGTGCCTCTTTATGCCATGATTCTCATAGAACATGTTAAATTAATTGGAGGTGAATTCTCCACCTTTGTCAGACCTCAAAAATTTGATCTTCAAATCCATTTCATTCTCGACCATAGCTTTACATACTTTAAATGTATCTAGGGATTTAGATTTTTCTCTAAGAAAAGTAACCCATGCCATTCTAGAGTAATCATCAATTAGAAGCATGAAATACCCATCACCTTGAAGAATTCTCACTCTTGTCAGACCACAAAGGTTTGTGTGTACCAACCCATTCCATTCTAGATTAATCATCAATTAGAAGCATGAAATACCCGCCACCTTGAAGAATTATCACTCTTTTTAGACCACAAAGTTTTGTGTGTACCAATTACAAAAATTTGGTAGAAGATTGTTCTTTTCCCTTGAAACTACTTCTAGTTTGTTTTCCAAATTAAAAATCTATGCAAACAACATTGATAGTCTTTGTAATCCTTGACAGATCTCTCACTACTTGAATTGAACTAATTCTAACTAGTTTATCAAAATTGATGTGACACATTCTCCTTTTTCATAACCAACTATCATTAATTTGAGTCATAAAATAGTGACCATCAACACCCTTGAGCTAATAAATATTTCCATCTATCCTCTTTCCAATAGCAATTTCTATTCTAGACCCTTTTTAGATCTCACATCCATCATCCTGAAACATAAGATTGTATCCTTTTCTACACATTTTTCCAACACTCAATAGGGTATGTCTTTAACCTTTAACATAGTAAACATCTTCAATATTATGTTTGTCATCAAAGTTGATTGAACCTATTCCATAAATCTTAGCACCTGAATCATGTCCAAATTTTACAAGTTTAAAAAACTTACTCTTATCTCCTGTCATATGATTTCAGAAACTACTATCAATAAACCAACATTTCTTGTCATGTCTAACATGAAAAGTAGATGTACCAAGTTACCTCCAATTTTATCCTTTTTCTCTAAGATACTTTCCTTCATACAACTCTCAGAGTTAGTAGAAACAAATTTATCTTTTAAATCCAAGAACAAACATTTATTATCATCATCCCCATAATCAAATTCATCATAAAAAATAGCAATGTCTTCTCTAACATAGTATCTTTTCTTGATCATCTTTCCTTTGTTTTATTTTTTTCTTATTGTTCACAGTTTGGTTTGGACATCTTGAAGCATAGTGACCTATATTTCCACAAATAAAAAATTTGAAAAATTAATTTAACTTTTTACTTACTAGTGCCCTTTTTCATTCTTCTTACAAAGTTAGCTTCCACATCATCAAGATCATCTTCATCTGAATCTTTAGTTTTTTCTATTTTTTTGGTCTTGAAAGCAGTCTCCAATTTTGCAGTATTTTTTAAACCAAATTTCCTCATTTCAAATGTAGTTAGTGTTCCATACAAATGATCTCTAGCGTATGTATTACAATCAACAAATTACTCAATAGCAAAAACTTTTTCACTATAAGAATCAAGAATAATTCTAATAATTTTCTTTACCACTTTAGGTTCCTTGACTTGTGCACCAAGGCCTCTCATAGCACTTACTAGTTTATTAACCCTTTGCATGTAACTTGTTATTGTTTCATCTTTAGATATCCACAAAATCTCAAATTGTTCGTTCATATTCTGCAACTTAGCTTGTTTAACCTTATCATCTCCTTCATAGATACTTTCTAGCTTATCCTAAACTTCTTTAGCAATTTTCAGATCCATAAATTTCACTAATTTAGTATGTACAAGAATGATCAAAAGAAAAAACCTTGCATTACCATTTGTTTCATATACCTTGATTTCATCACTTGTGCACAAATAATTTGCAGGTATGGTGTATGTAGTATTTACTAACCTTGCAACTTCATATCCAAGATGAATCGGATAGCCTTCCATCTTCATCTTCTAGAATGAATAGTTTTTACCATCAAACATAGGGATCTCCTTCTTGTTCGCCATTTGGATCTACCTCAAGAGGTTAAGATTTTTCTAAGGAACCTTGTTCTAATACCAATTTTTGAATGAATAAGACAATTGAGTAGGGGGTGAATCAGTTGTACCAAATTAAAACATCAAAATCCTCAACAACAATCAAATCCACATGCAATCATTAAACCATTAATCTGCTATAATGTTTAAACATGAAAATCAGATAACAAAAACTAAAACAAACAACACCATACAAAAGAGAAAACAATATTTACATGGAAAACCTAATGAGGGAAAACCACAGTGAGGATTAAATCACAATATATGTAATTGCAAAACTAGTACATAGAGGCACATTACTGGAATAGGACACATTGTCCAGAAAGGCTCACAGCCCAAGCTAATTGCCAGAATAGAAAGAAGAAAGAAGATATAATGTTACACAAATAACACAATCTCAATGCAACAAAGATTCCACCAAAATAGCTCCAATGACACTAGCAACCTTTTAAGAGATCAAGATACCTAAGCTCACTACATTCAACAATCTTGCATTATAGCTCACACTGAAATTCACACTTCTACAATTAATTTTTCATCTCAACACTCCACACTATTCCACTCTCTTTATCTAACATCAATTTACCTTGCATTTATACCCTCTGTAACTTGAATAATATCTTCAAGTAGGCTACACTCTTCTTACACTTTACAAATTCAAATTAGGTCGAAACTAAAAATTCCTGCAATGGATAGGAACAAAAGTGGACCAATACAAAACTTAGTTGGGATCCACATCAACTCTCACACACCATGCTACACCTTCATTAATGCTTAAACATCTTCAAATGTAGTGTAAACACTAGGTTGGCAGTTACTCGTGCATAAACCATTATACATGCTTCCTCAAATCCAAAGATGACCTACAAACCACATACCACGCTTCATCAAAATCTAGAATATTCCTTTATCCTCCTAAAATCCATTAAAATCCTTCACAACAACTCACACCATCAGAATGTACACACCCAATACACTCAAACTACATTTCCAAACACTGCAACTCTACAATCCCATTTCTGAAGTACCAAACCACAAATCCTCTCGAACCATGCAAGAGATCAACATTATCAACACACCTTTAGAATTTCAAGACTAGAAGAACAACTATGGAGAAACACGAGGCAAATACATTTCTCCTAGATACCTCTATAAATAATACTGCAAAACTGCTTCACACATTGGTGAACATAACTTCCTCTGACCTTTGATATAGAAGCCAAAATTATGGATATAGAAACTCTCAACATCTCTAACCAACATATCCAAACCAAACTAGAAGATCTTCAACCTAGAAGAAATGTGAAGAAAAACAAAAACACCTCTACAAACTAGAACACCTTTGCAACGCCTTGTTTCCTTATTTTATCAATTTTCTCAATATCCTTGACATTTGAACCATAAATAGAAGCTTGTAAAAGCAACACCAAGGGTTAAAATCATAAAGTCAACTAATGACAACATAATGCAACTAATCAAAGAAACAATCTTTTCTCAACCAATGTCAAACTATCATCAATGAAAACACCTTCATACTTGCAACATATAATTGTATAACGAGTCTCATAACCAATTAATGTTTGACTAATGTAATACACAAGATTCTCTTTACCATTCTCATCTTTTTGCACTAATAACATTGCAAGGGCATGATTTGAAGCTAGGATATAGAGGATAGAAGGTTTTCATTAAACTGTTGGTTGTAAAATAGGAGGATTGGCTAAATATTGTTTCAAGTCTTCAAAAGCTTTGTGACAATCCTCATTCCATCTACATTCTAAATATTTCTTAAGGAGATGAGTGAAGGGAAGATTTCGATCCACCAAGGATGCCACAAAAGAATGAATAACTTGAATCTTTCCTTGTAAGCTACACAATTGCAAAATATTCTTAGGAGTTGCATGTTCATTATTGTATCAATCTTCTTTATTTCCACCTTAATGCCTCTATGCGATACTATGAATTCCAAAAAAAATCTACTATCCACACCAAAGATACATTTATTTGGATTCAATCTCATGTTTTACTTACAAATTCTTTCAAATATTTTACGAAGGATTTTGACATGGTCTTGATGTGCTACAAACTTAGCCAAAATATCATCAACACAGTCTTCCAAGATGTTATGTATGAAATCATGAAATATTAAGGTCATAGCTCCAATTTTATTCAATCCAAAAGGAATAACCACCCAATAAAATGTTCCTCAAGGTATAGTGAAAGTTTTTTTATATTGATCTTGAGGATTAACGATTTTTTCCTTATATCTTGAAAAACCATCCATAAATGATAATAAAACATGTCCCACAGTTGAATCCACTATCATGTCAATTTTAGGAAGGGGAAATAATCCTTTAAAGATGCTTTATTAAGATCACAAAAAATCATACACATCTTAATACAATTATCAAGTTTTACCATTGCCACAATGTTAGAGATGTAAGGTAAATAATCAATAGGGCAGATTAAACCAGCTTGTAAGTGTTTTTCAATATGTGTTCAAATAGTTGATATAGGCCAACCTTATCACACTCCCAAATTTCTCAAGCTATCAAGAGCAACAAGTCAAACCTCCTAGCTATAGAGAAGATCATCTTTGTGAATTTCACTAATAAAAAGGTCATAATACACAAAGTTGTTTTAGACTGAAACACCTTGTTGAAGATATTATTGAACAAGAAGATCTTGAGGTTGGTCAAAATTCTA
Organism: Sequoiadendron giganteum; assembly: GCA_007115665.2. Taxonomy (NCBI): domain Eukaryota; kingdom Viridiplantae; phylum Streptophyta; class Pinopsida; order Cupressales; family Cupressaceae; genus Sequoiadendron; species Sequoiadendron giganteum. The sequence goes on along the minus strand of CM021106.1, from coordinate 506,138,828 downwards.
GAAACCAATACTTTCAAATCTACAAAACCTTTATGCCTGATAATGGAAAAGTGAAAGATATGGGGAAGGCATCAAGTTCTAATATCATAGACCATACCCATGATACCACAATAGCACATATTTATGTTGTTCATCCATCACAAGAAGAGGAATTAGACAAACACCAAGAAATATTCTTAAAATAGATTCAAGATCAATCAACAATGCCTAGCAATGTTTCATATCAAAATGGTATCGTGTATCTTTCAGATAGCCACATTACCCCTTCATATGACTCCATAATTGGCCTTGTTGAGGATGTTCAAAGATGACAAATTTTTTTTTAGGATCCATCCATAGACCTTACATCTTGTGAAGAGTCTCCTATCAATAATACATTGTCTACCCGAGAGTCATGTCAAGAAGATAGTCTAGAGGATAACAAAAGTTGCTCTGAACTAAGTCAAGATCAAGATACTATCTCCACACAACATTTTCATGAGATACATAATGATGTCCAATCTCTAAGCAATATTTTCTCAAAGACAAGTCATGTTGAAGAGATCAAATCCCTGAAGAATTATCATGACTTAATGAGCATTCTCCAATCCTTCTAGAATTTCAAGAACACACCATATTCCACCAATGAGATGTCTTCTTTGAAGAGACATATAAACATTATTCATACAAAAAAAGAGCATTCACTCCTCTTACATCCTCACTAACATTCCCTTACACCCTCAACCATATTCATTCAATTCTCTTACATTCTCTTACAATATCACTTACATGCCTTAACTCATCACTTCTTTTAAAATGTGCTCACACATATCCCCATGGCTTTCATTATCCTTGTGACAAGTTTCACAAAGCTATTGGCTCCCATTTTAATCCCACATTGATCAATTTAATATATTCTTCAACCATTCACTCCTATAAATAGATTCTTTCTCTATTAAATATGGATCCACCACTTCATGCATTTTTACTCTCCTCAAATTCATCACATAGTTATAGGTTTTCAAAAATCACCATTGTTCATCAAGGATCTTGAAGCTTATCACAAGGGATTGGGAAAGGGCCACTTTCCACATCAAAGTGACACCAATCCCCCTATGGGATGGAGGTTTGATCTAGTTAGATAGGTTTACATGCTTTTGTTTCATGTTTTGATCTCTTAGTATGATCAAGAATTTCATAGGGAATGATCGTTTGTGCTTGCTAATATGACTAACCTTGTTTGTTTTGTCTATGTTTAGCTAGGTGCAGATTATCATTCACATATTTCTATTAGGTTTATTATGGTATTAATGATGTAGTTATAGACACATAAAAATGTCCTCTTAATCATTTTTATCCATTGCATATTTTAATTGATCATTTGCATAATCATATCTCCATAACCATTAAAATATTATAAGCATTCATTCATTACCATAATCCATTTACATAATCATTTAATCATTTATCCATTATTTATCCATTTTCATATTTCATCATCCCATTTCATAAATATTTATTGTTTCATTAATCATCAACACATTCATAAATCATTTAACCATTTTATACACCCATTAATTCATCCATTTGCATAAATTATTTCACTTTGACCATTTGAATGATTATTCATTTGCATTAATCATTAAAATGCATTCATATATTTAATTAAGTAATATAAATTTCATAAATCAACTTCCATGAAATTAACTCAAAATTGCACATTAAACTCATAAATCATTTCCATGGAATTAGCTCAAAATTGCACATTTTGAGCTTCCAAACATGAATCATGGCATAAATCACTCCACTCATTTCTCATTTCTCAATTTTTCACATTATGCATTCATCTATAAAAACCTCTTCTTTCTCACTTTTTGGGAGAATTTTAAATCATTCGAATCCATTCATCATAGCCTCTTGTAGCATTTGTTCTTGTGCAAAAATCTGAGAGCACCAAAATCCTTGAAAACAAGATCTTGATGATAGGATGACAATAAAGTTAGATTTATTTTAAATGCAAATATTTTGATTTTGCATAGTTTAACTTTATGTTTATTGCATTTGTATTTATTTAGAAATGTTTCATTGGAGTTATGCTGAAGTTTTGATTTGAGTTTATAGTTTAAGATCAGTTTTCAATTTTTATCATCTACAAAATGGTAAACCTGATACCAATTCATATATTTCATGAAAAGGATAATATTCCATCCCCTTCCTACATTCAAGACCACCCAACATGAGTCTTTTACAAATATTATTTCATGCGAATATATTTATGGCTCAGTTGTAATGATTGCAGAGGCATTTTTCTCTATTCACCTTTTGTTTCTCGACAACGATAAAGGTTTTTGTGTAGTAATTTAATTGCAAATATCTTCACCCCTGATTACATGCTAAAAAAACAAGATTGATAATGTCAGAATAGGTGTAGTATGGTGCTATTTCAATGCTTAGCCATGATTTTTGTTGGAGATTTCTGGATGATTTTGTAAGATTTTTAATTAATTTTTATTCTATTAATAATAGGTGTAAATAGTTTTTCCATTATTTTAGATTAATTTTAGCAAATAATTTTAGTTTAGATTTTATTTTTCATTTAGATTTAACTTTTTAGATTTAAATTTTAACTTTAGAATTAATTTTTAATTTAGCTTTTTTAACTTTTAGTTTAGATTTCGCTTTTAGCTTTTAATTTAGATTTAGCTTTTTTATTTAGATTTGTTTTTTAATTTAAACTTAATTTATTTATTTAGATTTAATTTAATTTAGGATTAATATAGTTTAGAATTAATTCTAATTTAGATTTAACTTAATTTATATTAACTTTTAATTTAAATTAGTTTTTTATTTAGATTAGTTTTTAATTAATTTCTAATTTTAGATTAATTTTTAATTTAAAATAACTTTTAATTTAGAGTAGTTTTAATTTTAGATTAATTTTTATTCTAGATTAGTTTCTAATTTTATATTAGTTTTAAATTTTAAATTTTAAATTTAGATTAATTTTTCATTTCAGATTAGTTTCTAATTTTAGATTAGTTTTAATTTCTAATTTAGATTAATGTATTTTTTCTTCATAGTTTAATTGTTGATTCTACAGTTACTCATTGATTTTCTCTTTGTAGTTCACATGTCAGAGATTTGAGAAGTGAAAACATAAAAACGCGTTTGCCAAAGATTGAAAATCAGAAACTACTAATGACATTTGGTGTAGGATGTTCGCCAAAGACTTGATTTTGAAACCGATTATATTTTTAGATTAGATAAAATTTCAATTGGTGCTTAAAAAGACCCTTGTCTATCGTGTTTGGTTTGCTTGCACATTCTATGTTACCCAATTGAGTGTGTGCGTATCCTCTCCCCTTGCACACTTGTGTGATCTTGGGTGATGAGAAACACATTGGTCTCTTTTTTTAGGAGAGGATTCCGTGGGGATTTCATCACCTTAGGGTTTGACCTTGAGCATATTTTTTGGTGGGCTATATAAAAGGGGGAAAATGAAAGTTGTACCCCAAGGAGTGGCTAGTGTCATTTGAATTCAAGCCGTGAGACCCTTAGTCCGTTGAGACTTGCTAGTGATAAGAGGGGGAGTGGGCCTCCCAATTCTCAGACTATTATAGACGAGCTCTTTGTTCATGGATTCCCTTACTAGACACATCTTGTTTTAGAAACCAAAATCCTTCTATTTGTTGGTGTAGGAGGTTAGACCTCTGAAGTCATCCCACATACTCGCGGTTCTTAGTAGAGATGAAGATTTTGTCATGGGAGATTCATGAGAACTAGAAGCTTGGTTGGCCCGAAGAAGTGAGTGTCATGGAGGGGAGCTAGTGTGGCCAAGCTTCTAAGTCATCCGCTAAGAATAAGCATGACTGGAGAAATCTAAGTGGGAACTTGACAAATATTGTCCTTGCCAACCCTAGGATTATGCATGATTTTTTTCATCTTGAAAAAAAAACTGAAAAACATTATATCTACTTGTGTATTTCATGTGTGTTTAAAACAAATATCAACCAAACAAAACACTTAATCATCCTACAACATCCTCAAAAAATCCCCAAAACCATCAACCAAACATTTCTAACCACTATCCTCCATATTCATCCCCGACCTATGAACGAAACCAAAGGATTGAATATTTTTTCCATCATTTGAAAGAGCTTGAAAAACAACTAGAATCTCGACATTTGAGTGAAGTGATGCAAAAATCCCAAGAAAAGCCTTTATCCTCACCCAAAACTACATCATCCAAGTTCAATGTCCATGACTTTTTGTAAAGGCTAAATGAGAAAACCAAATCTAAGTCCTCAAACACAAATAATATTGAGCAATCCTACCATGTCATGCATCTATTTTCATCCCTCATAAGTCAAAATAAACCTCATGAGTCTTTCACCAAAGTTAATGAATCCATCCAATCATCCTCTCCCATCAAACCATCTACATCCAGTGAGTCATGTCAATCTCTTAGTCCAAAGGATGCTAGCATAGAATCCCTTACACATCAAGATCAAAGTATTCTTTCCACTCCATCCAATGATACCAAAATTCCACAAACCCTTCCAATATTTGACCAAGATCCCTCTCAAGAATCTCGTGATGATTCCCTCATTTCATTTTGTTTAATTAAAGATGATCCCCTTCAACCTCAAAAGAAAAGTATCCTTTCAAGTCCTTCTTCTACCTCATCTAATGAATCCATACCATCTCATGATTCCATTGCATCCCAAGAGTAAGATAATTCTTCCATCCTATCCAATGATGTTCTACCATCTAGTGATCAAAATATGCTTTCCACAAAATCTTAGGATTCCTTTCCTCATCAAGATCAAGATATACCTCCATTCAAGGATACCCTTTCATTCCATGATGATGTTCATCCTTCTCATAGTCAAGATATTCCTTTCATACCACTTCCTAATAAAGAGAAAGATAATTCATCTCCTACACCTCGTGATCCTTTTCCAAGTCAAGATAAAATTACCCCATCATCCCCATGTCAAGATCCTATCACCCATCCTAATTCTCCTCATGATCACAATCCTCCACAAGAACCTCTCATAGCTATTCAATCTATCCATGAACCCCACACCTATAAAATGGGTTCCTTCATCTTTATCCACTCCGGTTTACTTCCAACACCTATCTTTTCATCCATATCATATACCCCCAAAATGGACTTGCATCTTTTTTCATAAATAGTACCTATTCCATTGAAAAATAAATGTGTCAAAGTATGAACTACAAAGGAAAAGGATTAGGAATTCATGAACAAGGTATCCTAGAACCCCTTTATATCCAAGAAAATCCATATTATCATGTCCTTGGTTATACACCTCACGCTCAAGACATTGGTACCCATTATAAGTCTAGATTACATAAAAATAAACCTAAGTATCCTAGTCCATCAAACCTTCCATATATCCTAGGTCCTTGTCCTGGTCCATCAAACCTTCCATCTATCCTTGGTCCTTATCATCCAAACCCTAGTTCATCAACCCCTACATCCCTCCATCTCCTAATTGTCAAGAAAAAAAAAGGCACACATCCTTGACGCCCTCTCAAAATTCTACCTACATTAACCCATCCATAATACCTCCATACCATTCATCTCCATCCACCCATCCCATTGATCTTGGAAGAAATTTGGGTGCCAAATGTCAAAAGCTTTTGTATCAAAATCCACATATATCAAAGGATCAACATGTCTCCTCGAAGATACATGCAAAAATAAAAGAAAATATGATCCAAAGTCAAAATAAAAATCCAAAAGGCCACAAATATCCATTAAGTCAAAAGAAAAATCCAAAAGGCCACAAAGGCCACAAAGGCCCATCAAGTCAAAAGAAAAAAATACAAAGGCCACAAAGGCCCATAAATCAAAAAAATAAATATCAAAGGCCACAAAGGCCCACAAAGAAAAACCAAAGTCAAAAGCTATGTGGGTTCCTAAAAGTATCATAGATGCAATAAAATCTAAATTGGCATCCAAAGTTTCTAATCCAAAAGATTCCTCCAATCATCCATCTAAGAACCTTTCACCTTCCAAATATATTTTTCCTCCATCACTCCACCACCTTTCAAGGTGTGTGCCAATGTTGATCTTGCCATCCTTTCCATATATCCATCAACAAGTCTTCCAACCTCCTATCAATTATCCAACATTTATCCCCCATTATCCCCCTTTAATCCAAACCCTTGCATAAGTCCTTAGCTTCTTCCATCATACCATTAATCTACCAAAATTTATGAGTCTAATCCGCATTTCCATAGTTAATTAGAACACACATTCAAGGGATATTAGCCATGAAAATTGATGCTTGAGTCCTTCCTCCATCTCCCTATAATTTCTATATTCATTTATCCTTACCCATATCCTCTTTTTTCTCCTTTTCTCTTGCACTCTACACTTGGGGGCAAGTTTCATCCATCCTATCATTCATATCCATTATAGTCTTTATGTTTATCCTTTACCTTTTCACCTTTTATGTTGACAAGGTTAAGGATCTTCTTGAATTTCATACATCTTATCCTATACACTTTATCCATATCTTCCATACCATATCCTTCACCTTATCCATATTCCACCATCCTATCTAAATGCACCGTTTCTTCCCTTCCTTGTTATTGATGAGGAATAGGGACAAAGTATTTAGGAATTTATGTCCATATCTTATATATTTGATCTTGATCATTCTATTCATTAGCATTATACTTGTAGTCTTTCGTTCTGCATCTCCCAACTTATCTAAATCCATGGCCCATTTCCTTTCTTTGTTCTTGATGAGATTAGGGGAAAAATTACAAATGCATGCTTTGGATTTCCTTTCATATCATTATGTGTTACCATTCTATCATAGTTCACATCCTTATCATTTATCCATGATGACACTACCAGAGGGTGGGCCATCATGTCCCTTTGCAACCTTGAATCTTATCATGCAAATCATATTTGAACCTAGTTGTAAAACATTATCCAATCCTCATATCTTTTGTCAATCAAACATCAACCAATCATCAAAATTATCGTACTTAGATGAATCAGTGATCCTAAGTACCTATCATCATCATGACTTATGTAATCAATCATTCCTGGCATCTTAATCAATCAACCATTATCATCTTTTGATAAGAGATATGTTGTTTATGTGACATGTTTTGTAGTGAATCTTTCATTTTGATCTATCATTTATCCATGGTTGCACTACCTCTAGTGTGGGGCATCTATTTTCTTCAACCAAGCATATATCACATTTCATTTCATTCCCTTTTTAAAGTCCTAAAAAGGTCCCTAAAAATCATAAAATGTTCCAAAAAAAATCCTAAAAATCCTAAAATGTCCTCAAGAAAAATCCATAAAAAATCCATAAAAATCATAAAATGCCATGAAAAAATACCTAAAAATCATAAACTATCCTGAAAAAAGCCATAAAAATCAAATAACCTCAAAAAATTCCAAAAACAATGACACTTTCAAATCACCACAAAGCTTTGAACTTTAACAAAATCAAAATGCATCATGATTGAAAATGAAGCCTACATTACAACACACCTATCAATCCCCCTTATCAAATCCAACCAAACACATAAACCGTGACGAGAATTAGTTCTACATTAAAGCATGATGCCTGTTTGTTTGTCGACTTTTGATTATTTTATGATTTTTATCTTTGATGGCATGTCTTTTAGCTTCTCAAGGATGTCTTGTACTAGATAGGTGAGGATGGAGCATGTTCACTTGTTTGCTATCTGTGGACTATTTCTTATTCACAGGATGACTCATCTTAAGACATGGTTATCTAAAACCATCGAGGACCTATGAGTCTAGTGTGGATGTGAGCATTCCTTGTCTAATAGTGTTTTCTATGAAATAAGCATTCAGGTCATCTAAGGTCCTTATACCTAGATGCTTATACTTCACTGCTAAATAAAAAATGAAAACAATATTCAAGTCATCTAGATGTTCATGTTATCTAGACGCTTATACTAATTTGCGACATAATAAGCTCTATGATGATAAATCACTATGCAAAGCACAAGAAGCTTCATCAACTTCATTTTCTTCATATCTCTTTTCATCTATCATTTTTTCTATCATTCTGTTTCCTTCATCATTTAATTTTCTTCATGCTCCTTATTTCAAAGAATGATTAATCGATTTATCTAACTAATATCTATCTTTTAATCCAAATCAATCAATCTTATCCTTGATCACCCAATCATTGTATCAATCATTGTTTTGCGCTAGCATCAATCTCAATTAGCTCAATCAGCTTAATCAACTTATCAACCCAACTATACTGATCATTTACATCAATTGTTTAGTTATGCCCATCAACTGTGCATTTTCATCAAATGCACTGTAATACCCCTCCATTTTGCTTCTCATTTCATGTTGTTTTATGCTTTGATTGGATTGCAGCTACTGTGATACTGGACACATCTTTTATTATGATGTTTTGATCGCTACTCTTGAGCGACAACTATTATTGTGTGATGTGATTATCTGTTTTTAATTTACATGCTTTGATGAATTAATAATGAGAGTAGAATTATCATGTGATTATTTATGAGAATATTGTTTATGATGTTAGTGTCAGTCTTGGATGAGTGTATTGGTGAAGGAGACGGGTTCGCATCACTCGCTTGCGAGCGCCCTACGAATCTGAGATTTCTTCTTCACGGTGTGAATTATATACTGCATATATTATGTTGATTACTTGATTACAGGTTGCAGGTACATGACATCGACTCCACCTAGTTCCACAGGTTTGAGCGTGTCGATCCAACGGTTAAGTTGAATGGGAGATAGTAGCTCAGTAACATGTGTCAGGTCTACACCCTAGCCTTAGTGTGTCGTCAGTTTTGATGATTGAGTCATGTTGTACCTTATTGGATGTTTTTGTAATGTTTTGAAATGTGTTAACCCTTTAAATTGATCTTTTGAAAATTGCATTGGCTGGAAGAAATGTTTATTTTATAGTATTTTTATATTATGCTCTTTGGTTATATTTAAATTGATTATGGAAATTAAACTTAAATTATTTATTTAATTAAATTTAAATCTCAAGGGATTAAATTTGATTATTAAATAATTGTAAGTAGGTCTATTAAAGTTGAATTAATTTATTTATTAAATTTAAATCTCAAGGAATTGGATTTAATTATTAAATAATTGAAAGTGTGTTAGTTTAGTTAAAATATTTATTTAATTAGATTTAAATCTCAAGGGATTAAATTTAATGAATAAATATTTGTGAGTAAGTTAATTAAAGTTAAATTGTTTATTTAATTAAATGTAAATCTCAAGTGTTTGAATTAATTATTAGATAATTTAATAATAGTTATGTAAGTGTATTTGAATTGTAAAATTAAATTAAATCAAAAAGAGAATTATGAGAAATTGAAATTTTACTTAAAAGTCAAAGTTAGGGCCTTCCAATAAAAGGGAAATGAAATTAACTTGTAAATTCAACTTTTGCATTTGAAAGTGAATTAGGGTTACATTAGGTTATTTTGGAAATGTTGTTTTATAAGTTTAGGGCAGAAAAATTTGGGGATTCTTTTTGCTTCATTTTTTTGACAGGCAAGAAATTTGTTGGAGAAAATTTTGATGAAAGTTTAGTGAATTATTTTCTGGTTGAGGAATTAAATTGGAAAGGGGAGAAAAAATTCTGTGAAGAAGGTGGAGCTATTGGATAGAAGCTTGCTGGAAATTCTTTGCATTGTGGGAAGAGAAATTGTGGAGGGTTCAAAGGAAAATTTTGCATCAAGGAATTTGGTGGCTGCAAATAACCAGGTTTTCTTTTATTTCCTTGTGTCATTGTTTCTAGTTTAATCTATTTTGTTTAAATGATAAGAGTTTTGTAAATGGGAAAATTTTCTTGAAACCCTAGGTTAAACTTCAATAGTTTGATATTCAGATTTATTTGTTTTTAAAATGCAAACCCTTTTAGAAAAATGATGGAAGAAAAAACCAGATCATTGTATCAATCTTCTTGTGTTTAGAATTTTTGAAAATACAAAGGAAAGGGAATGGTTTCATTTGTTATTCTGAATTTAACCTTTGTTTTGAAAGGTTTCAATGGTTGCAAAATTTATTTTTTGGATGTTTATCTATTTTTCCTTCGATTACACTAGTAAAGAAAATTCTGGAAAAAAAAATTATATATATGATAATATACATTGCATATACCATATTCTGGATATGATATATGCAATTTATATTAATCATATATATAAAATTTTTATTTAATACTGTATAATGTTTTGTTTTGGCCACCGTACGGGCCTGTGTCCTTCCGTACCTACGTATGAAATTTATTTGGGAAATTTTTATTTTATAAAAAAAAATTTTGAAGTTTCTGGGGGGGGGTTCGGCCCCCCCACCTTTTTGTATTTAATGCACAGTGGGTACGCAATACCCACTGGGCAGTGCGCCACCCGTCGGGGGACGCACTGTCCAATGAGGACTACGCCCCCACTTACCCCGGCCATTGTACGTATGTACAGTCGGCGCAGGGTACGCCGACCGTAGGATAGTCTGCGGACTGTCACATCCGCCATAAAACTTTTATTTATTTGCTTTTGTTTATTGTTTTTGGTTTTTAAAAATTTCGTGTTTATGAAATTTTTTATTATGTTGTTTTTTTTAATTTCGTTTTATTTTTATTTTTATTTTATTTTATTTTATTTAATTTTCAATTTTAATTTTTAATTTGGTTTAATTTATTTTTTATATGATATTTAATTAATTTGTATATTTTATATATGTATTATTTTTATATTATATATTTAAATATATATAATATTTAATATATATATATATATATATATTTTATGAATTTAATTAATATTATATATTAAATTAGTTAATCTTATTAGGATGAATTTTTATATATAGTTGATTTACTGAATCAATGAGAGGGGAGATATTTCTTTTTATATCGAGTAGTAGTATTATGCATGATGCTTCGTTGTGGAGTTCATAATTAAATATCTTGTGGAACATAGAAACATCCTCCAGTTAAACAAATAATTATAGTGAAATTATTACTCTCATGATTTGATCCAGTTGAGGAGTTTAAGCTTTTGATGAAGAACTTTATTGTTCAATGTATAGTATAGAAAGGAATAATTCGCCTTTTGTGAGAAACATTAGATTTGGAATATGGTTTTAGAATAACCAAATGTAGTTTTTTCTTTTCCAATGCATGAGTTCATTGATGTATCTTTTAATGAATATTTTGTGAATGATTATTGAGTAGTTGGGTTGTAAAGTCTTCCAGTTACACGTGGGTCATTCCCTTGTTATAATATTGTTTTGATTTCCCTTGGGTAGTGTTACAATTATCTAGTGTCCTCCTAGCATTGGAGTGGAATTCTTTGTGTTGCCTCCTAGGATTGGAGAGAGTTTATTGGTTCAATTCTATAGCACTTGAGTAACCCTTGGAGTTTAGATTGTGTAGTGTGTTATCCAATTAGAAGAGTGGCTTTTGTTAGGGGCCGGAGCCCAAAGAGGTAAACCGGGTAACCTTCAAAAGTATTTTTAATAAGTGATAACTAAAATAATGTACTTAGCATATTAGGATGTAGTTCACATTAACCAAGATAAGTTAACCTCACTCATAGGCACAAGGGTTTGTTTAGACTTGGGGTGAGTGAGAAGGCCTGGAATGGCAAGATCACTATCTCGTCCGTATGAGAGGTAGTTGATTCTGCTTGAGTTAGTATGAGTGCCAGGATTCGGTTGAGATCACCAGGATTTCCGGAGCCTATGAAGAATTCCCAGAGGATATCTCATGACAAACCTTGCGATGACACTCTATCTAGGATAACACCGTGTTTTGTTGTGCGTATGTTTTCTTTAGCACACTTGATTTTATTATGTCTGGAAGCAATGTGACCTTGATTAGAGTTAGAACTTTATTGTGCATATGTGTGGTTGAGTCAGATCGTTATCAGTATGAGTCTGCCTTTGATTTGAGGTGGTAGGTTTCTCGTCCATGTTACTTGGTTACTATCTCCTAGCATGGGGGGTGGTCCTTCGAGTACCACATGGTTGGGTGGAACATGCACCATAACCGTTGGGTCCCCTTGATCTTCAGTACTTGGTGGCGAGACTTCTTGATGGACATCTTACTTGTCTACCTTTTGGGTTCTTGTATTTGTATCTCATAATGTAATGATATTGTTTTACCCCTCTTGTGTATGAGGTGGACCTTGTAATAATCAGACTTATGTATTTGTACTCATTCCGGGAATGAGGATTGTAATAGATCCTTTGTAATTGATTTATGTAAATGAATGCTTTATCTTATCTTGTTCTTTCTATGATGTTGAATGTTATTACTTGTGTTATTTACTTTCAATGTATTCTAGTTGATGTATGTTATTGGGGTTTTAAGTAATCTCAGTTATGTAACCCTAGGGGATGTTGTCAATTTAGCTGAACATGTGGGTTTAATTCTCTTCTTTTAAAAAAAAAATTGTACTCTTGTTTAGTAAATTGAAACTTCCTCTAGGGTTGTGTGGCGGGGCATTACATGCACATTTTTTCTTAATCACTTGCACAATATCAATTATCAAATTTTCTCCTCGTGAGCTATCGAGAGATTAATCTTATCACACTTTGTTCGATTAATCTCTCGAGGGGGAATATCATATTCATCATCATCCTTACCAGGATATCCCTAGGGCATGTATTAGTTAATCAATATTTTTTTCTTTGAAACAACGTGACATGCTACATTGTCTCAAAGAGGAGAAAAATGTAGATGCATAAAAATACCCTCTTAATCATTTTTATCCATTACATATTTTAATTGATCATCTACATAATCATAACTCCATAAAACCATTAAAATATTACATAATTTATAAGCATTCATTCATAGCCATAATCCATTTACATAATCCATTTACATAATCCATTTACATAATCATTTAGTGATTTATCCATTTGCATATTTCATCATCCCATTTCATAAATATTTATCGTTTCATGAATCATCAACATATTCATAAATCATTTAACCATTTCATACATCCATTAATTCATCCATTTGCATTAATCATTAAAATGTATTCATATATTTCATTAAATAATTTAAAATTCATAAATCAACTTCCACAAAATTAGCTCAAAATTGCACATTAAACTCATAAATCATTTCCATGGAATTAGCTCAAAATTGCACATTTTGAGCTTTCAAACATGAATCATGGCATAAATCACTCAACTCATTTTTCATTTCTCATTTTTTCACATTATGCATTCATCTATAAAAACCTCCTCTTTCTCACTTTTTGAGGGACTTTTCAATCATTCAAATCCATTCATCATAGCCTCTTGTAGCATTTGCGCTTGTGCAAAAATTTGAGAGCACCAAAATGCTTGAAAACAAGATCCTAATGATAGGATGACAATAGAGTTAGTTTTCCTTTAAATGCACATGTTTTGATTCTGCATAATTTAACTTCATGTTTATTGCAATTGGATTTATTTAGAAATGCTTCATTAGAGTTATGTTGAAGTTTTGATTTGAGTTTATAGTTTAAGATCAGTTTTCAATTTTCAGCATCTACAAAATGATGAACCCAAGACCAATTCATATATTTCATGAAAAGGATAATATTCCATCCCCTTCTTGCATTCAAGACCAGCCAACTTGAGTCTTTTATAGACATTATATTTATGGCTGAGTTGTAATGATTGCAGAGGCATTTTTCTCTTATCACCTTTTGTTTCTCAACAATAATGGAGGTTTTTGTGCAGTGATTTAATTGAAAATATCTTCACCCCTGATTACATGCTAAAAAAGAAAGATTGATAATGCTAGAATAGGTGCAACATGGTGCTATTTCAATGCTTGGCCATGATTCTTGTTGGAGATTTCTAGATGATTTTGTCAGATTTTTAATTTATTTTTATTTTGTCAGCAGTATGAGTAAATAATTTTTTCCATTATTTTAGATTCATTTTAGCAAATAATTTTAGTTTAGATTTAGCTTTTTAGATTTAAATTTTAAAATTAATTTTTCATTTAGTTGTTTAACTTTTAATTTAGCTTTTTAACTTTTAGTTTATTAGTTTAGATTTAGCATTTAGCTTTCAATTTAGATTTAGCTTTTTTATTTAGAATTGATTTTTAATTTAAACTTAATTTAAAATGTAGATTTAATTTGATTTAGGATTAATATAGATTAGAATTAATTCTAATTTAGATTTAACTTAATTTAGATTGACTTATAATTTAAATTAGCTTTTAATTTTGATTAGTTTTTTTATTTAGATTAGTTTTTAATTAATTTCTAATTTTAGATTATTTTTTAATTTAAATTAACTTTTAATTTAGAGTAGTTTTTAATTTTACATTAATTTTTAGTCTAGATTAGTTTTTAATTTAAATTAACTTCTAATTTAGATTAATTTTTTTAATTTAGATTAATTTTTCATTTCAGATTAGTTTCTAATTTTAGATTAGTTTTAATTTCTAATTTAGACTAATGTGTTTTTTGTTCATAGTTTAATTGTTTATTTTTTGGCTAATCATTGATTTTATCTTTGCATACCTTAATTGTTGAGAATCTTGAAATTTATCACATCCCTTGTCTATGCATTTTATCTTCTCATCTATCTATCTATCTATCCTTTGAGGTGGAAACACCAAAATGGGGGTTTGACTAGGACAAGCCCCTAAATAGCCCCAATATTTTCTCGTGATCATATGTGCGTAGGTGTTGGAGACATTTATTTGTTGAAGGATTCATTACATGGGTTGTTGTGAGTATTTTCTTTCTCCTCCTTAGTTTAATCATCTAGATTCCATTTAGTCTATATTTAATTTAGTTTACTTTATTCTAGTTATGTTATCTTCCTATATTTCAAGAGTTCTTAGCAATCATAATAGAAGTAGTAATTTTTTTTTGTTTTATGTGAAATTCTCAATTTTTGGTCCATACAAGATGTTTGTGTGCCATTAGGATGCATACATGTCATGCTATCATCCTTGATCCATGTTGTCATCCTTGGTCAAGAGCTTGTTGGTCTGTCTAGAAAACCTCTATGATTTGTTCTTTCTAATTCTGGAATTCTCACCATTTTATCCTATCACTTGAACTTTGTTCCTTCACTAGTAGAATTTGACAAATAAATGACTATGTGACTAAAAAATTTTAGTCAAGAAAACTAAAAATGACTAAATTCTAGTAATTTTTTGCAACATAGCTATAAATGACTAAATAAATGACTAACTCGATCATTTAGTAAAATCACACCTATAAATGACTAAATAATTAGCCACACAAATAAAAATTATACGATATGATATTAAAGTGGGTAATTAAAAAAAGTATGAATTTTTGGGAAATTATTGGTGGGAGTGGGTTGTATTGTGCACAAGGTTAGTAGTAAATTAAAAAATTGGAGGGAGTGGGAAGTAGAGTAGAGTGCAAAATTTGATAGAGGTCAGCTACTCGCATGTGCAATAAAGATAGTTTGGAGAAGACCCAAAGACTTTTGAAAAGGAGGGAAAGGAATTCAGAGTTTACTGCAATGAATTTAAAGTCGAAGAGGTCCTCTGCAATGAAGCCGAATTTGGGGACACCCTCTGCAACAAATTAAAAGGTAATAAAAAACCCTCATTACATTAGACAGTTATTGTATGGATCCTTGTGAAGTTCATGAACAATTTTAAATTTGAATGTGCCAAGTATGAGTGTTTGTGGGCCTTGTTTGAGCATCAATGCATCCATTATCTGTATAAATCCTATTTATTTATTATTTTTTGTCTCATGTTGAATCATACAACCATAAAAAGAGGTAATCCTTATGTGTGATGTTGTGATGAAATTGGTGTAAAGCTTTGTGAGTAAAAAATACAGTAATTAGGGTCCTCATTGTGTATACCCCAAGTGTTCGAGGGTTTGAGATATTTCTGCAAAAGGATGAAAAGTAGTTGTATGCTTCAAATGGAAATTCTAAATTCATATGTATGAATGAATGTCATATCAAAGGATTTCTATGTTGGGTTTGAACATTGAATTTAGGTCAAGTTCCTTTTTTATGCTATTTTATTTTTGGGTTATTCTAGTCAAAATGTTGAAAGAGTGCTTGTAAAATTATTCATGGGGCTTGCAACTATAAATCAAAGCCATATATATATAGGGAGAAATAAATCCTATTGTATTAAATTGGGAGAAAAATAAATATAATTCCTTGTGTATTATAAGAGATGAGTTACATAAATAGAAGGGTATCTTGTCATAAGACATTGACTATCATGTAACAATTTGGATTTCTTGAGATTGTGAAAGAATTGGATGATTTTATTCATTATATAATCAATACAATGTAGTGACCATATCTTGAAGTTGTCTATTTGTGTTTCATGTTATCATGCATGGGTACGGTATTAATTTATAATTTTGTAACCAATTCACCAACCTAATCCTTGAGGCTCCTTTTCGCTAAGTCTTCATGGAATGGGTAGTGCATGTACAACATAATTATTTTGTTATTAGTTGGTGTAACTTATAATAGTTACATAGGCAATTGAGTACCAAAACCATATAGGAAATTCTAATTTTAGCGGACTATTTTTCTATTAGTTTCCTCTATGCATTTTGGATCATATGGGAATTGAACTTGTAACATGCATCCAAATTTCAATTCCTTTGATCACTTTTAAATTAAACCACGGGCTCACGTCCCTATCCTAGATCTCAATTCTTGGGTAACATTATGTGCAAGACTAATCTATTAATTGCATGGAATCCTAGAAGGTGGTCTTATATGGCTAGCAATGTAGATGATTATGATGATGTTTTTTCACCTTAACTATCCTGTTACCTTAAATTGTAAGCTTGTCACCTAAAATTTTGCTATATGTATGGTGTAATTTATTATTGAATGTAATAAAGATCTGAGTATAGGTGTTCTTATTCATTGTTGTTTAACTAATACATTTTTGAATGTAATCATCATTATTCTGTTGGTACATTGTATACAAAAACTAAGATTTTCTCTACTGATTTGAAGTGCATTTAAAGTTAGGTTCAATCATTCTTCTTAGTTTTCTTACTTTGGTTGAAATTAATTTTGTTTAATTAGAATATAATATCTTGTATGTCCTATATGTTTTCTAGATACTAGACCTTTCTAACTTCTCTTGAAGTACTAGATATGAAAAGAAGCAAGAAAGGTCTAAAGGTATCAAATAATGCAACAAGATACCTATGAAAGTATAAAACTCTTTAAAATCTTGGCAATAAATTTTAGTCATTTATTTGATATTTGAATAGCTTTAGTTTTTAATATAGCTTCTATCCTCCACATGCATTGAATATGCTTGTATGAAGGAAACAATAATGAACATTTTTTATTTAATAATACATATAGTAATCTTAACACTAGGTTTGACTAACACTGAAAAGCCCCATAAAGTTCTAAAGATGTAAGAAATCATTGTATATGCTTAAATAAGATGTGTCTAGCATCTTTACATTCATAAAAATCCATTACCTCATTGCCATAGGAGTAGTTGTTCAGTTATAAGGGCCCTCAGTGGTATGGCAGGGTAGAAAAAAGATGTAATCATATACCGCTATACCATGGAAGTCATAAAAGATGTGTGTGGGATGGCGGTGACAAGTCGCTTGAGTATAGAAGTATACTGCTACCCCGCGACAAGTAGTGACTATATAAAATAAAAATTGTAGTATGTCGGTATGATCTCAACTTAACTTGCTACCCCGCGACAAGTAGTGACTATATAAAATAAAAATTGTAGTATGTCGGTATGATCTCAAAGTTTAACCAGTTGTCCTATAGTCCACAAACAATGACATTAAAATAACATGTGGTATGGTGGTTTTAAGTTATGTAAGTCGTTATCCCATGATCAACAATCTGTAAAGAAAAACTAAGTGTGTGGTATGGCAGTATGAAGCTATATAGCCCACCACCCTACAATAAACATATTTTTAAATTAAAAGGGACTTGCAGTATGGCAGTATAAAGATGTATAACCCATTGTCCCACAGTGAACAAACTACAACATAAAAGAAGTGTGCAATATGATGGTATGAGAGCCATAGTCTCGTAGTAGAAAAGTGATAACATAAATAAATCCTATGGTATAGTGGGATAGCCAAAATGAGTATATTACATGACACCACCATCCCGCAACAATTAAGAGAAGTGATGGCGGTACTGCATTACAGGTTGGAAAAAGAATTTATGTCAACTATGATAGTAATTATTTGATTATCATGAACCATTTGATATTCTAAGATCAATGAAATTTATTCAAAATTGAAAAGGCATAGATTATGAAATATTTTGAAGGAAGTAGACATTAATGTCAAAATGACTGAGTTTAGAAGTAATTATATCTAGAATTCAATGCCATTTTTTGAAATCATTTAAAAAAGGATCGTCATGGAAGGAGCTAAGGAGTTCAAGGAAGAAAATATTTGCAACTACTATATCACTGGGTAAGTGCATGGAAACTCTTTGTAAGAAATTCTAAAGCATTTGGTCAACTATGATCTGCAATTAAGTTTTTAGAAAATGCAAAAGGAAGTAAAAAATTTACACCATGCCACCTAAGAAGAGTAAACCTGTGAGTAAGAACGAAGAACCCAAGGTGAAGAAAAGGCCTTTGCAACAATCCATACTAGAAATTTTACCCAATTCAATAGATAGAGGATTTAAGAAAGTGTTTAGAGACATAGCTCAAGAGTGTTGAGATGCAATCATTCACATCTTTGGATGGGATTTGTTTTGGTATTTTAATGACAAAATAGATGCCAAAATACCATTTTCGAACTCTTGGACTCTAGACGTAGCTAAAATGGTAGTCCCAAATGTATTTATAGATGTTGAATTCATTAGAGTATTGGCACAAAACTATCATCCAACCACCAGAACTGTAAGGATGACAAATGGTTCACCACTAGTGGTATTAACCAAGTTTGTCATTGTAGAGTGTTTCAACTTAAATAAAAAAGCTCTTGCTAAAATTGAATTGCAGAAAAGTGAGGAGGAGTACAATAGGTTGAGGAAAACTTATAGGAGTGATGAAATCCCTATGCACATGAGGAAGGGTGACAATAATATAAGAATAACTATCTCCTCTTCTTGCATTGAGCCATTTATTGTAGAATATTTTCAAATATATTTTAAGAGAAGATATTTTTCCTTGTGTCAAATTCTTTGAATGGATGCTCAAGAGAATATGCCAATTGGCCTAATGATGATGGCCATGAGGATCCAAAACCCTGAGACAAATATTGAGTATGATATTGCTTCATTCATTGAGAGAGCATTGCATGAAGGATTTTTGCAAGTATGAGAAGATAAAACCCCCATCACGTTCAAATGTCACTCTTTCATGTGTCACCTAATTTTATATCAAAATAGTGATAAATGGACTAGGATAATATGTTTGGGAATGGTTGAACAATAGGGTGATCAACTTCCTATTCAAAATTGGTGTTATATATGGAACAATGGATGCAAGAGGTGCGACCATGTGATTTTTCATGATGGTTTTGTAGTAAGAATTATGTCTGTGCTTGGTCATAAATCACCAAGGTCACATACACCAATACTAAAAAAGTTAAGACCCTTAACATTGAGGCCAGAGCAAGGGCATACCCACAACATAGGTGATTGGTTCTTTTTTCCAGATGTTACAGTAATAAGAGTATATGGATGTCCCCAAGCCCCACATGTTTTTCCTAAGTTTATTCCTCTCTGGTTGGATTTCTTAGAGTTTATGTGGCAAATGTTATGGATGGAGAAGGAGGTCATGCATAAATAAAAGAAAGGAACATTCTTGCCTAACTTGACCATATGTGAAGAATTGTCTATTGGATCTGATACTCTTGAGAAGTTGCAACATTATTTGAAAATAAGATATTCTTTGGAGTCTAGGGGAGAAAGGGTCTTTGACCCTTAAGAGCACATGAATTTTGTGAGGCAAACAATCCTCACTAACTCTAGGATCACTCATGATGTTCATTATGAGGAGGATGTGATAAGAAACTGCTTGACTCTCCAAGAAGTATTTCAAAGGAGAAGAAAATGGGTGATATTAACCAAATTAGAGGAAGAAAAGAGGAAGGCAAACATCGATTTCTTGGGATTTTATATAGATGAAATGTCAAATCACATAAAGAGGATCAACCTAATGATTGACAATTTTCAAAAATTATATGGTAAATCAAGAATAAAGTTGGAGAAGCCCACCAAATAGCCTACCAAAAGACCAAGTGGAGTTATAATCTCTGAGCCCCCTCTAGACTCTACTTCAATGCAATATGCTTCTCCAAAATCACCCTCAGAGAAATCAGGGACCAAGAGACAAAGGGTATAGGAGCTGAATCCCCTTGTATCATACGAGATAAGCGAAGAGGTTGGAGATATAGAGGAGGTGGCCAATGTGCTAGGGTACTTAAAAGATGAAGTTGAATTTGATCAACCACTCCAAAAGCGTGAAATTTAAGCACACAAGTCAGAGGAAAGGGTTGATATTCATAGGGTGAGAAAGAGATGCATGATGTTGAAAAAAATGATTGTAGTCCTCAGATTCATGGAGGATGAATAATTTATCAACACCCCAGAATTTAAATACTTCTAGATTAAAATGAAAATGAAAGAGTTTGAGGACAGAGTTGAGATAAACAAGATGGGTGCTGAGGAATCTCAACATGATCAAATTGTGGCCCAAAATTTCAATGAATTTTGGAAAAATGATGTTGACATTAGTCCAGAAGAAGCTAAGAAAATGGTGTTGAAAAAAAATATATTGCTTATACCTGTAACATAGGGTAATTGTTTTGAGTTAGCTTTATTAAAACAAACAAAAACAAACCTAGCATACTATGAAGCACAAAGGAGGAACTAAATTAAAATAACAAGAAGCAATATCACCAAAGCTCCTCAAGGCCTCCATGATTAACCTCCATAGCCCCTCTCTATTTTCTGCAATATGATGGATGCCCTCAACATTTGTGTGAGAGAACTAAGTTCATGACATGACCTAGTAATTGTTGAAGGAATTTGGATGGAGTGCAAGTAAAAAGCTAAGTTCTAAGTGCACTACAAAAATATGCAAAAGAAAATGTTAGACAAAGAAGAAAGAAGAGAAGAAGAAGTGATTCAAGAGATTAAGGGATCCAAGGGCTATTAGAGATTCCAAAGATTGATAAGAGATCTTTAAATGAAGACAGAATTGACATTTTATAGAAAATGCAATTTTGTATGGACGAATGAGATTAAAGATTGATAAGTGCCCTAGAATCTATGGTCAAGATTCAAAATAACAACCCCTTAATTAGGGTTAGGGCAACTCTAGGATGAAATTCAAATTGAGTGGACAAGATTTAATTTAAGAAATTAAATCAAGGAATGAGACTAGTTGTGATGGTGATGAGAATTAGCAAGTAGAAAAAGGATGAGATAGAAAATCAAGTCATTTTATAAATAACTTACTTTGTGGAGAGAAATGCTATTTTGAAATTAATATTTTAAATTAATTCCAAAATGGTGAATTCATGTGACAGTAAATAATAATAATTTAAAATTATTTACTTAAAAAGAGGGAAGTTGCCAATTTAAATAAAATGCTTTTATTTAAATTTAGAAAGAAAATCAATAAGACAACGATTAAAATTATTTAATTGTGGAGGAAAATTAGAAAGTGGGTGATTTTAAATAAATGATTTTATTTAAAATTAGAAAGAAAATTGGAGAGGATAATAATTAAATAAATAATAGGAATTTATTTAATTATGAGTAGACATAAATAATTAATGACATATTAAATAAATAAATAAAGTTTATTTATTTAAATAATCAGGAGGAAATAATGGACAAGGGATAATTAAATAAATTTAGGAATTTATTTAATTATAGGGTGACATAAGAAATTAGTGACGCATTTAAATAATAAATATAATTTATTTATTTAAATAGTCAAGCGGACTAAAAGATGTGAATTAATTAAATAATTAAGAATTATTTAATTAATAGTTGACATTGGAATATAGGACATAATTAAATATTTTAATTATGTTGAGATGAAACATGATATAGAAAAATGTGGTTTAGGGGTCTAGGCCATTTATAAGTGTTTACAATACCTAGGATGGATTTGAAAAGGATGTTCCTGCTTGATTAGGTAATAAACCAAGAAGACCCCATGTTAATGGTTGAGTTTGGTTTAGAGGAAGGCATGAGCGGGACACGGTATAATCCAATAATTGAGACCTTAGCCTTTTGGGCTAAGAAGAAAAATACAGAGAAGCCAAAATTGTTGGATATTGCACAAGAAATGAGAGAGAGTGAAATGGTCAAGACCCTCAAAGATACCTCAGCCTTAGAAGAAGCTACCATGACTATGCATTCTGCTATGTTCACCTGAGTAGCTATCAAGATTTTGGAGATTAAACTTGTAGAATATGAAAAAGAATAAACAGATGTGAGTGATGAAGTGAATAGGATGCTTATAGAGAATGTGAAGCTAAAGAAGCAACTGAAAGGGGCAAACCCTTCTCAAAGTACTAAAATGGTAGTGTACCAAACCTCAATCCAAAAGACTAATGTTGTTTCCATTGATCAAATAGAGCCCTAGAAGCAAGAAATATAAAGCTTAAAGAAGTGCAATGAGGAGACCAAAGTAAGGAAAAAAATCTATGGTGCATTAGAAAAAGTCTTGGAGCGTAGAATCAAGATGGTGATAGACAAGGAAGAAAATGTGCATGAATGCTATACTTCCTTGTCCCAAGAAGTAGAATAGAGCCCATGCTTTCATTTTGGGTCCTTTTTTTAAGAAATGGTAACCCATCCATCATACACTGAGCACATTGTGCAAGGTCTTAAAGAGAAGTGTGGACACACCTATAGCTTTAAATCCCACAGAGAGGATGGTGAAATTGATGATTGATGAGTCTCAGTATGTGTTAGGGGAGAGCTAGAAGATCACTACAAGAATATAATCTTTCCATACAATCAAACAGTGGTTTGTGTTTAGGATGCTTGGAGAAGATGACCAGTTAAAAGATTTCACCAATTGGAAAAGTGAGTTGAAACAAGTAGTCCCAAACTACATTGCTCATTTACAACAAGATTATGATATAAATGTCCATAGTTTTTATTTGGTGTTGGATAGGATGATTGCACTGCATTCTAGATACTCAAAGTTCATTACAGAGACTAGATAATTGTTAGACAACATATGGAGAATTCACCTTTCCAACATATCAAAGATCTAGGAATATAAATGGCTTGATGACTATACGGTGTTCAAATGGGAGTAGACATATCTGGCTCCCCAAGAAGAATAGGCCTGGTTTCAAAAATTGTGAAGTATTGAGCATTGAAGATGCTATCATGGAGAGAGGACCTTGCTAGATCAGAATAATCATGGGTACCTTATGATGACTAACATACTTTGGTGTCTTATGAGTGCTCTGGACTTCAACATCTAATGAGTTCTCTTCATTTCTTATCTTTCATTACTTTTATGTAACCACATGTAAATAACGATAATTAAGACCTTTTGATTTAGGTAATTGAAAATATATTTTTTGAAATGAAATGGTCTGAAGCTTGTCACTCTCTTTATCTATCTATAAAAGGGAAACCAAGACTGAATCAAAAAATTATTAGTACTAGGATAATTTTTTGAAGAGAAAAGATTTATGATATGTATTGTAAAATTATTTTGAAGAAGATCAATGGAGAAGAAGTTATAATTTGGCGGCTAAACTTTTGGTTTTAGTTGTTTGTTGATATTATTGAATACGATTGTGTGGATGTCTCCAGTTTGATTTTTCTTTGTTATTCAGATCATGTGTATCAAGTATATGTTTGGTTTGTTAGAGCACATTTTTTGTTCATGTGTGATTAATTTGATGGTTTCTAAAAGAAAAAACCCATTTGATGTCCAGAATATGATTCAAACTCATTTTCCACTACTGTTCTAACTAAGTCAAGTTCCTAATTTATACATTATTGTATATTTGTACTTTAAGAAATGAAGAAAAAGACTTTAAGGCACAAATTAGATGATAGTGATCATAATGCTGAAATTTCAGTGACAAATTATGAGCACTTTCATAGAGACAAAGTGGCCAAGAATAATGAATACTTATCACGTCTTGGTTTGATAAACATGAAATTTGTAAATCTACTAAGTAGTATATTATTTGTTAAATAGTGTTTAATGAAATTTTAAAGGCAAGAGCTTTATGTATATAAGAAATAATATGATTTGTTTTTGTTTTATAGGAAAGAAAATTTGAAGAAAAGAAAGAAAGAAAATATATAGTGATGCCAACCCGTAGAAGCCAACACATTTGTGACTCAACAAATGTAGTTGGTGAAAATAATAGTTGTGATGATGTGCAACCTGATATAGCACATGGTGATGTACAACCTGATATAGCACATGGTGATGTACAACCTGATATAGCACATGGTGATGTACAACCTGATATAGCACATGGTGATGTGCAACATCATGATGATCTCTTAGCGCAAAGTCTAAGTGATATTATTGAAAAAAATGAGAGCAATGGAACAATAAGTCTGCAAATGATTTATTCAATATTAAAGGATGTGTTTGAAGTGAAATTTTCAGAGACTGATACTGATCTACCTACTCATACCACACCTAATGTGGCCGAGGGGAATGAAGTTTCGGTTAATGAAAGTCATGAAGAGAGATTGCTTGCATCTGGTGTGCCTTAGTGTGTACCTATTGCATCTACAACTTTTGATGGAACTAGTGGATCAACCAGAAATATTGGTAGTGGTTTAGTGGAAGATGCATCTCCTTTTATCAAAAGACAAAGATTGGGCCAAGATTCGTATAGATCTACAAAGAGGAATGCAAAATAAAGAAAATTAGAAGACAAGAAGCCATTCTTGGTTGAGGTATTGAGAGATGGTGAGCCCATTGGGCTAAATTCTACAAGGTGGGCCTTCAAGTTGCGTGTAAGATGTAGGGACCATTTGGATATTTGTAAATCAAATTTTGTAGAGAAAGATCCACGAAGTGTGGAAAATGTTATACAAAAAATGGAAAATGTTTTTGAGACTATTGGAGGATAAAATCTCTTGAAAATATTACAAGCAAAAGATGAGACTTTTGATGAGCATAATTCCATGGATTCAGATGAGGTAAGAGGCTCTATTGATCTCATTTCTTCTTGTTTGACAATTTTGTATACAAATGCCTCTTAATATGTAGATTGAAATCTGAGCGACGTAGGAGAATCCAACCCACTTTCTTTATTGTTGGAGTGATCCAAAAAATGTTCTTTTGGACAAATTTATAGCTTGCATTCTTTACTTGACTATTGAATGCTTTGTATATTTTTTTGCATGATGGTTAAACCACATGCAGAGCAATTTTATCAAAGCAACATGAAAATGAAAATGCCTTGATATCAATAGAGTTGGTGATATTGATAGTGATCATGATGAGCTAGACAAGAATGTACAACACAATCATAGTTTTTCTAAAGTTGAGGTAATATAATAGTTGTTTTCAATTATCTATCCCAATGTTTTATCATTCTTCATGCTGAAAATGTTCTTTTGGACAAAAATTTATAGCTTTTTCTTTCTTTAAGTTGTAAGTTAATATGTCCCAATATTTTGTAATTCTTCTTTTGGACAAAAATTTATAGCTTTTGCATTCTTTACGTTGTAATTTAATCTATCCCAATGTTTTATCATTCTTCATGGTTAAAATGTTCTTTTGGACATAAATTTATAGCTTTTGCATTCTTTACTTTACTTATATTAATTTTTGTATGATGATTAAACCACATGCAGAGCAATTATATGAAAGCAAAACAAAAACAAAAAGGTTGCATCGATAGATCTCTCTACAAAGCTCCACAATTTCATGTCAATGTTGATAGTGATTATACTGAACTCAACGAGAATGTGCATGATATTCATAGTAGTAGTGGTGCTAAACTTAAGGTGAGTGCTATGAAACGACATGCAAGTAAGTACTATTCAAGTAAGTAATGGTTGCTTTATTAAGTAAATAAGGGTAATCATTACCTATATGATAGAAGCTAGTTAGAATAGTAGTGAAGTGTTATACATAGATTATGGGAATAAGGGAGAACATATAACTTACATATGGACACATTCTATATTTAACATCCATTCTATATCAAATAGCAGGAAGTTAATTTTTATTTAATATGTCAAGTGTATGGTTTCAGGTTTCATATCGTCATTTTCAAGTTTCTTATAAATATTTATCAAATATTTATTTGTTTATTATCGAATGTTTAATATCTCAATATAATGTGTATTTTTTTTTGCAGAAATGTATTGATAAACTCCAAGAAGGGGATAAAGTTGTAGTGTTGGATCTATTTGATGGTGCTTCTATGTCCATTAGACGGATTCACTCACTATCTATTGTACATAGAGTCGAATTGAAAGGAACAATGCAAATGTAAATATTTTAAAGGTCAAAAGTAACATACCCCTTGCTTATGAAGACAATAGATGGAGTTGTTTGTCTAAAAGAGAAAGAAGGAACCTTCACATGGTGGCCACTAAAATATTTGCAAAAAATGACATAGTTGATGTTTATCATGTACTAGTTGTCAGATAGTTTGGACCAATACTTTATGTAGTAGTTTGAATGTGTTGGTTCATGGATCTTTATCATGTTGTATTTGCAAGAGTTGGAAACTCTTAGAATTTGACATTTTTTATTATATATATATGAACATCTTATTGTTCATCAAAATTGTATTATATTTTTTAATTACAGATTACCTTTTTTATATCATGATGTTGAATCAATATTTTAACTTCTAGCATGTTGTAGCTTGTTCATGTATGTAATATTTTTATTTTCTTTTATGTTTTAAATAGATTTTAATAATATGTTTA
Organism: Sequoiadendron giganteum; assembly: GCA_007115665.2. Lineage (NCBI taxonomy): Eukaryota > Viridiplantae > Streptophyta > Pinopsida > Cupressales > Cupressaceae > Sequoiadendron > Sequoiadendron giganteum. The sequence continues at coordinate 506,111,908 of CM021106.1, read as the reverse complement.
TTTCTGCATTATACAATTTACTGTATATAATAAATTATTCATATCATATAATTTGGAACACATTGTTAAAGGTTGTTTTGTTGGTCAGTTTGATTTAGAATATTGTCTAGATATTTTGTAACCAAAATAAACATAGGTAAAACTTCTTATGTTTAAGTATAATCATTTGTCAATATAACTTACTATCTTTTTGCTTCATATGTAAATCTATATGCAGTGTAACATGATTCGTGAAGCAACACCATTTTTGTTGGATGTTTTGAAGAAAATGGAATTTTTAATCACTGTGATTGTCCTCATATTGTACAATTGTGTGAGAAAGCTAGTTTATATATGTGTGCGCTTTAAGTAGGTGATTAATTGGAATGCATTTAGGATTTAACTTAGATAAGATGTTGAGTATGAAGCATTATCTATGTTAATTATTATAGAAATCTTTAAATTTTCTACATATTTCCTTATGTCAAATGGTTTCTTAAGAAATATTTTATTCACCATAATATTGTAAATTTTGGGCACAACACTATACACAGTTTCCCGATATTAAATGTGTCACTGTCAACACCCATGCTATCGAGCCACAGGTCTGTGAAACATTCAATGTGCTCTTGAAATTGAATATAAACTACCAACTCCCTTACTGATTATAGTATATCTCAGGCCCTTGTTGAGTTCTTTGGGACCCTTTCTAGAGAGTATTGGGTATTGGAGTGCATGGAAGATCTCCTTCTTGTCAACCCGAGGAGAAATCTCCAAATAATTGTCTAGGAAAAAATTGTGCACCTTTTATTTATTTCAAATTAATAATGTTGGCTCTAGATGATATTGACAATTTCTCTCTTATTTTTGATGTTAACTTCTTTCATCTCACCTAGGATGCCAAGGAATATTCTGAACAATTGGGTGTAGATTCATGCATCAAGCTGTTTGAATAGTTCAAGTCTTGTGAAGGGTTACATTTCTTCTTGGGCGCATATTTGAGCTCTAGGTGATTTGACTTTGGATTGTCACTTGTATCATTTTGTCACTGATATTCATTGATCTATTTGAGGAGGTAATTTTGTAGTAGCTTTGGAACCTTGTACTTATATGGTAAAATTTATTTTCAATTTCATTGGCAATGAGGATCCTAACATTCACTTCAAATACATTGAAGCGGCAACCAAAATCATACAAATCAAGGAGGTGGAACGTGTTTAACTAGATAGTCAAACTTCTATGATGCTGAAAAGACAAATAAATTTCTTATGGAAGAAAGATTTCTAGATGCTCGTCCACTGATAAATGTTTGTGATTGGTTTAGATTTGCACCAGATCTTCCAAATGCTTCATTTTTCAAGTAGTTCTTTCATGTTTTGGAGCTATATAAGAAAAAAATAGAAACACACTTCGTAACACATTTTTCTAAGCAAAGGCACATATTTAAGTCTTGTATCTGTTGTACGAAAACCTTTTCTCAATAAAATTTTAGTATTTTTCCTTCTTAATAGTTGTTTCATTACATGCAAATGAATGCTTGATTATGTTTTTTTGTGTTTTATGTTTAAACCTCAAAATCATTGTCTCATTTCCAACACTTTTAGGTAGAAATCAGTGAAAAAAATAATTAAATAAACTACCAATTGAATAAATACACTACCAATTGACAGAAATCAGTGAATAAATATGACTAAACGTATTCCTAAATATACTGGGTGATCCCACAATATTGGTTTACAATTTTTGGGCAAACTGGACACTAAAATATTTTTTTCTAACTAAACCTTCACTTTTGCGCTCCTGTAGCGGCTAAACTGTGACGAATTTGAAGATGAAGCAAACTAGTGATTTTTGAAGTTTTGTCTATAGATTCTAAATATTTTTTTTTCAAAATTTTTGGAATTAGAGTGCACTTCTTTTTCCATCTCCTTTGAAAACTAGTTTTTAAAAAAAAATAACATTTTTAAGGAGTGACGCTCACCGTATACAACATAACTTTTCTTGTATGAAGGATAAAATTCTTTTTTTTTTCAAATTTAGATTTGTAAATATGATATCTAGCACTTTCATTTGGTTTCATAGTGTTTTATTAAATATTTTTTCCTTAAACAAGTTTCAAAGTCAAACCAATTACAATTGAAACATAGTTGGACTGTATACAACATAAATTTTCTTGTATGTATCGAAATTCAAATTTATTTATTTTAATGGATCAAGGACATCAATACCTAGCCTAAACATATTCTTTAAAATTTTATTTTGAAATCTTCTATTTTTCCATATGTGCAGAATAAAGAGCTTGATTTTCGGTGAAAAACCTATGTTTAATTAAACTAAAAAAACACATACATAATAAAAACAAAATATATTAAAATTATATTCATTGGATAGCTCATTCTGAGGAATACCATGATCATTTGAAATAAATTTTAAATGAACTCATTTGATCCCCCAAAAGGTAAATCAAAAGTGATTTTTTATCAGCATTTTGATAGGTGTAAAGGAGACTCATTTATAGGTATGGTTTAAAACTAGCAAGGTTCTATCCAAGGGGGTTTGATCTAAGGTAGTTTGATCAAACCCTCTTCAATTGGAATCCTTAAAATAGAAATTTTTAAGGCTTAAATCAATATATTTTCTAAAAATATGCGATTTCAGCAAAAATCAATTCCTCTCAGAAATTGTAAACCAGCTGTGTGGGATCACCCTACTACCACTTGATAGAAATTAGTGAATAAATATACTACCAATTGACAGAAATCAAGGAATAAATATGACTAAATCAATGACTAAATTTATACTACCAAATTGATCAATCAAAACAACTAATAAATGACTAAAAATGGTTTAGTCATAAATTTGGTTGCATTATAAATGATCGACAATAAACTACTAATGGTCATGTGACCAAGATCAGTGAATAAATATGACTAAATATATGACTAAATCAGTGACTAAATTAATGACTAAGTATACTACCAAACTAATCAATCAAAATGACTAAATGAATGACTAAAAATATTTTAGTCATAAATTTTGTCATGTTATAAATGACTAATAATAAACTACTATTGGTCACATGACCAAGCTTAGTCATTTATACAAATTTTTTAGTCATTTATTGGTGTTTTTCTACTAGTGCTTGAGGTACTTGAGGACCATTTTCTCCTTGAAGACTCTACTTGTCCTAAGACTCGAGGGTAGAAAATTTCTTCCTCTATAGAAGTTAGTGACCATGGATTTAAGCTCTCTTGGTATAAAAATTCCATGGCCTTGATCAATGTACTCAATTTATTTTTGTATCTCATGGATGTAATTTTAGGTGAGAGAATTTCAGGATAGGTGACATTAATATTGTATTCATAAGTCATATTCATGAGCCTTCATGTTCTTTGGAAAGTATTCCAAGGGAAACATGTGAGATAAAATATTTATTATTTATTTCATATGACAAAATGTAGTTGAATTACAAAGAGGTAGACACTTGTCAATGATGGTTAGAAGTATTATGGAGGAATATTCATTTTGGGTGTCCAATTCAAAAGTGGGAGTATCTATTTTTGTATATTGATACATATTTTGATCATTGTCATTTGCATGTCAATGCATGTTGGGGCACCATGTTTCACATGTTATAACATGTCTATTTTTTAGCTTTTAGATCTGTCGAGGAGTTGTAGAGCACCCAAGATCGAATAATTTTTATTGGTTGTATGCTAGGCACTCAAGTGAAGGCCATGCGAGGTCTAATTATAATTTACTATGTTTATGGGTTTTCTATTAATGGATGCATGGGATTTTCTGGGTGATTTTAACTTGTCTTTTTAGGATCCCATAGTAGTTTTCCCTCTCATAAATATTTATATAAATTGGAGCCTTGAGATTTTAGTTTCATATTGATTTGGGGGTATCAAAGTGATTTCATGTTTCTGAAAGAAAAAGAGTGAAGTGTATTTTTGTATATACCTTTAAATATTAATAATGTTTTTGTCCTCTTTCTCATGTGAAGATTTTTCTCAAAAGGGTTTCTCCATGTAAATTTGGTGTTATCTTTGGTATTGTTGATTTCATGCTTTTATGTTGGATGTACCAATCATAGAATCATATTGGGTAATCTTAATTTCATATTGTAAACAATTTATTAAGTTATTAGTAGTTTAGCTTCACGTTGTTTCTCAACAAAATATGCTCATGAGTTTCCATGTCCATGGAAGAAGATGCCATAATCAAACCAAGTACATGCCAAAACAATGATGAAGGTAAAAAACTAGGGTCAAGTGATAACAATGTTGAACACAAATAAAAAGACAGTTTGACAATAATTGTGACATGACTGTCATTAAAGAGGAGGGATAACCCCTCAAAATTTTCCTCCAAATCTATAATCTGAGATTAACAAAAAATATGATATACCTATAAAATTATCATCCCATAGAGATGAATCTAAAAAACTATGATGGTCTTGTTGAATATGAATGATGAAAGTTTCAATCAATGTTTTTTTACAATGAATAAATAAAGGTGAAGGATCGACACCTGCCTCTAAAGGTGGAGACATAGCAACTCTAGATTTGGATGTAAAGTTAGGTAATGGATGAGATGTACACTCAAGAAATATTTGGATGGAATTATGTGAGACATGAGGAAACAATTTAGTCCCATGTTGATTGATCCCATAATATGTGTATTTATAACTTTTATAAATGATTCACTCAAATGATAATATCTCCAAATTTACAAAGATAGAAAGCTTCAACTATAAATACAAACTCCAAAAAATAATCAATATTGAAAATGAAGACCCCCTCCAAAAAGACAATTTAACTTATCCATGTGTTAAGATGTCCAAGTGATCAATCAAAATATTATATTCGAAAAAATGAATAAAATACACATGGGGCTAAATATGGAAAAAGTGCATGGATATATCAAAAAATCTCATTAATACCTTTCCAACGTCACGAGAATTTTAAAAATGAATAAACAAACAAAAATATATGAGCTTGGATATCAAAATGGAAGATTTGACTTCAAACAATAGAAAAATTCACCAATTAAAATTATGATAATGAGACCTAAACCATTAGAAAGTACACAAAATCAAATTTCCAATGATATCTCTCATTTGTGAAAATCTAATACTCAAATAAAAAGATGTGGTGATTTGAAACTATTTTACCAATTTAGGAATCAAGGGCTAAAAAAATATCCCTTAGGGGATGGCTTGTAGTTCTCTATATGACTAGGAGATCTATGTAGGTTTTAGAAAAAAACTCACCACTAGCATAGGTGGTAGGTGGGTAGAGCCTTTGTGATGCTTTGGGTGGTGGGATTCCTATGTTTCCCATTGGGGTTTTAGCCTTGAGTTCTACCCACAAGACCACCTACAAAAACTTGGCATTGAGTTAGCAAGGCTATATGGGCATAAAACCTTAAAACCAATTTTTTAAATAAAAAATCATAGTCACATTTTTGATCTAAATGCTTGCACAAACCTATACCCTACTTATGCCTATTCATAATATTATCTAATATATGCTTAAATATACCCTCACATATGTAGACCTACAAACCATTGATGCCAGTGATATTACAAGTTTTACATATTTGTATGAATATGTATAATGTACAAATTGTACAAACTTTCAACTTACAAAATCTACCAAACCCTCTAAAATTGGCCAAAAACGTTTGTCAACTAAATATCAAGTATTTTATATAAAATAAATAAATTGGGCCTTTTGAATTTAATGGTGAGATCAATTTTCTCCCAAAGTGTACCCTATAAATTTTCATGCTCAAATCACCCTCAGATCTAAGAAGGGGTTTGCAGATTTGAATCTCTAATACCATGTCTTGAGTTGATAGTGAACTCTAAGGAGCTAATAGTAAGCTCCCATAGCCTAGGATGACTCAAAAAGAAGAAGATAGCTTTCCACAAGAGAGTATGGTAAGAGAATAACTTGTTTGGTTATTGATGAAATAATGTACAATGATCAATAATGGATCAATGATAGTGCATCCTCTATGATACAAATGAATAAGAGACATTACTTATATATGCAAGGTTGGAGATAGGATTAGACAATATCATGATAAGTATCTTAATCTTATTGCAAGAGACAATTAATATTTAATGACCTAAGACACAATAACTAAATGACATTAGATAAGAAAATATCTCATGACAGCTAAGACTTCTAGAAAGATTCATAGGACCTAAACAAACTTAACATGTGAATAAGACCTACAAGGTGAAATAGTTAGGTAAAACACTTTATTCACACCAAAGTATTATCTCATGATTATGTGATTTCCCTTTAGTTTTTTCATGTGTTAAGTTTTTGTATTTATTGGATGTTGGGATGGGATTTATTTAGTGTAGTTTATAGGTATAGTTATGCTACCAACATTACTCTTGATTTGAGTGTCAATTTTTTCTCCTATGAAGCATCCTTTCTTAGATTGCTTTGTAATTGATATTGTTACCAATTAATACATTTTTTGGAGTTTGGAGGCTAGGTATTTTCATGAAATGGTTTTCCCATGGTACATCATTATGTTATAGTGAATGATTTTACTATTTTTTTTCCTATAAATTATTTAGATCATATTTTTATTTGGCTCTCCTCTTAGATTAGTGTAAGAATAATATACAAATCATATATTTCTTTCATTGTGTATTATATCTTAAACAACTCAAGTATTAGGTGATAGGAAAAAAGTGTTTTTGTACTAATCCATATTCAAGAGTGGGATTGTGCAAAGAAAATATATTTATTTTAGGGAAGATGACACACACATCTAGTGATAAGTAGGAGGTAGTTTCCACATTGTATTAAATTGTTATATTGATATCAAGATTCAACTATGTAGTTTTACGAGTCAAACTCATTGACCCATGTTTCATGAGTAGTGGTTCACAAGAACCCATATCTCATGATAATGAATGGTCCACTTAGCACTCATTGCATCTAGATGATGCTCATAGAGGTGAAGCATTAGGCCTTCTTGGGAGGTCACCCATCCTAGTATTACTTCAACTCAAGCACAATTAACCACAAATTTTCCCCCAAGGTTAAGCCCACTTAGCTTGCAAACTCATTTCCAAAACCTTCAAAAAGTGTTGCACCTTATGAACAATTCATTATAGAGCCCCTTTAGATCATCAATTGATAAGTAGGAGTTATTTTCTACATGTCAAATTGTGATATTGCTATCAGGATTCAACCATGTAGTTTTATGAGTCAAAATCATTGACCCATGTTTCATGAGTAGTGGTACACAAGAATCTCATGATAATAAATGGTCCACTTAATGAGTAGCTCCTTTAGCTCATCAATTAATAAGTAGGAGTTATTTTCCATAGAGTTTCAAATTATGATATTACTATCAAGATTCAACCGTGTATGAGTCAAACTCATTTATCCATGTTTCATGAGTAGTGGTTCACAATAACCCATCTCTCATGATAATGATGTTGAACACCCAGAATACTGAGAGGGGGGTAAATCAATATTCTATTAAAATTTTGAAATCATCTTATCCAATCACAAAAACATATTAACAAAAATAAAGAATGAAAGCATGAAACATCCACAAGGTCACATAACACATGAACATTAGGATTTTTACGTGGAAAACCCAAAAAGGGAAAAAACATGGTGAGGATTAGCTCACAATATATTATGTCCAATTATAGTATATTACAGGGGCTTTGTGCTAGGACACACTGTTCTTATAAGGCTCACAACCAAAGATAGATACAAAATAAAAATGGTTACATAGCCAAAATTTGAATTGATACAAAGTACACCTTCCTTCTATTGAATTTTAGTTCCTTTAAAGCTCTAAATACAAATTACTTCTCTACTTAGTAGTCCCTCAACTATTTTTCTCTTATTCTAATCTCACACCTTTGAATACACATGTTCACACAATATATTACCTCTCACACTTGATTTTATACTTATTCCTTCTCATCCATCTCACAACTCAAAAATTTCTTACATATATATACCCAATTACATTCACATACATCAATTAGGTTGGCCTAATTAGATGTAACCAAAAACAATTCAAAAATAGGTTTGTCGGCTTCACACATGATTCAAAAAATTCTTTGTGCTTAGACCAAATGTGCAATACGTATTTTAGGTTGGCATGGACCTAAAAAACATCCTACAAACATCCACAATATATATTTAATCTTCATAACACATATCATGTATTAGGTCAACTAGGAATTGGGCCTAATCACAAAAAAAGCAATCATCCATACACTTCTTCATGCAAGCAACTTCCATATTCGATCTCTCTTTAGTTTCACACTTCATCAACATCAGTGAGTTTAACTTTAGAACCATGACACAAAATAATTATTCACAGAGGAAAGAGAAATATCCCACACCGACATGCTATATAAAGAAATAACTGCAATATACAGAGTTGAACTTTGTCAAAGATATATTTGAAACTATTTCACAAAACATCACAGAATCTTGATTTTACCTAAATCCATGATAGACTTCAAACCATGGTTAAAAGCGTAGAGTAAGATCAGTTAGTGCAGTGGAGTGTAGACCCAAAAGCTGACACACTAAACCATAAAACAGTCATTAGAAACACTGAGCTAATTTCCTATACAACCATATTTACCGAACCAACTTATTTTGTACACATATCTTCAGTAGCATTTCCAAATCATAGTACACTGAACATAACAAAGTTGACATGAATGAAAACACTGGATCAAGCAATATAATGCAATTCATGTTCATGTTGCCTTCCTTTCCAAATCTTCAATAATCTTCTTCTTCCAACAATCCTCTTCTTCCAACAATCTCCTTATTCCAACAAATGAATGGTTCACTTATTGAGTAGAACCCATTGCATTTAGATGATGCTCATAGAAGTGAAGCATTGGTCCTTCTTGAGAGGTCACCCATCCTAGTATTAATCCATTTCAAGTACACTTAACCATAGAGTTTTCCCCAAGGTTAAGCTGACTTAGCTTGCAACCTCATTTGCAAAACCTTCAGTAAGTGTTGCACCTTATGAACCATTCACTATAGATCCCCTTTAGCTCATCAATTGATAAGTAGGAGGTATTTTCCATAGCATGTCAAATTATGATATTGCTATCAAGATTCAACCATGTAGTTTTATGATTCAAACTCATTGACCCATGTTTCATAAGTGGTGGCTCACAAGAACCCATCTCTCATGATAATGAATGGTCCACTAAGAACTCATTGCATCTAGGTGATGCTCATAGAGGTGAAGCGCTAGGCCTTCCCAAGAGGTCACCCATCCCAATATTACTCTAGCTCAAGTATGCTTAACCACAAAGTTTTCCCCAAGGTTAGTCCCCACTTAGCTTGCAACCTCATTTGCAAAACCTTCAGCAAGTGTTACATCGTATGAACCATACTCATTATCGTGAGAGATGGATTCTTGTGAAATATTCACTGAGTGGACCATTCATTATCATGAGAGATAGGTTCTTGTGAACCATTACTCATGAAACATGGGTCAATGAGTTTGACTCGTAAAACTACACGGTTGAATCTTGATAGAGAAATATCACAATTTTATACAGTATGAAAAATACCTCCTACTTATCAATTGATGAGCTAAATGGGCTCTATAATGATTGGTTCATAAGGCACAAAACTTGCTAAAGGTTTTATAAATGAGGCTGCAAGCTAAGTGGGCTTAACCTTGGGGTGTTGGAATAATTGTCATTGATGTCAAAGTCAAGGCAAGATGGATTTATTGTCATTAATATCAAAGATATATAAACAAGATTGTTGGTGTTAGTGCCAAGAATGTTACTCTAAGTGTTCCTAAACTGAGAGAAACTATAAATGTGGCAAAGAAAATTAAAAAATCATCACTTTCAGCTATCCAAAGTCAGAGGTCAACAAGACAAAAGAAAGAGCAAAGAATGTGCAATGTAATCTAGGGTACACAATCTTGTGAAATATTACAGAGGTTAGAGACGTGTGGTTTGATCCAGATCCAATAAGAAATAATTATAGAGGTACAACAATACATATATATGGACAACCATACATAGATATATATTACAACATAAGGAGATGAAGATAAAATGATGAGTATACAGGGAGACATATGAACAGTGAAAGATCGATGAATAACGAGTCAAGTCAAAATGATATAAATTCACATTAAAATATCAGTGCCACTCTTGGAAATATTTAACAAAACTACAATTGTCAAAGAAGTCGACTCTCATGAAATCATGGAACAATTTACATAAAGGAGGTTAACTAATATAAAAAGCATGATGATCAAGCAGACTTAATCCAAGGTGGACGGTCATATAAAGTACTATAAAATGAATCGATTAACAAAAACATTTCTAATGTATTAGTATATGAGACAAGACTATCAAACGAGTGTAAATAAGACAAAATCGATATATGAAGAATGACTCATGAATAAGATAAAAATGGGAGATCAATGTAAGAGACCGATCATATGTTATGCAATTGTATCATGATAAAGTGACGGTAATTAGTTAAATAAAGAGCAGCGATTAGTTTAATTTCAAAAGATAGATTTATTTTAAAGTGGTGCGATTTCTCTTACCAAGAGGTATTGTATAGGGGTTGTATCTTTTATCAAGAATTGCATTGTTTGATGGTTTGAGATTGATATAAGATCAGGTCCATTTCAGATTTGCAAGTGAATCATGAGAGTGAATGGTTGTGTAGAAATCAGAATAGCATATCATTTTTTTGTGAGAGAATGATGTATGTGGAATAAGAAAAAAATCAAACATACACCTACAGATTTGAAGGAGAGCTTAAATGTGGATATGTATTATCATTTGTAAGCAAATTTAAAGAGTGTGTGAAATGAATATTTATGAGCATAAATAAGAAGGATAGGAGAAGAATGAAAAACAAATCTGATTTATATTGAAGATATTTGTGTGTAGAAAAGGATAAATACATCATATACACTAGGTTCATGAAAAATATTATTTGAGTAAGATTGTGAAGATTAATTGCAGATTCAAGAGAATATTATGTGCAGACCTATAAGGAGATTGTGATCAGATGTGTGTGGCAAGTTTATGATAAACTTACAACATATTCAAGAAGAGAATAGTAGCAAAGAAGGAAGGGAGTTATAGCATAGATTTTAAGGAAATATATATACACATGTTATAGAGGGTTTATGTAACATCACAACAAATTTATGAGCAAGCCTTATAGAAGAATTTTAAGAGAAGTTGTGTATCTAAAGAATAGACCTCTAAATGTCAAATTGGATTTGGTATTGTGGTCATATTAGTACCTCCTTTAGGAAAGCCAATCCTCTATCCTGTCATCTAAATGGTGCAAGAGCACCCATAGGTTGCCATAGGTTGTTTAGAAAGTCATGTCTTGGACAACTTTGTTTAGGCTAACTAATCACTCTAAGTATGTTCATTTATGTGTGAGCCTTAGTGGCATTTTTGATTGAGTATTGATCAGATGAAGGTCATGTTGACCATAGAATAGGTGTCATTGGGTTTTGGCTACAAATGAGGTTTAGACCTTTTAGGAGTTTTTTTTCAAATTTTTGAATGTTGCTCAGTTGGAGCTACAAGCGGCCAAGGAGAGCCCAAGGAAGAGCATAACTATTTTGGTGACCTATTTAGGGTTGGCCTCGACATTGGAGTCACGTTGGAAGCATTGGATATTGTTCTTAGTTTTTGAATTCAAGAGAAAACAGTTGAGTTTGTGTGTGAATTTCTAGTTTTTTTGTTTGCATTGAAGTGTTGCTTTAATGGAGTAGTTCAGCACTGTAATTCATGCTTAATGCAGGACAGTAGCTCTTATAATACTGTGTGGAACTAGTTAGATTGGTTATTTAGTTTCCAAGCATTGTTTGTAGATAGTTTGCTTTCTATACTGTTGCTGGTCTGAACCAGGCAGTTTGATAAGAATGGAGGGTTAGTTCACTTTCCCACTGTACAAATTGTACGGCCCTTTGGGAATTGTGACTAGACTCCATGGATGTACATATAGTAGGGTTAGGAGTCTTTGACAACACCGGTGCCACTGTGGAATTCTTCTCCTAGGCGAGCCAGGGAAGAGCCTGACTAGGAAAGACTAAGGTGCAAAGCACTTAGAATACAGAGGTATTAATTTTATGTCAAACTTCCTTTTGGAGAAGGAAGATGTGATACTTACCAAGCTATGGTAAAAAGGAAAAGACTTTTCCAATCCATCTGGTGAGGGTAAGACTTAACAGTTTGCAGTGAAGTCAAAAAAAGGGCTTAAAAAGGCCTAGTTTTGACCATTTTCAGATTAGAGCTTTGTACGGATAGTTGAGGGCCAAGACCCCAAAAATCCTTGAGAGGTGGGCATATGAACCAGGAAACCCAAGGAAAGATTGGGGCATTCTTTGGAAAACCTTGGAGAACAAACATGATTTCTCGGAGAAGGAGACCTAATAGGGCTAGTAACCTTCTAGGCCTAATAGTAGAGTTTGGGAAAAGCAACCTACACATGGAGTTAGGTAGATCTCTAATACCCTTGATAGGATGGATTGAAGTCTTTGTAAGCACCTCCACACCTTTGTAAAGTCATTTCAAGAAATAGGTGATTAGTAGCCTTTAGGGTGGATTAAGGGCTAAGGCAAGTGTTACAAAATTGCACCAAGTGTTGACTTGGAAGGAAGAACTTAATTGGTAGTTGGGTTGGCAAGGAGAACCAAGGGATCCTAGGAAGGAAGCGGTCCTATAGGTTATAAGAGGTGGAGTAAGACACCCTAGAGGTCTTCCAAGCAAGACCTGGAGCATGAATCAGTGATTGATTCATCCAACCTCCCTATCACTAAATTTCCTATGTACAAACAACACTATCAAGTATGAGGCTCTTATCGCAAGATTACATGCAACCTTGTCGTTAGGTGTTCAATGCATTCATATATTTGGAGATTCTCAATTAGTCATCAAAAAAATTAATGGATCTTATGAAGAAAAATATGATAATTTATCTAAGTATAAATACCTCACATTAACAATATTAGAGTGCTTCACATCATATACTATCGATAATATTTCATGAAAGGATAATGAACATGCATATTTAATGACAAGTGTTGCTTCCCTTATGTCTCTTGATGATACTTCCATGGACTTCACATTTGTTATTCACACTCTCATAGAACTATGTATAAATGAAAATAAAAAATAGAAAAATGGTTGCTAACATTGAAGCTTCCAATGAGTTGTTTGTGCTGATATTTAATTATTTAAAGGATGGCATCTTTTCTAAACCAATGACTAATAATATTGGGGCTTGCATACAAAATTTGGAAACCCGTTATATAATCCTCGTCGATGTGTTGTATAAATGATCATTCAATGGTCTCCTCCTTAGATGTTTAATAAAATCTAAAATTCATGTAGCCCTTGAGGAAGTTCATGCAGGTTTTTGTGGGGGCATTTTGGAGGATGATCTCTAGTTCAAAGGTTAATTCGTATTGGTTATTATTGGAAAAAAATGGAGCAAGATTATTTTGATCATGTTAAGAAGTGTCACAAGTGTGAAGAACTTAATAATTTGATTCATGCTCTTACGTCCAAACTTCGTGCTCAAGTTGTTATTTAGCCATTTTTCGATTTGGGGTTTGGATCTAATTGGGAAGATATCCCCTCCCTCATCATTAGGACATAGATTCATAATAAATGTTATAGATTATTTCATGAAATGGGTAGAGGCAATTCCTCTTCATTCCATGACTGTTGATGTAATATGTTGTTTTATTTTAGAAAACATCATCGCTCAATTTGGTATTCCTTCAATATTAGTTATGGATAATGGATCATGGTAAATAAGAACATGTAAAATAAGTTTTTGGAGACATTTCACATACAACATTGATTTTCTACACCATATTATCCGCAATCTAATAGTCAAGTAGAAGCAACAAACAAAAAAATTGAGAAAATATTGCAAAAAATAGTTAGTAAACATATAAAAGATTGGCATACTCAACTGATCTCTTATGCGTTATGGGCTTATCACACAAGTATTCATACATCTATAGGAAATACACCCTGTAATCTTTCTTATGGAGTTGATGCAATAATACCATTAGAGTTAGAAATTCCTTCTTTGTGGGTTTCTCTTAGTGGCCTTATTAATAATAATCCTTATAGGGAACAACATTTGCAACAACCTGAACTGCTTGATGAACAATGCATAAATGCTCTTGATCATCTTTAAGCTTACTCTAAAACCATGCAACGTAAGTATAATGATAAAGTCATTCCTCATTATTTCAACAAAGGAGATTTGGTGTTGTATGAACATCAATGTAATGTCAATGCTTCTCCTGATGAGAAAGGAAAGTTTAGCCCAAATTTGTTAAGACCCTATTGCATTGAAAAAGTTTACGGATCTAAAGCATATTAACTTACAAAAATAGATGGTACACCTCTAAAAAAACCTATCAATGCTACGCATTTACATAGATATTGCACTTAGCAACATTTTGAATGCCCATACTTGAAGAAGTGTATAATGAAGAATATTGTGGGAATCTTGATATATAAAGCGACCATGCTCATAATACATATGTGTAAGCATGCTTCATCCCTAGGTATATACTAACGATGTTGCTCCATCTCTTGGATTATGTGAACCAGACCCCCATCAAGGTGTGCGCATCATCCTTCGGGTGCTAGAGCTAAGAAAATGACAACAATAAGGATTTGTTGAATCAATGGTACAAAAGGACCTGTATGCAATTGCCACTTAAGCTTGATGTGGTTGCTAGGATTAGAATCAAGATCCCTATGATAGCTAGTGTAGTAGAATAGATCTCTCCTCATATCTTGAGGGGTCCAAAAATCATCATAATGTATGGTCTCACCTCACATGGGTAGTTTGAAGATGCGGTGTATATCCTCAAGTGTAATGGTCATCTCCCCTATTGGGAGATGAAAGGTGGAAAGTATTTGCATTCCACCACTCAACAAGTTGCATCAACATAGCATCATGATATCTCATCAATGACATGAGATATACCCAATAGAGTCTAGTGGTACATAAAAGTTGTCACTCCTCCTACGAAAGACATAAAACTTGTTCGCAAAGTAATGAAAATAAGTGTCCTCCTAGCCACTGCCGAGCATGTGGAAACATCTGCAAGAAGTAAAAGGAATCATTAGTTAAGTAAAAATAGTGATCAAGCAGTTAAAATTAGAACAATTCTGAAAACCGAATAGAGGCACCTTTTGGGACATAGGTGCCATTCAAGGACACATGCACCATTTTGGGATAGAAGCATCCAAAATGGACATAAGCACCTAAAGTGGACATAAGCGCCATGATTTTTGAAGAAAGCATAAGAACACCATAAAATGTAGCAATAAGTAATAGGGAAAAGGAAAAGTAGCATATCGTCAGTTCTACCTTGCCTTGTGTAGTGTTTTCTTGTAGGACCTCAAATCTAGGGGCTTGTATGGTCATTAGCTTGACATCCTCACTCCTTGGGTTGGTAACATGGTAATCTCTAGCCCTTAAGATAGAAACAAACATGAAAATGAATGTCAAAATCATAGTTTTTCTCTATCTTATAGTTAAATCTAGTAAATACATTCTTATAACACATATTATTCAATTCATGATAATGGGGGCTAGCAAACTCAAATTTTGATGTCATTTGTTGTGTTGGATTTGTGGTTTTTTTCTCATTCTTACCATATGCTTCTCAATAGTTGGTGTTATAATCCTCATGACCCTAATGTAGACATAGAAAATATGTAACAAGTCGATGTAGTTAGATTGCTAGCCTGATTCCACCTCCATAAAGAAAGTTAAATTGGGGGGCATACATCTACCCTCAAATTTGGTTCTTATTAGAAGTTGATATGATTTTTCAAGATGATTTTGAATACCTAACAAATTGGTTTTGCAAGATGTGGTTCTTAACATTGTAGTTTTATAGATGACTACATGGGGGGCTTCATTCTCCCATGCATGAATGATTCATAATATCCATATGCGTATCATTTTTATACACCAAGATTTACTTTTAGTACTTTATCTTGTATATGCACGTAATTTCATATGGTTGCTAAAGTGGGGGCTAAATGCACCATAAAAAATTATACTCCCTTTTAGGAGATAGTACAATTTCATTCTTAGTTTGGACCTGCTTTAGTGCCTCTTGCATTTATGCATTTTTAACACCTCTTAATCAGGCTCTAATCTCCTAAATTATGCATTCTATGGCCTAATTTTGATAATTTATGAAGAATAACAACTAGAAATTAAATGCATTCATCTAATACATTGTCCCTAATGCCTAAAACCCCAAAAAATATGGTTGGGATACTCACGCCTCGGGTGTGAGTGTCACCCTATTCTGGCTCAAATTTAAAATATTTCGGAGTTAACAATTTCATGTTGGCTATGAATATTCCCGTATACTTTAAAATATGTGTTCATGATAGAGTTACATGCACCTCAAAATGTCTAGGTAGAATGTAATACCA
This sequence comes from Sequoiadendron giganteum, assembly GCA_007115665.2. Lineage (NCBI taxonomy): Eukaryota > Viridiplantae > Streptophyta > Pinopsida > Cupressales > Cupressaceae > Sequoiadendron > Sequoiadendron giganteum. The sequence goes on along the minus strand of CM021106.1, from coordinate 506,095,398 downwards.
AAATTTGAATACCCATTTAGTTTTGGGTCAATTTTGAGGGAATAAATTAATGCAATTACAAATAATTGACACATGACACACTCTTGTGATATGTTTGCCTCATTCCCTAATACTTATTTAGTCCCATTTTACATCCATTTACACTCATCCTCGTACATTTGACTTTACCTCATCACTAGTTACACAATTCCCATGTATTCACTATTATTAGGCATTTATTGCACCACCACTTGCACACATATCCATGCATTTCATCACCACTTTGAGGCTAGCAGTTTCCTATCTTAGGTCAATCTTACAATGCTCATTTTTAATCTCAATGGGCTTGGGATTTACCCTCAATTTTTAAAATTGAAAATTGAAAATGATGACTCTTGTCTTTTCCTACTAGTCAATGTAATCCTACTTGATACATGTTAGTACAAATTGTTGCTATGTCTTGATATTTAAAGACATCCAATAAACAAACAATTCATATGTTCATTCAAAGAAAAATCATCAACACACAATACAATTTTTAAAGAAACAAAAAAAAAAAAAATCTATATTAAAATCATCTAAACCATCTACATGTCTTAAAATGTTATCTTTCTAACATTCATGTAAAATTATAAAACTAGTCCATCGAGAAAACTGACCTCAAAAAACTTTAACCCTAATGATTTAACAACTTTTGTACAAATATTTCTAATGATTTAACAACTTCCTTACAGAGATATCTCTAGATATCTTAATTGTTACACATAATTTAGATATAAAAAATCAAGCTAAGACAGGTTGGAAAACTTTATAGTTTGTCAGATCCATCCAGTGGGTTACTCTTAATCCATCCATTTCAATGTACAGTACTCAAACTCGCACCCAACACTCATATTTCAGTTAAGCCTTACTGCAGTCTCAACTAACGACAACCATTTTCACTCCACTCAAAGAAAAGTCTACACTGGACCAGAAATTAATCTATGTAGCTGTCCTTCAATATGCTCCACACAAAAAATTGAGAACATTCAATGATTCTGAGAGGCCGTCCACAAAGCCTGGAAAAAGCCATTCTATTATACATCATGTCATAGCTTTATAAACATCCACATAAAACCTTGGAAATGCCTGCAAAACTGAAATCAAGGGTGGATGAGGATGTGTTTGGATTGATTCATGTGGGAGGACGCCACGGCACCGCCTCCCATATTTTGCGGCGCAAATGCGTGAGGAGACGGCATTGCCAAGAACTTCGCGACGTCATCTCCGGGCATCATTACTGGCAAACTTCTTCGGCTCTGTCACATTCAACCGTTTAAAAACAGAACTTGTTTTGAAGTAATGGATTTTTTTCAATAAAATTCAAGCAATCGAAATTTTCACGAGCATATATTCAAAAGATCTCAGAAGCAAAGCTGGGAAGAAAATATTTTGTTTTCTGTACATCAGACATGGCAAAGAGGGAATGGATTATATTTGAGATAACTACCTGAATAGTCTATAGAGAATGCCTGTGTGTATCGTATTCTAACAAAAATCCTTAACAACTCCCCCACCCCAACACCCAACCCTTCCCTCCCCCCGCTCCCCCACTCCAAAAAAAAAACCCAGAAATCCAAGCTAGAGTTTAACTGCAGAGAGTATTTTTAAAACATAATATCCCATAAACTATTTTAGTCATAAAATCTCTACAAAACATAAAACATAATATCCCATAAACTATTTCAGTCATTAAATCTCTATCTATCTTATATGTCGGTTAAAAGAAGCACGGATTTTCAGTTGAAGATTGAGAAATCACCTGTTGAAGTGGAGTGTTTGTGCGATAGGGCGCAGCGGTCATAGGTGGAGTGAAATTAGCACGACTGGTTGGCCACGATGAGGAATTAGCGCCGCCGCTGCGGCGATAGTTGTGGCGGTTATGCATGCTTCTGATCTTTTCCCAATGATAACAACAAGAAAACAAAGCGCTGACGGCGAAGACTAGCAAGAGAATAAGAGCCGTGCCGAGAGGGAAGACGAAGGTGGGTCGAGGCGTCGGGCTGTCTGCGCTTTGACCCGAGAATTCCTTCATTATTCTCATCCGCCCATTCGAAAGCCAGTGCTGCCGCTCAACCATTAAAACATACGATTTCCTCTATATTCAATATCTACAGGCCAAATCAAATCCCTTTCTAACATCCAAGGATGATGAATTCGCTCTAGTGAATCTGCTGCTATGGGCGTTGTGCATGGCCTACGGCCGGCGGCCCCATGACATGAAGTTTGAGCTAATTACAAAATAAATCGATCTTTCAGAGGTTTTGTTCGGACCATGAACCTATAGGCAGATGTATGGCTTTCTACTTTCCATTAACTTCAGTACAACCCGCTCTAGCCTCTAGCCTCTGTCCCGCAAAATTCATAGCCCTACTGATACACAGTTGGCTCAATTTTTCTGGAACGTCTTGTATGGGACGTTGTATAGTGACTTGAAGCTCTCTTGAATGATTCTGGACCTTACACGTCTGGAAATTTTAGTAGAAACCGGCCCCGGTAAATGACAGGACGGAGGACTTGACATTAGCCGTCAGTTTCGAGGTGCGTCACTCAGGCGCGAACAAGGCGATTACTACGCAGCATTCAGGACTAGCTAGTCAATGGCATGTACAATACAGTTAGGCAGTCGCAATTACACCGGTACAGAGGTCTTAATGAGGCTGCCTTGGCTGGAAAACGATCACATGAGTAGCGGAGGCAGCACAGCTCACATTTTATGTGCAAAGTCGGTTGGGAATATTATACGCAAAGACTCAAGGATTGAGGGATTCTTTATTGTAGTAGGTCTAAGGTCGATTGAATTGACAATATGTTAATATTTTTTAATGATCTTATTGTTAAATATGTGGATAGGATCCATTATCCTATTTCCTAGAAGCATGTGATTTCTCTTTATTTTCATACACACAAATCACGTAATCTATCTTTAATACAATGATACATAAAATAAACTTGTCTTAAAGTCTATGAACTCATAAATATGAGATCAAAGGCCTCAAAATGATCCACCAAGTGAAACTTAGGATTAAGTTTTTGATGGGGAAAAGCAAGTTTTGATGGGACTTGAAACCCATTACAAGTCGGTTTTTAAGGGACCTGAAACCTATCCAAGTGAATCATCCTACAACAAAGATAAACCACAAACCAACAACAACCCAACAAAAGCACCAACAAAGGTTGCTCAAAGGTTTTGAAGGGACCTAAAACCCTTTAACAACCACTCAAAAGAGACCTCAAACTTAGGATTAAGTTGCACTCTCTTATTCAATCTTATTTATGAAAGTCCAACCATAATCTATATGATCTATAAAGATTATTTGTATGTGCTACTAGACATACCTTTCTTTCCTTTTATATAAAGATTATTTGTATGTGCTACTAGACATACCCTTCTTTCCTTTTATATAAAGATCATTTGCATGTGTTACTAGGTATACCCTTCTTTCCTTTTATATTGTAGGTAATACTTAATCTTTGGTGAACTCATTTAGAACCATTTAACTTCCCAAGACAATAAGAACTCTTCCACATTGATAGTGAATCACTCATAATCTTACAACATAATTTATTGTATTATGAATTTTATATAATTTTTCAATTAACATCAAGAAATAATATAGAATTTTTTTAATGTAAAAATTGTGGTTAAAAATAATTATTTAAATTTTTTAAAATTATTATTTTTAATTGTAAATATTGTAGATTTTTTATTTCTTATTTTTTAGATTTTTTGTATTTTTTAAAATAAAAGAGCTATAAAAATATATTTGGAAAAAAAAAAGTATTAAATTTGAAAACTTTAAAACTTATACTTTTGATTTAAAAATTTAAATAATATATATAAATTTAAAATAATTATATAAATAGTAATATTTATAATTTATTATATTTCTTATAATAATAATTATAATTGAATTTCTAAAATCATTTTAATTATATAATTTATTATATTTTTTAGTGGGTTATTTTTTGTTTAAAATTTATATAAAAATTTGAAAATAAATAGGGATGGTTAATTTTAGATGAAAATAAGTATAAAATTTAATTAAAATGTGTAATTTATAATGACATAAATTTGTTCACAAAGACCTCTCAACTTAAAATTAACAATTATTTATTTATCAAATTATTGTGGCAACCACCAGGGTTTAAACTTGTGTTGGATTGTTGAGCTCACATGTTATATGCCCCGTTAGGCTAACATGTTCATAGGATGTGTGATTTGTTTCATTATTGTGCTTGTACATTATGGGCCTTCATTGTGTCATTGAGCTTGTGAGTTTGAACAAGTTGATAATGCTTTGGGGATTGAGGCCCTTAGATAGTTATATAAATATTATAATTTAAAATTATTGATAAATAATTTACAATCAAACCAACTCAACTAGAAATGTTGGTGCTATGAGTTTAATGTCATGGGGCTACATTCAATAATTTTCTTTTTCACACCCCAACACTACACAAAATTGCCACTTTTTACAACTTTCAATTTGACACTAAATGAGTTAATTATTTTTTAAAGGATAAAACTAGCCAACTAGAGAAAAAAATAAGATTTATCTATGTTTGATGATGTTTCCATACTATTTTGTCAAATTTTGTGACTTTTAAGGCCCTTAGGTTCCTTAAGGGACCTCCTTTGACCATTGTAGCCTAGAAGGTTTGCAGGATTTCAATGTCGAAACAAGGCTCCTCTAGCATAAAAAAATTCCAAATATATGTGTTGTCACTATATTTTATTTCACGGGGCTCCATTAAAAAATTCTCATTCCACACCCTAGCATTGCACAAAATTATCATTTTTGCAATTTTTTCTTTTGTCTATAATATCCCCAATTGGAATATTGATCAATATTTAATTAAATTGGCCACCTCATAGATTTCAATACTTAATAATTGAATTCTTTTTGTCACAAATTAGTATTAGATTAGTAGAAAAAATAGATATATTTGTAGCAATTAAATATACACTTATTCATGAACTATCAACATCCCACTCATAATATATTATTTATTTTTCAATTCAAGAGTTATAGACATTTCTAAAGTTACATATCCAAATCAATTATCTTGGCAAACTAATAATCAATTTACTACATATGATGCTAAACAAGCTACCCATCAAACACAAGTAAATGGAATTGAGGTAGCTACAGATAATAAAAATTTATAACACCTAAATAATCATCGAACTCAATGCTAAACTCACAACTAGGTTCTATGAAAGAAAATTATAAATCCTTCACCACTTGACCTTGAATCCTCAATTGTCTTTCATAATGAAGCCCAAGTGCAATCTTTGAACATCAAGATATTGCCAAAATATAAATCAAGGGTTTTTATTCACTAATCTAGTGATGAAAAGGAGTTTTCATCCTCTACTTTCTAGTGATAAATGAACCAAATGTTCAATTTATTTGAGAGAATGAATTGATAAATCTAGCATGCTTTAACAAAATTCCTTTCTTATATAGTATCCTTGAGTGCCCAACTTTCCCTCCAAAGAAATAATCTTTTTTTTCAAATTTTTAAATGCCTCTTCCTATACAAAATAGGGGAATTAAATAAAATATTGTGTTAATTACCAAATACCCCCACTTTAGGTGACCACTTTATGATAATATGTTAATTGGTCACATTATGAAGTCATATAAATCGTAACACACTTAAAGTTTAAAAATTCATTTTCCTAGTATTATTTCCCTAAGCCCATGTGAAAAGGGAAATATGCTTACAAAACATCATGAAAACTTATTGAAAAAGGAGAAATGATAGTTTTAACTCCCCAAATTTATTTCCCTCAAGAAATTCAATGTTGAGTATTTCAAAATATTTTCTACTTCCTATGTAGTATCTACAATTAGTATTTTTTTCCATCACACCAAGTACTATGTAATGGTTTAGTTCCTCAAAATTCTCTCTTGAGAATCCATGATAGATTTTGGTATCAAAATGAGTTTTCCTTCATCATCTAAAGGTGACAAGTCTTTGGAAGGTGTAATATTTTTTTCGCTATTTTGAGGCACAACACATGGAAGATGTTGTGAATTCTACTATTCTCTAGTAGTTGTAACTCATAATTTAACACTTCTCTCACCTCCCTTGTGATTCCCTAATAGCCATACAATATTGGATTAATCTTTTCTACTCCTTTTTATTAATGAAGACTATTCATATGGTTGTAGCCTCAATTAGACCAAGTCCCCAACTTCTTATACTCAGTATATGCATCATTGGTCTACATAGAGCTTCTATTGATTATAGTAATTGTAAAGATTATCCTTTCAAGAGAGACTTTGGTTGATCATATTTATTGCTTTGGGTGCCTTATTTTTATGATTGCTAGATCCATAAATTTGTTAAATAATTTTATCCATATAAATCCATAAAATGAGACATATTTGTGGACATATGATGGGAAGCATTAGTGTAGAGCTCTCTCAAGTGTAATCATTTAGCTTGGACATTATTTTACACTTAGAAACCTAATTTCTTAGATATCCATCAATTAATTTGTTGATGATCTTAGTTTTCCCATATTTTTGGGGGGTGGTAGCTTGTACGAGAATTAAGTTCTATTCCTATCAAGAAAAATAATTCCTAGCGAATATGAATCAAAAAATGATTGTCCCTAGATCACTAATAATATTTTGGGAAAACCATGTAATTTGAAAACCTCATTGAAGAATAAATCAGCAATATGGGGAGCCTTAAATTCTAAATATATAGCATAAAATGTGTATATTTTATAATTTTATCAATTAGCACATAAATGCAATCTTTACCATTCACCTTGGGTAACTCGTGATGAAATCCATTATGATTCTTTCCTGCATATTCTTTGGAATAGGTAATGGTTGGAGTAGGTAGCTTACTAGATGGAATTATTTTTCCTTATTCTATTGACATATGTCACATTATTTAATAAATATTTGAGCACATACTTCTTTATTCCTTTCTAGGAAAATATCTCTCAAATACTCTTGTATGTCTTGAAATATTATAGGTATCCATCTAATGAAGTATCATGTATGGCTCTCAAGCTATTTTCCTTCATATTTGTCTATAGAACCAAATATATTTTATCGTTATGCATGGTTAGATCTACCATCACTTTTAACTTGTCATTCTATACCCTCTTATCCAATAGATTAGTAGAAAAATTATTCTTGGAATATTTAGTTATGATGTCGAGGTGATTGAATTAGAAAATATATAAAAAAAAGCATAAAGTGGGCATCCTAGATAAAGCATTAGTAACTATGTTATACTTACTTTTCACATATTCAAAATTAAAATAATATGCTTAGAGTTTTCTTACCCACTTATTATGCTTGTTATTTAATTCCTTATGATTAAAAAAGAACTTGAGACTATTGTGATATATCTTGACCACAAATTTACCACAAACCAAATATTGTTTCAGTTTATCAAATTATGCATGATTGCTAGCATATCTTATCATAAATAGAAAAAATGAAATGGGATGTTGTTATAATAGTATATCTCTAATGCCTTCCCAAGGGGTATCAAACTCAAATATAAAAGGAAGTGAGAAAATTGGAACCATGCATAAAGACATGAACTTATCACCTCTTTCGATTTTTTAAAATTCTATCATAATGTATATATCCACTTAAAAATTAAATTCTTAGTCAAATTAATGAGTGGTACCAAAAGTTGGGAGAATCTTGCAACAAACCTCTAATGATAGTTGTATAATTTGAAGAACCCCTTAACTATGACACATTCTTAGGGGGTGCCCAATCCTTGATAGCTTGGATAATTTTTTGGACCCCTTGTTCACTGATGATATAACTCAAATGTAAAATATCCTTAAGTCTAAACTCACACATTGATTATTTGTAAAAAATGAGTGTTTCTCCAATACACCGAAGTCTTCATCCAAGTAATTCAAATGCTCTTCCCAAGTATTGTTGTATATCACGATGTCATCCAAGAAATATAAGGATTTTTTTTTTTAATTTCTTATAAAATACCTTGTGAATGCAAAATTGGAAAGTTGTTGGGGAATTAGTCAAGCCTAAGGGCATGAATAGAAATTTGAAATGTTTATATAGTGACATCTAAAATAGATCTTATAAAGATCTTTATCACTCATCTTAATTTTATGGTATCCCAATTACAAATAAATATTTAAAAATATATTTTCCTATGTATCTCATTTATTAATTCATAAATTCTGGGGATTTGATATCTATCAATGATTATTTACTTATTCAATGCTTGATTGTTGGTGCACATCTGCAAGGTTTTATCTTATTTTTGTACAATAATTTTAAAGTAGGAAAATGGAATAGGACTTAGCTTGGTGTTTCCTATATCCAAAATCTCATTTATCACCTTCTTTATTTCTTCCTTTTTGATCCTGGGATGTCAATAAGGAGTGGTTATTACTAGCTTTGCACCCATTTCTAGCTAAATGATGTATCGGTACCATCAATCAAGGAGAAGTCCCAAGGCTATATCATGAAATTGTTTTCTATGCTTTTCCAACACAACTTGTACATCAATATGGTAGACATCCTTCATTCTTATGGAGGACTTTCTAGATGCGACCAATCAATTGGTTTCCCAAGTTACTTTTCCCATTTTAAAATCTTTTTTTATTCTTTTAATAGTGATTACTCTAGAACTGCTCCAATTTCAATTCCTTTGAGAACTACTTCCTTTCCTCAATTTTTAAATTTTAACTCCATAGATTGGTAGATATAGAAGAACCCTCCAAGAGATTGTAGCCATTGTACTCCAAGCACCATATCCGTATCTCCCAATTTGACCACATATAAATCTTCAAATATAAGATGGTATATGGCAGTCATGTTTTGTTTATTGAACGCCTCACATACACACAGTATGGTAAACCAATCAACCAACATTACATTAAGTACTTCAAAAATTTAAAAACTAGACCCCTTGTTTCCATGTAAGACCTTCACCTATAAAATTTTGGTAACACCACCATCGATCAAGATGGTGATCCTTTGTCTTACTAGCACTCCAAAAATACTAAATAGATTGTACTTTTGGGTTCCAAATAAGGATGTGATATTTTCCCCAATTTTGTCTTGTTACATTCTTCCTTAGATTCTTCATTCAATCTTTTAGATTTAGTTTTTCCTCAATAGAGATAACTGCACTGTTACAATGCACCTAACACTTGCCAAGAGATCTTTGACCTCACTCCTACGTTTTTCAAATTTTAAATAAAATTAATTTCTCCATTGCTAATTCCAACTATCTTCATTATTTTCAATGGTGGTGTCCAACCTTTTGCATACTCAGTTCTCCTTTTTGGAACTTTTTTTTGTTTTATGGGTAGGGTATTGGAGTAAAACTTATTTAGACGTAAGGTAGACTCCAAGGTGAGGGATATCTTGATTTCCTCTTGAAGAGTGAAAGGATCTAATACCTTGGATAAACCCTTTAGTGGCTCTACTATTCATTCAAAAAATATAACCATGATTCTCTTCTCATACACATCAGGAACTTTGACTACAATCCTTTAATATTATCCTATGTAGTGCTCCACCAATCAATTGTTTTTTAGTTGAGCCAATTCTCAAAATTAAATTTTCTAATCAACCCTATCAAATCTTTCAACTAATCTTTGGGGTTAGTGCAGGATCATGGGGGTCCAAACTAGGCCCTTAAGGAGCAATGAAAATTTAGTAAAAAATATCTAGGTAACTTGACATAACAATTCAAATAAGTGATTAACACAATTGTAAAAATATGTAAGAATAAAATTTGTAGAAAATTGAATGTAGTTTCTAAAATAAAATTCTTTTTTTGGAAAAAGGTAAATCTATTTGGTGAAAATTTAAAATTTCAATGCAATAGTACTAAATTTTTAGGAAAAAATAAAAAGCTTGTGTATGTCTTAACAACCAAACTACAAGAAAAAAAATAATATATTTTTTTGAAACTTTCAATATAAGTAGAGGACATATGCCTGGATGTGCCATATTTTTTGTAAGTAAATAATTAATTATGAATTTTTTAAAAATATTAAAACTTGTTTGTCTGATCACCATAACTTGGTCAAAAATTTATTAAATTCAATTTTTATTTTTTTATCCTATATTATGGAAAGCATATAATGTGCCACATCTTTTGGATTTGAAAAATGTTAAATTGTTTAACAAATATAATTTTTTTCAATCAACCTATCAATCATGACTTTAGTCAGAATGCATGTAGAAAAGCAATAATTATCTATTTAATTCCAAATAAGGCATATCTTATATTGGTGGAAATCTATTAATTTTCTCAATAAACCCTTTTTATTTCATCAAATTTGGATTAAAAAAAATCACTAGCCACTTTTGTGTCATATCGCCACTTTTTGGACCCTCATGATCCTGCACTCACCCTTTGGTTAAAATCCTTAAAGGTATGGATGGGACTATGCCCTTATCTCATCACGCCATGGTACCACCATTCATGGATTACCCCTCCTAGGTGAAGAGAATCAAACTCAAATGGTATATTCTTCATACATTATATTTGGAGATAGGTAGGTATTGATTTTTTATATTTATGCATGAGATAAACACTTATATGTCCCATCATATGTATATATATGAACCTTTCCAAAGCATTGTTGCAAATCCTTGTTATCTTGATTCTAAAATAATTTATTCTTAGTTTGAGGACCATTTTAGAGTTTGATGTTGTAGAATATAGCAAATGACAGATCATCCCAATTCTTTTTAAAAAGAACATATATATTCAACACATGAAGGGAAAAAATATCTTCTATTGACTTATTTTCCACTTCTTTCAATGGATCTACTCTTCTTTGAATGAATTTGAGTTTGAAAGGATTGGAAAAAAAACCAATATTTTGGTCAATCCCTAATTTACTTCCATTTTGGTTAGGTGATTCTATAGCTCCACAATTTTTTTGACCTTGCATGACTTGTGTCATCATTACCATCATGTCTTTGAGTGAAACATTCCTCTCTGAACTACATTTAAATTGATTAATGCTTCAAAAATTTCTTGATCATTTTCTTCTTCTATCAAATCATGCCTCCTTTCACCATATTGTGTCTCCTTTGTTACATTGTTATCCACTTCACCAAATTAAATTATCCCTTATTCCCCAAGTTGGTAGGATATTATTAAATTTCTCACCTCACAAATTTAAATACTTAGGAATTAAATTCATTTTATTATAAATTAAAAATTCGATTACCAAAAGAATTAGATATATTTATAGAAATTAAACACAACACTTATGAACTATTATCACAACAACCTACTAATACTATAATATTTATTTATAGCTCAAGAATTAAAAATATTCTAAAGTTCTGCAATTCCAAATTAGTTATCATAGTAAACTAACAATTAATTTAATACATATGGTGCTCAAGAAGTGGCTCATCAAATACATGTGAATGGTGTTGAGGTAGCAACAAATAATCAATAATTATAACACTAAAATGATAAACCAACTCAAAAGTAAATTCACAACTAGGTCCTATGCAAGTGACCCTAAAATCCTTCACCACTCAACTTTAAATCCTTAGTTATCCACCAAAATGATGCCTAAGTGCAATTTTTGAATGAGATCACCTAATTCTAAATCAAGGGTTTTCATCCACTAATCAAGTTATGGAAATCAAGGGGTTTCCATACTCCAATCTCTAGTGTTAGATGAACAAGATGTCCAATCTATTTGATGGAATGAATTAAGAAAACTGCATATATTCTTTGGAAAAAGGTCTTGCTTGTATAGTTTCCTTGAGTGCCCAACTTTCCCTCCAAAAGGGAACCTTTTTTTCAAATTTTTAAAGAGAGATCTTCCCATGCCACGTAGGGGAATCACATAAAAAATACACAACAAAACCCCACTCTAGGTACCCACTTTATGACAATAGTCTAAGTAGTAACATTATGAAGACATAAAAAACACATGTTCACACTTAAGGGTTATAAATTCATTTCCCTAAATAGAAAATGAGCTTACAAAACATCATGAAAAATTATTAAAAAATTGGACATGACATGCTAGGATAATCAAATTACTTTTCTTTGGATGAAATTGAGAGGGGATTTATTATAGGACCTTACTATCCAATGATAGGAATAAACAAGATGTATCTATATGTTAGGTATTTTCATACCATCTCATCGAAGTTTACATACTCTCTCTCTTCCTAGGACAACAACTAGCCCACTATCTCTCTCCCCTATTATCTCTATGTCCCCCTTTTCTTAGGAGAATAGCCAACTTTGTCTGCCCTTCTTTCTCTATCTTCCTAAGATAACAACCCTTTCTCTTTCTCTCTCCATCTATAGATTAACTGTGTATATCAATGCAATGACTATCATTGGAGAACCTATATCAAGAAATTACAAAGGTAACAAGTTCATTAATAAAAAATGGAATTACATAAAAAAATTACTTGAAAGACATTAAATTAAAACCAAGGAAAGGTCACTAAAACCATCTAAAGGACAATGTATCAGATCTAAAGATAGTTGAGATCACAACATATAAATGTCATCATAGAACCTTAGTGATGTCACAAAGTCAACATAATTATAATTAATAACAAATAGGATTGTTATGAACTCTAAAGAGTGGGAAAGTATGATCATAGATTGATATAAATCATATTTCATATCATAATGGTGAAAATATAACAAAGAAAGTGCTACCAACAATAATAACAAAATTATCATTATGATGACTTCAAGATCATATGTGTGGAAGCCATCAATTTTAACATGGGAAGTAATGAAGAAAAATGTGTTAAATAAAATGTTATTAAAGGCATTTTTCTTAATGTCCTATGTAATAATGTCATATGTATTTAACTACTCTTGATTATGGGAAATAAATATTTTTTACACTTAGACCAACCATAAGAAGGTGTAAGCCATTTGACCCCACTAACCTAAAAAAAATGAATATGTTCATAATTCAATTAAAGACCAAACAACATCAATTAAATTGAATATGAGTATTTAAAAGATCTCAAAAAGAAAGGTGGAAAAGGAACATATTTTTTCTATACATCAGACATGGCAAAGAGGGAGTGGATTATATTTAGTTAGGGAGGGGGTGGATTATATTTTAGTTAGAGAGGGAGTGAATTATATTTTAGTTAGCTACCTGAATAGTCTTTAGAGAATGTCTGTGTCTATCATATTTTAAGGAAAAAAATAGATTTTTTAAGAATTTCTTAAAAAAGAAATTGAAAATTTAAACTAAAGATTAATAGTGCATTTTATTTTCTTAAAACTTAAAATACCATAATTTTTTTAATCTTATAAATACTATTAAAATCTCAAAAACATATTTTCCACAAAGATTCTACAGTATAATTTTTTTAATCAATGAGTTTGACTGGAAAAACTACACGGTTGAATATCATAATTTACATCGAAGGCGTATATCCAATATGAGATGAACCATCTACTTTATAAAATCAATGGTTCAGAATAGACTAGAAGGATGGGAGACCATAGAATTAATCTCCACCATCCTTGCATTCTCCTTTATGTCATGTCAGCTGACACTTAATGAATATTTTGAAAAAGCTTTGAAACTTTTAAGCGAATGCAATTGGCATATGTCGAGCCAAATCTGACGACCTTTGTTGGCATCATACACGCCTTTGCACTATAGTGGGAACTCCAAAATAGCGCGTGGACATAAATCAAAACATTTTTTCACCTGTTAGAAGTTGTGAAGCATTAGAACAAACATGTAAGCACAATATGGATGCATACAAAAAGCATGCACTGTTACATCTTCAGAAATAATGGTCTCAAGAAATATGCAGATTGTCTGCATATACCATGCCATGAATTTGTTAGAAATGACTTTGGAATCTTTCAAACAAACACTTACCATAACTTTCTTATCTGTGTCAATATTGCAAGGGATATGTGACTCCTTTGAACCCTTTCAAGAAAGCACGATGGGGTTGTTGAGGCTATCAAAGTGATGATCTGATAGGTATACCGTGTTCCTGCGCCTAGTGCATTAAAATGTCTTAGTGGTGAGCCAATGGTCAGGTGTGTGGGTGATGAATTGCCACGACTCTTCAAAATAATTTTTGTGTGAAGCGATAACCATCCCGGGTGATGGATAGAACATAAATTCTATAAAACCCCATCAAGTTTTGTTGACCCTGTTGCGTGATCTCAAGAAGGAATTTGGTTCCTGGTCTTCTCTCTCTATGGCAAGACTTTTCATTGTAAAGCTCAAAAATTTTAATGGATAGGAAGCTACCCCTTTGGTAGCAGTTTGTTTGATATGAATCTAGAATGTAAATGCAGACAAACTGTTTGACAAAATATCTTTAAATTTCTCACTTATAGATTATGCAAATGAATTGGTTGACAAAATACCTTGAAGATAAAAATACCCATAGATTTGGATAGTTAAAAATAGCATTTGGAGGGAAATCTTGGATACTCAAACTTGATAGTGAAATCTATGTTTAAATGTTCGAAAAGGCATAATTTGGTAGTGAGAATTATAAAAAAAAATGTTTACAAATAAAGATTCATTTTGACTAGGTAAGCTTCCAAGAAATATCTAGAGAGGATAAAATATATGTTCCAGGAACTCCCTCACATACCAGCATTCTGAAAAGCACAATTTTAATACGTGTACCAATGTGAAGCCAGCTCGGCGACTCCCAACGTGAGTGTGAAAATTGCATGATTGGGAGTGCCTTTGAAAATGGTAGAAAAACAAGTGTCAACATGTGTTTCATTGAGGTTGGACAATTTGACTGATTTCTGAAATAGGGGAGAGGACTTAGTAGTTGAGCACCATAACTTCGCACTTCTAATTATTCTACGTGGAAATTTAAAATCACTCCCAATTTTTTACAGCAGCTTACATGACAAGTCCCTTTCTTATAACTTTAGTTTTGGGGCCACATCATCAAATATGTTGCCACATCAACATGCTTTTTGTTAAGATGTAGTTGACCAATACTTGTGCATTCACATCATGGGTAATTAAGCGTTGTTATGGCATCACACGATTAGTTGCTTTTTAGATTAAAGGAATACATTTTATTTAATTATGGGTAGTCATGTCACAACTATTGGTCCAATATTGATAAAAATATTGGACATTGTATAAAAAACTACTATCACAACTATTGAAACATGCTCAACTACTGGGTCCTCTCCCCTATGAAGCATGTAGAGAATGTGTGCTACTAAAGTTAAGACTTTTTTACTATCTTTGCTTAGTAAGAGTGGAATTTAGTTTACTAATTCATTGTATTACTTTTGAAATTAGTTTAAAGAGATCTTACATAAAAGGTTGGAAGATTGATGGTAAAAAAATAATGTTGAAGCTTTTGGATAGCAATTCTTAGTGGAGAATAAGGGTAATTGAAGATGGTAACCCATCATTTCTTCTATAAATGAAAAATATCCACTTGTCTAATAGATTTAGAAATGACATTGTCATTGGTGTCCAATCTTAATAGAGCATTCTTTCACAAAAGTTGACAACCAAAAATATCAAGGAGATTTCTTATAATAGATTTTCATGAGTACTAGGGGAGAGGGGCCCATAGTGGAGTGAGGTCTAATAGTGGGGATAAAAGTAACCTCAATGGGCCCCATAGTGAAGAACCTTAATATCCAATTGCAAAATACTTTTTATCCACAAAGTACACAAACTAACAAATCATGTGATGCCACATCAACGCACCAATAAAACATGACTTAGTGCACCACTATCGGTCTCAGTTCTTTTTTGGACCTTTTTAGATACTTCAACAAAAAGCATGGCGATGTGGCATCATATTTGATGATGTGGCCTTAAAATGAAATATAGAAGCATGTGAGTTGCCAAATAAACTGTTATAGAAAATTGGGAATAATTTGAAATGTTGGACACATTGGATTTTGAGAAACACGAAGTTAGGGTGATCCACTATGGGCCCCTCCCCCCTAAGCAATATAATAAACAATCTTTGAATGTTTTTAACATGTTCAAGTTGTGAGTGAAAAGGGAAAGATATAGGCTAGAGTTGAACAAATAGAGTTTGTCAATAACAAATAGTTTGAAGTGAGAAGTTTTCATGCAACTTGGTTTTGGGAGTTGGCATCCACTTTAAATTGCTAGAATCAAGTACTAAGTTGAGACTAAGATGCACTTCTAAAAAGAACATTCGAATTGATAATGAGGTAGATGAGACTAGGGAGCTTAGAAATAAGCTAAAGGTAGATAATTTTGAAAGCAAACAAGGTCGAGTGTTAGGTAGATAGCTAGTGGCAATCTTTGAGGAAGCTACAAGGGACTTGTATAGAGAGTTTAATCTAGAGCTCATAGGACAAGGATAAGATTAGTCACACTCTTGTCATGTAGAGAGAGGTCGTACAATGTGGTCTCATAAGCTCCAAAATCAAAGGCATCTCAAAGACCACTAGAACTTTACACAAATTTATGAAAGAAACAATGGGCTTGAGGAATGAGGAAGAGAGAAAAAGGTTCAAGTTATCCCTTTAAATCAACTTGTTCTACCAAATGGAGGTAGATAAGTTGAGACCATTCCAAAGAGAAGTACATCCCACCATTTCAATAATTTTGCAGTATATTTCTAATATTTCCACATGTTAACAACATGTGGAGACACTTTAAGATTGAAAAAAGGGCCAAAAGATCTTGTCCTTCACATTATTCAAGCCCTGTTTCCCCTTTTCCCTAACAAAAGTCACTCTTATTAAAAGGGGTTTTCTAAGGATTATCCATCACTAGATATCTCAATTCACTTTGAGATCAATAATTTCATCACTTTGCTAAATCAAATCTATGGTAACTCAAATGCAAAAGAGTTCAATTCCTAGATTTTCCAATTAATAACCAAGATTTTGGGGGGAAAGGAATATTATTGATTGTGATGAGTTATAATCAGTGATAATTTATGAAATAAACTAGCTAAAGTTAAAGAATATTTATTGTCAATGGAATACATACCATCATGAAATAAGCCTTCCCATTGAGAAGCTCTACCAACCATATGGTATCATTAATAGGCTCTATAAATATAATAAAAATAAGCATTAAAGGTTGTGAAATGGTGATGAAACTATTGTTCATTACAATTTGTCATTCAAAAAGTATATTAAATATTTTAATGCCAAGAAAGGAGGTATGATTAATTTATTAATCAACCTAATTCAAAATTTATTACTCCTCATGGCCTAGAAAATTCAATGATGAATGGGTTCTACAAATTTTAACAAGGATAATCTAAGCCTGGCACTACATACGTTTATAAATGACTAAAGGTTAAATAGTAGATGCAATGTGTGTATCATGTGGCATTGTTTGTGAAAGTATCAAAACTTCCTAATCAATATCTGCACCTCACATCAACAATTGAACCTATCTCTTGATTTCCTCACATGAAATAAAATAATGATATATTGAAGAGTCAAATTCTAAAATACATGGGAACTAAATTATAAAGGTTGCAAAGAATAACTCTATCCTCTCTCATCTCTCCCTCTCTCCCCCTCTCTTCCCCTCTCTTTATCTATTTATATATATCTTTCTCCCTCTATCTCTAACTCTATATCTCTCTATCACTCACAAACACACACACACACACACTCTATTTCTCCCTCCCTATCTCTATCTCTATATCTCTCTCACTCTCTCTCACACAATCCCCCCTCTCTCTTTCATTCACTCTCTATCTATTTATATATGTATCTCCATCTCCATCTCTCTCTTTCTCCATATCTCTCTATCTCTATCTCTATCTTCCCCCCTCTCTCTCCCTCTCTCTCTATACCTCTCTATTACTAGTCTTTGTCACCTTATTTCTCTCTCACCTTTGCCCTCTTTATGTCTATCTCCCTATCTCTCCCTCCCCTCTCTCCCTCATCTCCCTCTCGCTCCTCTCTATATCTCTTTCAATGCATATCTCTCTACCTCTATCTCCCTTTCACTCCTCTCTCTATCTCTCTCTATATCTTTCTATCCATACCTTTTTCTACCTCTATACCATTATCTCTCTATCTCTTTCCATATCCCTCTTTATATCACAATCTCTCTCTCCCTCTCTCCCTCTCTACCTATCTCTCTCTCTCCTTCCTCTTCCCTCTCTCTCCTTCCCCTTCTCTATCTCCATCTTTATCTTTCTATCTATATCTCTCCTTACCCCTCTCTCTCTCACACACTCTTATCCCCTCTACCTCTCCCTCACTATATCCCTATCCCTCCATCTCTCTCCATATTTCAAACGCAACATGAGCCTATTTGTAATGGAACCTAATTATCTTCTTGATTGAGAGATTTTGTTCTAGTTGTGTTTGGATCTCTCTCAGTGGATGCATAGTTGATTTGAAGTCATCACTTCTCCATTGAGATCTTTGTCGCACAAACCAAAATCATTTTCTAAATGACCTACCAATTGACCCCATGTATTGAAATATGTATGCCAAAAAAAAAAACCAAAATTTACCCTAATTGACTTTTTTTTTATAGACTGCAGGAATTGGTCGGGCATTCGTCCCCTATAAACTGCAGTGTGGCTGGTAAACTTTTTTCACGTGACCAGTGGTGCTGGCTTGACACACCCTCCAGTACCATGGGGACGGTGGAGAGACAAGACCTCGTGACCTCTTAGCTACAACAAAATGCTTTAGCCAATCGAGCTAGGCCCACCGCCACTACCCTAATTGACCTTTAATACCTCTTCGGCGTACCCATTGTACACCAAGGTGCAATTGCTATTCTCTACCTATCTTAGATGTCGGCTAAAACTAAAAGAAGCAACTGATTTGCAGTTGAAGATTAAAAAATCACCTGTTGAACTGGAGTGCTTATGCGAAGGCTGCTCCAACCGCGAGGACCGGTCACAGGTGGAGAGAAATTATCACGGCTGGTTGGCCGCGATGAGGAATTTGCGCCGCCGCCGCCATAGTGGTGGCGGTTATGCATGCTTCTAGTTCTGATATTTTCCCAGTTGTAACAACACGAAAACAAATCGCTGATGCCCAACACCATCAACAGAATGAGAGCCATTCCCCAGAGGGAAGACGAAGGTGGGCGAAGTCGTCGTGCTGTCTACGCTTTGACTCGAGGATTCCTTCATTATTTTCATCCGCCCATTAGAAAACCAGTACTGCGGCTCATCCATACAAATATACGATTTCCTTTATATTCAATATCTACAGGCAAAATCAAATCCCTTTCG
Source organism: Sequoiadendron giganteum (assembly GCA_007115665.2). Lineage (NCBI taxonomy): Eukaryota > Viridiplantae > Streptophyta > Pinopsida > Cupressales > Cupressaceae > Sequoiadendron > Sequoiadendron giganteum. The sequence continues at coordinate 506,076,154 of CM021106.1, read as the reverse complement.
GCTTTCCAACGATGATGAATTCGTTCTAGTGAATCTGCTACTATGGGCGTTGCGTATGGTCTACGGCCGGCGACCCCATGACATGGAAGTTTGAGGTATATGACAAAATGAGTCGATCATTCACAGGTCTTGTTCGGACCACAGACTTGTCGGCAGATGTATGGTGTTCGACTTTCCGTTAACTTCAGTACTACCAGTTTTATAGGCCTACCTAATCACTGGCTTGTAAAATACAATTGGGCACTTGCAAGTACACTTGTTTAGATTTTACGAGAAGTCTCGATGAGGCAGCAATGGCTGGAAAACGACCACATGGGGAGAGCGGGATTCAGGTCGGAGATTAGAGTTTATAGGTAAAGAGTTAAAAGGTCTGAGATGTGTCTATTTTGTTTAAGGTAAAGAGTTAAAGAATGAGAAGTGTCTATTTGTTAAAATTGTCCGAGTTTATAAGTAAAGAGTTGAGGACTGAGAGGTCTCTATTTTGTTGAAGGTAAAGAGTTAAAGATTGAGAGCTGTTTATTTGTTAAAGTTGTCCGAGTTTATAAGTAAAGAGTTAAGGATTGAGAGGTGCCTATTTTGTTAAAGTTGTCTGAGTTTATAGGTAAATAGTTAAAGATTAAGAGGTGGTTGGGTCGAGAGTTTATATGTAAAGAATTAAGGATTGAGAGGCGTCTATTTTGTTAAAGTTGTTTGAGTTTATAGATAAAAAGTTAAGGATTGAGAGGTGTTTATTTTGTTAAAGTTGTCTGAATTTATAGATAAAGAGTTAAGGATTAAGAGGTGGTAGGGCCAAGAGTTTATAGGTAAAAGTTAAGGATTGAGAGGTGTCTATTTTGTTAAAGTTGTTTGAGTTTTAGGTAAAGAGTTAAGAATTAAGTGGTGGTAGGGTCGAGAGTTTATAGGTAAAGAGTTAAGGATTGAGAAGTGTCTAGTTTGTTAAAGTTGTCTAAGTTTATAGGTAAAGAGTCAAGGATTAAGAGATGGTGGGGCCGAGAGATTATAGGTAAAGAGTAAATGATTGAGAGGTGTCTATTTTGTTAAAAAAAAATGAGTTTATAGGTAAAAAGTTAAGGATTAAGAGGTGTTCGTTTTGTTAAAGATAACTAAGTTTATAGGTAAAGAGTTCAAGATTGAGAGTTGTCCATTTCGTGAAATGGTCTTAAGATTTGGTAGGTTTTTTATTCAATAGGTTCCAAATTTTATAGATAAATAGTTAAGGATTGAGAGGTGTCAACTTCATCAAAGTTATCTTAGGTATCGTATCTCTTAAGGTCTTAGGGTTGTAGGTTTTGTATTTGATAGGCTCCAAATCTTATAGATAAAGAGTTAAGTATTGAGAGTTGTCTACTTCATCAAAGTTATCTTAAGTATCATATCTCTTATGGTCCTAGAGTTTTGTACTCAATAATACTTTATCGATGGTGGACTCATTTAGAATCATTCAACTTAAGCAACACAACAAGTCGAGTTACATAGATGTTGGCATTTTCCTTTATATAGTGGATTACAACAATTTGAGTAAGCATACCTCTAAACCAAAAGCTTCTTTTGGTTAAGCAGTCATGTGTAGAGGGATCCAGTTCATCAAAGTCATTCAAGGGTCGACAACCTTGGCTTGAATGCACCTCTGAGGGTTTGAATCTTGGTGGATGACTTTTATATCACATATCATCATCTCACCAACCATGTCCAATCATTTTATATGATTTTTCACCTAACATCAAGATTGTTGAATATAACAAGTAATATCATTTTTTTTAGTGTAAAAAATATAATAATTTTTTTTATTTAATGATGTTTTAATTCTAATGTTCTGGATTTTTCTTTATTATTTTTATGAATTTTTTGTATATTAAAAAAATTGAAAAAAAAAAGTTGATTTGAGAAATTTTAAAAATTATATTTTAATTTTAAAATTTAAAATAATATATATTAGTTTAGAATAATGAGATAAATAGTAATATGCATAATTGTTATATTTCTTATAATAATGATTAAACTATCATTGAATTTTAAAAAATATTAGAGATTAATATATATTCTAATAATATTTTTTGTATTTTTAGTAAATTAATTTTGTTCGTATTTCGATCTTATTTCAAAAGTTGATATTTTGATTAATATAATAAATAATTTATTAAAAAACTAAAAAATAGGATGATTAATTTTTGGAGGAAATAAGTATAAATTTAATTAAATGTAACTATAATGAAAACAAAAAGTAATTTATAATGACGTAAATTTGTTTAGGAAAACCTTTCAACTTAAAATTAACAATTATTTATATACATCCAATTAATATTTAATAATTAAATATATTGTTTATATATGAAAAATAAATATTTATATTGTATTTTATTTTAAAATAAATAATTGAATATAGAAGATTTTTTTGAAGCTTCATATACAACTATTGTAAATGTATCCTTAGAGGATCCAACTTGTATGTGTGGTATATTCTCCTCTTCTAGCATTTAGGTACTCTACTTGATGGAAAGGGAAGATTAGGATTGGTGAGATAGATAGCATTGTGTTCCTACAATCATTGATTTAGGATTGAGCTTTGTAGTGAGGCTTGCAATCTATTAAGGGGTAAGTGCACCAAGTTATGACACAAAAAGGGGCTCTTAAGATGCCACTTTTTTTTCTAAAATTAGTAAAGTTTGATATTCGACGAGAACATGAAGATAGTTAAGCTCAAAATTTGAAGATGCAACAAAAACAAGAGTTGCAATGCTCTGAATCTACATTCTAAACTAGTATTTTTCAAAATAGTTAAGATTAAGGGTTTCAAAAAGGGGGAGCACACAAAGAGGTCCTATTTTTTTCAAAAAAACATAACATAGTGTCTATTGTGCTCCCCCTAAAATATTAATTTTTTTAGAATTTCAAAAATCGCTTTGATGAGAAATTATCTAACACCATGTAGTTCATGCAAATTTTTTTGGCTAATATTTTAATGAATATATTACTTTTTACTAATTTTCAAAGTGGACACATCCTGAAAAATAAAAATTTGAGTGTGCTCCCCCTTAATTTTTTTGAAAACTAATCAAAAATAAAATTTATTTTTTAATACATGTAGAATGGAGTCTAGTTTCTGAAAATGTAATTTATTTAAAAATTTGATGAATGAGTAAAAACTATATGGGTATGTGCAGGATCATGACGGGCCAAAAAGTGGCAATATGTAAGTGATATGATGACCCATGTGGCTGACGACCTTTTTTTTACCCTAAATTGATGAAACGAAAAGGGTTTTTAAAGGAGATTCTCAGCTTTCCACCATTATACTTTGCTTTGAATTTAATAAATAATTATTATTCATTTTCTATTTGAATTATGACTAAAGTCCTGATTGATAGGCTGATTGAAAAACATCTATAACTTTCAAATGGTATCACATTTTTTGAATCTAAAATATGTGTCACATTCTATATTTCATTACTATAGGATTAAAAAAAAAAAATTTAATTTCATGAATTTTTAACCAAGTTAAGGTGGTCAGACATACAACTTTTTATATTTTTTAAAATTTGTAATAAACAAATCATAATTAATTATTTATTTGGAAAAAAATTACAAAAAGTTATGCATCACATCAGGACATGAGTCCTCTACTTATACGTAAAATATTATAAAAAAATATTATCATCTTATTGTGGTTAGGGTGGTTAGAAAAACACCTACTTCTTATTTTTTCCTTGAAATTTAAGTACCACTGCATTGAAATTTCAATTTTTCACCAAATAGATTTTTTAATTTTTTAAATAAACCTAGTAGTTTAGAAACTACATTCAATTTTCTATAGATTCTATTCTTACATATTTTTGAAATAATATAGATAACTTATTCAAATTTTTACGTTAAGTTGCCTAATTCTAATTTTTTTGAATTTATTGCCACTAAAGGGCCTGTTTTTTCCATGATGATCCTGCACCTACCCATACCCAAAATACCACATGTTGGTTTTTGACAAAAAATGAACACACTAACAAAATAAATTAAAGATGTAAACCTTAACATTATCAAAATGTGAAAAAATGATATGGTTAGATAGCTAAGAGAGAGATTAACGCCATCATGGTATTTTTATAAATTTGCAATGAAACCCGTGCAAACTTGATGGAGAGCACAACCAAAATTGTGTGAATTTTTTTACATTTTCAAAAAAATACTTTGGTATGAAATGGTCATCCAACCAACCCATGCCCAAGGAAAATCCAACCAAAAGGGTTGGTATTTCCCAATGCAATCCATTTGGTGAAAACCAAATGTAAATGTATTTTTAGAATGCTAGAGCCAAATTCCCTTTCTCTTTCTCTCTCTCCCCCACTTTGATAAGGCTTAGAGTTTAGGGTTTATGATTGATGATGTAGTTGAGGTTTTACCTTTCACTCCCTCTCTAGTGATACTTCCCTCTCTTCTCTCTCCCCACTCTCTAAGTATCTATCACCCTCTCTACCTTGCATTCCCTCTTAACCCCATCTCTATCCTTGCCTCCCTACCTCTCTTCTTCTCTCTCCAGGTCTATTATTATTTCTCACCCATCTCTCTCCATTCTCTCGATCACTACCTCTCTCCCCATCTCCAGGTCTCTCCCTCCTTCCCTATTTACCTCCCTACCTCTCCCTCCTTGTATCATTACTCATCTCTCTCTATTTCTCTCTCCCTCTATTATTGTTTCTCACCCATCTCTCTCCATTCTCACGATCACTACCTCTCCCTCCCACCTCTCTCTCTCCCCATCTCTAGGTCTCTCCCTCCTTCCCTCTTTACCTCCCTACCTCTCATTACCCACCTCTCTCCCCCCTCTATCTCTCTCATCCTTATCTCTCCCCCTATGTATCTCACCCCTCTCTCCCTAGGTTGTAGGTCTCTCACCTCTATATCTCTCCCCTCTCTAGTGATTTCCCTCTCTCTCCACCTCTCTCCCTCCCTCCTTACCCATCTTTCCCTCTTTGTGAACTTCTCTCTCACACTTTATTCCCTCTCCCCCTCACCTCTCTACCTCTCCCCTCTCTACATCTCTCAATCACTCCTTGTTTTTCTCTCCATCCCTTATTATTATCTATCTCTTTATCTTTGTTCTTCTCGCTCTTCTCTTCTCTCTCCCTCCCCTCTCTAGGTCATCACCTCTCTATCTCATCCTTCCCTATGTCTCTCACTCCTTCCATGTCTACCTCTCCCTCCATCCCTTGTTACTCTTCTACCGATACTTCCCTTTCTCTCTCCCTCTCTTATCTATAACCTCTCTCACCCCTCTTTAGGTCTCTCCCACTCTCTCTCCCTCTCTACCTTGCCTTCCATCCTTACCCCATATAAATCCTTTCCTAGACCTACCTCTCTCTTCTCTCTCCCTCGATTATTATTTCTTTCCCATCTCTCTTTGTTCTCTCAATCACTACCTCTCCTTCTCCATCTCCAAGTCTCTCCCTTCTTCCCTCTTTACCTCTTTACCTCTCCTTCCTTGTCTCATTACCCACCTCTATCTCTCCCCTATATCTCTCACCCTTCTCTCCCTAGGCTATAGGTCTCTCACCTCTATATCTCTCCCCTCTCTCGTTATTTCCCTCCATATACACCTCTCTCACTCCCTCCTTACCCCTATCTCCCTCTGTGAAATTATCTCTCATTTTCTTCTCTCTCCCCTCACCTCTCTACCTCTCCCCTCTCTAGGTCTCTTCGTCACTCCTTGTCTACCT